>CM031898.1:9423402-9565867 GCA_018691285.1 Cucurbita argyrosperma subsp. sororia
GACTTTGTGAAATGACTTGAGAGGTGTAGGATAAGTGGGAGCCGAAAGGCGAAAGTGAAATACCACTACTTTTAACGTTATTTTACTTATTCCGTGAATCGGAAGCGGGGCACTGCCCCTCTTTTTGGACCCAAGGCCTACTTCGGTGGGCCGATCCGGGCGGAAGACAAAGTGTATTTTTTAATTTTCAAGAGATTATAGTGAATTACTGACTGCTTTTATCCAAATCAATTTGAGCATATTCCTAAGGAACTTGAACTAAATACAATAATAATATAATAATAATTACAAAAAATTACGTGGAATAAACACTTTATAGAACCCTAATTTATCTTGAAAATTAACGGGAATTAAAAATCGAGAACATTAGAATAAGAAACAAGATCGAATTTTCATGGTTCAAGTTATTTTTAGTAAAAATTGCGGGTCTAAAGACAACTGTATTTATAATCTTTACGAGTAGAAAGTTTCGGAGAGTTACGTACGTCAAGGATAACAATAAACATGTCTCCTTTTGTGTGGGGCCGAGTAAAAAATATGTTAGATGGACGAAGTATATATTCTAATATCTGACAACAAAGAAAAAAAACGAAAAAAGAAATCAACTTGAGTGTAATTCAACTAAATTCTGAACTCTAAACAATGACAGGGACATGACTATAAAAACATTACCGTTTTAATATTTTAATGAAGGACATATTCTCTTTGAACGGATAAAAATCGTAAAAACGAGTTTTGTTGGGGTTTATCTATATCATATGGTAGATAGTATGTTGACTAAACTGACGAAAAGAGGAAAGAATTTCTCATACGTCAAAGATGCTTGTCCATTTAAGTAAGCCCATCAAAATTTTGAGCTAACCGCTTATCTTAATTAAGACGTTTATGGTCGTTCTACCTTCTGATAGTAATTTTGTCTCTCCTTATATCTACGAAGAAAGAGAGCTCATACTGTCTAAGTGTGGAAATCTCTCCATAGCAGTAAAGAAAACCACTATCTACTAACAGTAGACTAGTCTATTCACCTAGGGTGAACCACCATGGAAGAAAATTAATATTACAATAAAACCAATGAACCCCGAGCTACTAAATAACAGAGAAATCGAGCACCAAGGAGAAACTACTGGGCTCTTCAAACCGCTCTGGCTGCTCCAATCGCTCAGTGCTGTTATATCAAATTTTCCGTTTTCAAATCGGCCGATTTTCCTTATTCTATCTCTGATTTTCGGATGGGATTTTCCCCGAAGGGTGAAATGCAGGTATCTCGATTTTTGGTATTTGTATATGATTTCATTGGGTTTAAGATTTGGGGTATTGAAGGGTAAATCTGAAATCAAGTTGACGGGATCGATGTCTACGGCTGAGTTCGAGCTTCTATAAGGAAAGGCGGCGAAGCTGTTTTTTTCCCGACGCAGTTTCCCGGGATCGCTCCTTCATTTTATTCGGGAGCTTCCAATCAAAATGGTACAAAAGATTCGCTAAAGCCAACTCCACAATTTCCACCCCATATTCAACCTGGGCACATCTTCCGACCAGCCCCAAACGACAAAAACTCAAAATGTTGTTCCTTTGTAATTAATGAGCTCAATACAAATCTCTCTTGAAAAACTCTTATGGGTCTTTTCAATATGTGGGGTTTCGTCCAATTGCCCAAACGTTCACTCGAACCATCGTTTTCGGGTGAAAATCATAGCCTTCAATTTTGAAATGGGAGATGGTTTCTCTTGGAATAAGGGTAGGGGTAGATGTAGTCTTAGTGTCTCTTTCACTCTCATTTTAAAATATGGAAGCTCTTCTATGTCTCTCTTACCTTTCCTTTATTTCCCACTTGATTTTTAATTCCTCTCCAACTTTTCTTCATCGATTTCAGATTTTTCGCTAGTTCTGCCATTGCCCAAACTATAGTAATTGAATAGTGGATAATCGTGCAAAAAAAAATTATGTTATGTTGATGCACATCATACAATAGAAAAATGTTAGAAGGTCATGCGTTAATGAAGGATGAATGAGCGTAGAGATAAAAGCCAAAAATACTCAATAACTTGTTTAAAAGTTAAACTAAAATTTTAGCCTAAAAACCATTAAAGTTTAGGCATATAAGTTGCTTTAAAAAAGAATGGCTTTGATGCTTTCATGTGTAATGACAACGGTGCAAGATTCAACTTGCTTTTTAGTGATGGCCAAAAGCACATCAATGATATCATCAATCACTTCTTGGAACAGAACATTCATCTCATTAAAAACCCTCTCGAGTCTAGCTTTTCGGCCACTAAACCAATCAATTACCTTTCCCACAAAAGGAATAGGAAAAAACTCAAAAGCACTATAGCTTCCCAAGAGGACCTCAACTTTACTCACAATTTCATTAAATCCATCCAAACTTCCCAAAAGCAATTCTAAAAATAACACCGGTAGTGAGAGCAAACAAACTTCTTAGTAAGATCAACAACAGATTCACAGGAAGCTGATTACGAAATTGATTCAATAAGCAAACCAACTTCTTGATCTCTAACGGGTTCGTAAGATAACAACACCCTCTTTCATACTAAAAAAGTTCAAGCATACAAATTTTTTGTATCTCTCGCAAATAATCACTGTAAGGCGAAAACCCAATATCAAGAAAATTGTAAGTGAGTTCTTTTATAACATCGGTTTGTGGTCTGTTGCAGTTTTGAAAATCGTTGGTTTCAAGAGGGCGCGAGCAGTCTCCACGGAGGATATGATGATGGTTTCTATACGGCATAGACTGAGACTGAGACTGATAATGGGACAGTAATGCTGAGAGAAGGTGCCATATGGATTTGTGTGGAAGCTTCCAAGTTGGTGCAAGTTTCCTACGAATGGAAGCTTTGGTGGGCTTGGAGGAAAATTAGCCTTTTTTCTATTTGTAGCTGCTTTTCTTTTTTGGATGACGAAAAAGTAGAGATAGGAAGAGGATGAGGGGAAGCCATGGACGGAAATCAAGGAAAGACATTGAAATTTAGAAAGAGCTCAATAACAAGAGGAAAATATTATGATAAAAAATGGTCATTCTTCTTTAGATTAAATAGATATAAAATAAAACGTTAAGTGTTTCAATTCTCATTTTGTATATTATTTATTTAAATGAAAACAATGAAATGGTCATCTTTTAGATAAAAAAAAAAATTATTTAAAAAGAAAATATCATGGTCTATAAAAGTCCACGAGTTCTTGATATCATTCTTACCGTGACAAAAAGAATGATACAAAAAATAAAAATAAAAAATGACGGTTCACTCCATAAAATCAACCAGCTATAATCTCTCCGCATGGAAAATAAAAATTGAAATAGTGTTTCAAACTTTAATATTTCTTTTATAATTTCTGTATGTTAAAGTTTTTATTTGCCCGTTTAACCTTCTAGTAGATAATATATAAATTTAGTAGTGAAATCAAGTTTAGAAGTTATGATTTTCATACATCTAGTTAACTGGGTTTAGTCCTATCCAACTACATCTCAGAAGTTCGATTGCTAGGTAGTTCTCATGGAGTAGGCTCTTCGAAAGAATGATGCAAGCTGCAATAGAACATATCAATAAACGACAAAAAATCATCTTCAAGGACTTCTGTTTCAATTCATTTGGAAAGTGGTTCATCCCTTCATGTTCTTTCATTTTCTATTACATGTTTTTTTTTTTTCATTTTCATGCATTGCGTAGTATGTTTGAGTTACTCCTAATGTTTCGATACTTCGAAATTCAGAGTGTGTCAGATCAAATATCCCAAACTAATGAAATGATACCAAAAAAAAAAAAAAAAAAAAAAAAAAAGTCATTACCAATTTAGGAGGTTACTTAGACTTTTTTTTATTGATTTAATTTTACAAATGTATAGTAAAAAAAAAAAATTATAAATCTATTAAAATTCTTTTTAAAATATAAACAAACGTAACTTAAAAAATAAAAATAAAATAAAGAAAAAATGGGTAAACTTAATTACAATTTAATAACTTTTATCTCAAAAGGACAATACTAGCCTCCTAGTCACTAAATATGACTTTTTGAGGAATATTGTTTATTTTTATTCATATATCTTTATTATTTTATCATTTTAAATTCAGTGATTCAATTATTTAAATTTAACGTCAATCTGTGTGGTGAAAATAATTGTCGATAATTCATTAACACAAGCTAACTAAGCTAACACAATAAATAATTTAGTGGAAGAATATCTGACTATCATCCACAAAATTGATGTTCTAAGGTTCTATTTCACTTAATTATCACCCTATAATCACTCAAATTTATCTAAAAATAAAAAAATAAAGAAGGTAGAAACTTTATCATTTTTATTAATAACAAATTTATTTTTGAACTATTTAAAAGGTGGGAAGATTTTTTTAAAACAATTTTAAGAATATTATTGAAGACAAACTTTATCGTTTTTTTTTCTAAAGAAAAACATATTAATATTGAGTGTATAGTGGCAAATTCCAAGTAGCACACATTGTTGATATGGAATTGTTCGATGTATACGTCAGCAATATTGTGACAATAATTTAATACGCAAAGTCACAAAATTTCTATTCTATAATATTCATGGATGGTATAAAATTGGTACAAGCTTGAGAGGCAAATTTGTTTTTTTTTTTTATAGATGGTGAGACTTAAACCCGAACTCTCTTCCATGTCCAAGTCTTCCTCTTTCATTCCATTCGGCAACTTCCAATCAAAATGGTACAAAAGATTCGCTAAAGCCAACTCCACAGTTTTCACTTCCATATTTAACCCCGGGCATATCCTCCACCCTGAACGGCAAGAACTTAAAATGTTGTCCTTTGTAATCAATTGAGCTCTCTGCAAATCTCTCTGGAAGGAACTCTTTTGAGTCTTTACAGCATGTGGGGTATCGTTCAATTGCCCAAACGTTCACTTGAACCATCATTTTCGGGTAAAAATTATAGTCTTTAATTTTGAAATGAGAAGTGGTATCTCTTCGAAGAAGGAGAGGTGCTGGTGGATGTAGTCTAAGTGTCTCTTTCAATATCATTTTCAAATATGGAGGCTCTTCTACGTCTCTCTCTGTCACCTTTCGTTTGTTTCCCACGTAGTTTCTAATTTCTTCTTGAACTTTTTTCATCAATTTTGAATTTTTTTGCAAATTCTGCCATTGTTCAGATTATTATAATTGAACTAGTGTCTAATCCTACCACAAATATATTCGGTTGATGGACATCATACAATAGAAAAATGTTAGAAGAAGGCACGAAGGATAGAAATAAAGCCAAGAAGGATCAATACCTGCACAAAATGAGTTAACAACAAGATTGAAAGTTTAGAAATTAAACTAAAATTTTCGGAATAGAAGTTGCTTACAAAAAGGGAGGGAAGCGTGATTGACGACTTTGTTGAGCCAATTTTTGAAAAGAGGCCAGAAACCACAACTAAAGAGCTCAGAACCATGGGTAAGAATGTAACTTTCAGGCTCGAATTTCTACTATATGGTGAACCAAAACTTATGATTCTTGTTTGGTTAGATTCGTGGCGACATTTGGAACAAACTTTGTAGGAATTAATTGCTGAATCCAAGTTTTTTCGGCCACACACGACATTCGTGCGTGCATGCTCAATTGTGTGACTCAATCACGTCGCATCTCATTGTCATCTTGGTTCTCAACAACACGATTCATACATCATGATGTCGTCCCATGTCTTGGAATACATCGGCCATCTTGGCTTTTTCGAACACATTTGTTGGAAACTGACCCATGTGTCGATCATCTCATTGGGGTATCCTGAACATCCATCCATCTGGTTCACTCGAGTATCGGACTCTCCTGTGACCATACTAAACCATTTACAACATACGTTTCAGATAGTGGGTGTATAATCCAACTTTTGACATACGGGCTAGTCGCAATACCAGCATACCTATGTCATCCAATACAGTCGTTGAAAGACCCTTTTCAAAGAAAGACGGCACAAAAATAAATAAATAAATAAATAAAAATTATTATAAACAAAATAATAATAATAATAATAAATTAATAAATGAGTAAATAAAAATAATTATTCCCTCATCTCTCTACTGTACCAACAGAAATGCCTGCATCAAATTTATAACAATTTTCAGAGATGATCAAGATTTACATAGCAGAGAGATTTGAGATTTCTCTTTAAGTTATGTCTCAGATCTTTTTCTTTATTGAATTTAGCAACTTATCTTGTCAAAAAGATCTAGGTCAATAGCAGTAAAAAAAATAGAATAAATTAAATTGGCCAAAATAATTGTATCAAGATAACAAACAAAAATAATAAAGAAACAGATTTAAAGAATCTCTTCTCTTGCAAAAACAAACAAGGCCAAAATAATTGCTAACATAATTGAAAAGATAACAAACAAAAATAATAAAGGAAGGGTTAAACAAATTTAAAGAATTTCTTCTCCTGCAAAAACAAACCCAAAAAAGAAAAGTTTAATTTAGTTTTGCTTGTAAGAGATAAGAGATATTTTGGTAGAGAGAGATTTTGTATTTGAGAGTTTTCCTTTCATTTTATTTAATGATATTAAAATCATCATCAAATACACCTAATAATTAAAAGAAGGAAAATACAGTAAGAGATAGGAAGGTTGTGAATATAATTGAAATTATCTGAAAAATGTTTAAGAGTATTAAACACGGTAAGAGAAAATAGAATATCGGTAAAATTTTAATGGGTATTAAATGATTTGTATGAAAATAATACTATAACAAACATATATAAATATTTCAAGACCTAACTCAGGCAAAGACTCTGACGTTTGCATGAAGTATAACACATGGATCAATATAAATTAGAGAAACAATTTTGTATAAATTCAAACTTGAAACTGATGTCATGGGCTCACATAGGTTGACTTGGAGTTCAACAGACTTTCATTAAGGATAACGACAGAATCGAACTTTCATTAAGGATATATTCGTGACAACGACTTAAGCTAGCCAGGTAAGTGACCTTACTATCGGCATGATTATATTTGATGTTGACACGTGCCCTGTGGTTCTGCACGTGTCATATATATTGATATGTGTGAATTGTCTGTGGATCGATATGCTTCCTATATGTTATGTTATGTTATAATATGTGGATTGTAGGATAATAATTATAGTACGATGTGCTCAAGGATATGTTTGAGATAGGATACGAGAATGATGCACAAAATGAAATGTCATGATAGGAGTAAGATACGTTCATGAAACGTTAAGGTTAGGTTATGTACCGAAGTGCTACGGATAGGAGAGATTGTTGAAAGAATACGGTTAGGTTATGGGTAGAAAAGGATAGGTTTGTGATAGATTGATAGAACGTTAGCGTTAGGATACGTTATTGTGATGATATGACTAAGGTACGTTACGTAATAATATGTCTGTGATAGGTATAAGAACGTTAAGGCTATGGTAAGTTAGATAACGATATGACTATGAAGTGTTTACGTTATGACTTGTTTATGATATGACACATTATATGCTAGATTCTTGTGCTTAAGTATGTAGTTATGTGAACGTGAATGTATGCTATGTATGCTTTTAGTCTGATGTGATGTGTAATGCAAGTAACGATATGAGGTCCTTGAATGATTATGGCATGTTTGTATGGAATATGTGAATGTGAACCGCATGAGTTGTATGACATGAAACACGGTAAACTGTCTGGAACCATAACCCTAATAAAAATGTGTATGAAATGTGAAATGAAAATGAGAATGACATGAAGCCTGGAATGTGACCGGGGGTTATGGTCATTAAAGATAAACGTAGAAATAGGGGGACCTCATGCATTATGTGTGTTCATGCATCTGGGGGGATACCCCCATCCCATCACGAGGGTACGGACGCGTACATCCAATGGCAGGACAACGATCATTATGCATTACATAGCGCTGCCGTGACGGTTCTAGTTTTAACGGGTCCCGGCATAAGGGGCTCCCAGAGTATGGCCACTGGCTAAGGACTGTGGCCTAGCGGTGTGCGAACTAGCTGGTGAGCCCATACTTGCACGTATGGTCTGTGTGTAGAGTATATGGTACACGTCCACGATTATCCGTTAGGATTGTACCGTAGGAAAAACGAAACGAAACGAAAGATAGGTCCCATCATTTCATTGCATGTGATTGTTGCATTTAACCTCAATTTGGGGTCACTTACTGAGTATTTGTTTAAATACTCAAGCCATGTGCTACTACATTTTTCAGTTTAAGGCAAGGCATTCCTGTACGGCTGACGACGGCATCGCAACTCGAGATCATGACACATGCATAGGATAGTGGTATTTATTTTCTTAGACTTAGGATAGAATAGGATGTTTTAAACTTAAACGCTTATTTATTTTATTTCGGGTCTTTTGTTGTGTTGTTTTAAAGATGTTTTTCGAAACATGTAAGTCCATGGCTGTGTTTTAAGCTAAAGGTTATGTTTTATGGAATTTAAATAAAGTCTTCCGCATTCAATGTTTATGGTACGTATACAGTAGCGACCTTAAATTAAGTAGAAAATTTTGGGTCGTTACAAAAGACGTCCAAGATGCTCGTTCCATGACGTTCGCCCACACTGACACACGCATTCAATGTTTAAGGTAGCTAGCTTAGGCCACAAGACCTAGGGGTGAGAGCCAGCGCCATGCCTCCCCCTATAGTACATTTTGAGGCATTTCCAATCCTTCTCGAGTAGAGGTCATTTCAATGAGTAGACAACGGCCTCGTGCATAATCCATTGAATATCCATTTCACACCAGATTTTGTGGACTTTCATCTTTCATACCGACGATTTAATTTTTGAGCCATATGCTGAAACTCATATCCAAATCCTGACTTCTAAGGTTATGGCCCGGGGCTCTATCTGGCCCTCTTCAAGCTTGTCTTCGACACTCGTGTCGTCTCGTTCTCTCAAACTTTTTGCATGCCTCGACTTAGCTTCAATACACACTCTTGGTGTGTTGGATGATGCACCATCCTCCTCGATCGCATCATGGCATTTTTCAGTCTTAGCCCCTATGTGGCTAGATGGACACCACTTGAGGGTCGCCCCTTGTCTGTTTTGTGTGTGGGGGTCACAACCTACTTTCTCCCAGTGAGGTTGTGACAGTGTCCCCCACTTAACCTAACCATTGTCCTCGATGACTTTCTCATGGGCACAATCGTATTGTCGATTGTGACATTCTCCCCCACTTAATCTCGATATCTTTTCGATGATGACTTGAATATTGGACTAGCTACACACTTGACATGCTTACTTGTTCATGCTTTCAGAATGAATATGATTTGTACCGATCCAAGTGGACCGTCTTCTACCTTTATCTATGCTTGATTTCCTCGCCCTTTTTCCCTCACTTGATGCTTGTGTTATAGCCATGGTAGTTCTGATTTCTTCAACAGGTTCAAAGATCTCTATGAGATGAATTTAACAAGCCAAGAATTATCAAATTTCATAAGGACTGAACGAGTTTGGACAAATTTACCCTAGTTTTCGACAAACTTACCATTCAGTTTATAACAATCTTAGAAAAAACATAATAATAATAATCATGGTAACTGCACCTCTCTTAACCTCTCACAATTTTTTCAAAGTACCTCTGTCATCCTTCGTTCCTGCAAAAGTAAATAGAAAACAAAAATTTTTGTTTTATTAAGTGAAGATAAAAATGTTTTTACTCAAATTTATGTGGGAAGGTAGATTAACCAACAGCTAAATTTTTCTTTCGTCCCAATTATTTAGATTTTAGTTAAAAATTAAATATTAAAAACAATTTATGTGTTCTACTGAATGACATGATAGGTGGCCCCCATTTTATGAAAAGAAAATAAGAATCATTCAAATGGGCCAAAATACTGTAAACATAATTAAAATATATATATATATATATATGAACATTGTGAACAGAATTAAAAAAATAAAATAAGAAACGAAACACATAGAGGATGAAAATAATATTATAACAAACAATATTTGGATTGTATGATCTACATAGCGGAATAATATTGACATATTTATTTAAGTTAAATTAAGTTAGTAATTGAGTTACTAAAGGAATTAGGTTAATGTATTTAATAGGGTGAAGCACCTCGGTATATGTGGAAAAAAATTTGAGGCACGAAGGCAAGCCAATTCAGAATTAGATAGAAACTTCGGCAAAAGTCAATCAAGTAAGTGGTCTTACTATCGACATGGTTAGAAATTGATGTTTGTATGATGGCACGTGCCCGTGGTTTTGTACGTGACATATTCTTGGTATGTGCGAAATGTTTATGAAATGATGTGATTATAATATCTTTAGAAAATAATAGGACTATGAAATGTTTATGAAATGACGTGACTATGATATCTTTAGGAAATAATATGACTATGATATGTTTATGAAATGATGTGACTATGATATCCTTAGTAAATGATATGACTATGATATGTTTATGAAACGGTACGACTATAATATGGTTATAAAATGATATTACTATGATATGTCTGTAATATGATATAACTATAACATGTTATGTTAATGCTATGACATGTGTTATGATGTGATGTGCTGATGATATGATATATGTTATGGTATAACACGTTTGGGGATATAATACATGTTGTGACATGTTTTATGATATGTTATGTACATACAATATTCAACCCGAATACAGTCTTAAAGGCTATGTTGTAAAATGATATGATATGAAGGAAAATGGAAGGAGTTGTTTAACATGATTTAATGAATAAAAATGTTGGGACCTTATGCCTATGTGTTACGTGCATTAGGGAATCTTCGGTTTTACGATGGTACGGACGCGTTCGTTATGCGGCAGGAAAACGATCATTATGTTTATCATAATGTTACGATGGCCACTATTCCTATCGGGTGTTTGGCAATATCATAGAATGCTATCCCGACTAGGAAAGGGATCCAAGAGGTGTGCGAATCAACTATTCGGTCCATACTCGCATGTGAGGGTTGTGCACATTTTCTCTCTCTTTTTTTTTTTTTTTTAATTTATTTCATTGGTAATTACTCTTGATTATTTCCTCACCTTTTCTTATACATATTAATATAAGAGGTTAAATATTAATATATTACATATAAAAATACCCATTATTAGTGTAGACAAAAGTCATAAAACCTTACGATTAGAGGACTCCACTTCAAACTTAATACTCATGGATGGTATAAAATTGGTGAGGCAATTTTTTTTTTTTTTTTTTTTTTTTTAGATGGTGAGACTCAAACCCGAACTCTCTTCCATGTCCAAGTCTTCCTCTTTCATCCCATTCGGCAGCTTCCAATCAAAATGGTACAAAAGATTCGCTAAAGTCAACTCCACAGTTTTCACCCTCATATTCAACCTCGGGCATATACTCCTACCAGCTCCAAATGACAAGAACTCAAAATGTTGTCCTTGGTAATCAATCGAGCTCTCTGAAAATCTCTCTAGAATGAACTCTTCTAGGTCTGTTCAGTACGTGGGGTGTGAATGTTTGCTGAATCCACCACACCTAAATGGTGTGAAAGTTATCTTATTTATAATAAAATAAATTACAAGGATATGGAAATAGTAATAAATGGAAATAACAATAAATGGAAAGATACTATGGTAATAAGGCAAATGTTAGATATTTGCCTTATAATAAAATATCAAATATAATATATATGGTAAACTATAATTTATTACTAAATATCCTTAACACCCCACCGCAAGCTAAGCTTCGGATTTAAACGAACGTAAAGCTTGAATCTGAAAAATTCAAAGAGGTTGAGAAACACTTTTCGTGAAGATGTCAACAACCTAGTTCAGAGGAGGCGTAGAGAAACACTTTCTTGGCCATCGAAAACTGCGGAGGGATCGCCGCTCAGCGGCGATGCTGCCTTGGCTTCGGCGAGAATATGTCTAACCCATGAAGAGGGATTGTCGCTTAGCGACGATGCTGCCTTGGCTCTGGTGAGAATATGTCTAACCCCAAGAAGTAGAAGGGGAAACCTAGAGCAAGGGACAAAGACAATGTTGAAGCCGGAAGAGTCGCCACATTGGGCGAAGGAGCCAATTTTGGCGAGAAGGGCAGCTGGAAGAGTCGCCACATTGGGGCGAAGGAGCCAATTTTGGCGAAGGAGCCAATTTTGGCGAGAAGGGCGGCGGCAACTTGGTTGGCGAAGATGCCAGTGCGGCGGCCAGATTCCAAAGGTAAATCTCTGCATAAGGTCGATGGGCTTATTGAGATTCTGTGAAGGATGAAGGATGAAGGGAAAATTGGGAAGAAAATGAAAGAGACTATATTGGTGGAGGGAAAATCGACTGTGTTGGAAAAGGTGAGGTTGTATGTACAAAGTATGGCGAAGAATGATTTTGAGGTCAAAAAGGTGGAGTCGAAGAGTAATCAATCGGCTCTGCATGTGGCAGCCATGACAACTGCCCCTGCGGCGTCAAAGCCGCCAGTGGTGGTGGAGAAGAACAGTAGAAGATTTCAAAAGCCATTGAAAGGAAAGGATCTAGGTTGCTAAACCAAAATGGCTCTGATACCATGTGAATGTTTGATTAATCCACCACACCTAAATGGTGTGAAAGTTATCTTATTTATAATAAAATAAATTACAGGGATATGGAAATAGTAATAAATGGAAATAACAATAAATGGAAAGATACTATGGTAATAAGGCAAATGTTAGATATTTGCCTTATAATAAAATATCAAATATAATATATATGGTAAACTATAATTTATTACTAAATATCCTTAACATGGGGTCTCGTCCAATTGCCCAAACGTTCACTTGAACCATTGTTTTTTGGTAAAAATGGTAGCTTGAAATTGGAAATGGTTTCTCTTGGAAGAAGAAGAGGTCCGGGTGGATGTAGTCCTCAATGTCTCTTTCACTATCATTTTTCAGATATGGAAGCTCTTCTAAGTCACTCTCAGCTACCTTTCCTTCGTTTTCCACATGATTTCTGATTTCTTCTTGAGCTTTCTTCATAATGTTGGGTTCTACGGGAGTTCTGCCATTGCTCAAACTAATGTAATTGAACTAGTATCTCTATTCCTGCTTAAAAATATGATCTATTGATGCGCATGATAATAATAAAAAAAAATGTTAGAAGGTCGTGAGATAATGGAGAATGCATGAAGGATAGAGACAAAGAAAAAAAAAGGCTAAATATCTGCACGGAAACTAATTAATCACCGAATTCAAAGTTTAAAAATTAAACTAAAAAATTAGCTGAAAAACCATT
The DNA here is from genome assembly GCA_018691285.1 of Cucurbita argyrosperma subsp. sororia. NCBI lineage: Eukaryota > Viridiplantae > Streptophyta > Magnoliopsida > Cucurbitales > Cucurbitaceae > Cucurbita > Cucurbita argyrosperma. Next base: position 9,436,603 of record CM031898.1, read on the forward strand.
AAAAATTTGGAATAGAAGTTGCTTACGCAAAGAATAGCTTTGATGTTTTCATGGGATAGCCAAAAGCGCATCAATAATATCATCTTGTTTTGGTTTAGGCCTCTTAGGATGAAGGTGTTCATCAATCATTTCTTGAAACAGAACATGGATCTCATTAGAACCCCTCTCAAGTCTAGCTTCTCGTCCATTTAACCAATCAATGGCCTTACCTACAAAAGGAATAGGAAGGAGCTCAGAAGCACGGTAGCTTCCCAACAATGTCACATCTTCATTCACAAGCTCATAAAATTCATCCCCTTCAAACGATTTCCCAAAAGCAATTCTAAAAACAACACCAGTACTAAGAGTGGACTTCTTAGTAAAAATCAACAACTCCACAAGAAGCTGATTGCGAAATCGATTCAATCAGCAAACCAACTTCTTGCTCTCTAATGGGTTCGTAAGGTAACACCCTCTTCATATTGAAAAGCTTAAATATACAAATTTTACATATCTCTCTCCAGTAATCACTATAAGGTGAAAACGCAATGTCAAGAAAATTGTAAATGAGTTTTTTGACTGATTGAGTTTGTGGTCTGCTGCAACTTTGAAGATCGTGAATTTTCATGAGGGCACGAGTTGACAGAGGATACGATGATGGTTTCTACACTGTCAAGGCTGAGGCTGATAATGGGACTGTTAAGGATAGTTGACCGTTCACTATAAAGGGCTGATATCTAGATATTTGCCTTACATTACGGGTTACCATATTTGCCCTCTTATTAAAGGCAAATATATTGCATTCATTTATTATTCTTTCCTTTTATTACTATTTCCATAATATTTGTAATTTACCATATTTCTGTATCCTGAAAATGATTATAAATAAGAGAACTCTCACCCCCATTTAGGTGTGGTGATTCAGCAAACATTCACATGGTATCAGAGCCTTTTCGGTTTAACAACCTGATCCTTTCTTCTCTATGGCTTCCGAATGTTCTTATCATCTCCTTCCTTTCAATACTCTAATCCATATGATCACCATCAAACTTTCTTCCTCCAATTATCTTCTTTGGAAAAGCCAACTTCTCCCTCTCCTTGAGAGTCAAGACATGCTGGGCTATGTCGATGGAACTATGGTTCCACCACCTCGCTTTGAACCACAAACCTCTTCAACACTCAACCCCAAATATTTGGCATGGAGAGCAGCCGATCAACGACTTCTCTGTCTCCTGCTCTCCTCTCTCACTGAGGAAGCCATGGCTGTTGTCGTTGGTCTCCCTACTGCACGTGATGTTTGGCTTGCGTTGGAAACTACGTTCAGCCATTAGTCGAAAGCTCGTGAACTGAGACTCAAGGATGACTTGCAGTTGATGAAACGTGGCACCAAACCTGTTGCTGAGTATGCCCGTGCCTTCAAAAAAATTTGTGACCAACTTCATGCCATTGGTAGACCGGTCGAGGACATTGATAAAGTGCACTGGTTCCTTCGTGGACTCGGCACCGAATTTTCGAGCATTACAACAAAATGATACTTGGACTTTGGTTCCTCGCCCTGCCAACACCAACATCGTGGGCTCTAAATGGGTGTTTCGTATTAAATATTTGCCTGATGGATCTGTCGAGCGTTTCAAGGCTCGTCTTGTTGCCAAAGGTTATACTCAGATTCCTGGTCTTGACTACACTGACACTTTCTGTCCGGTTGTCAAAGTTGCCACTGTCCGTGTTGTGCTTTCTATTGCAGTCACAAATAAATGGCCTCTTCGACAACTTGATGTCAAGAATGCTTTTCTCAATGGAACTCTTATTGAACGTGTTCATATGGAACAACCTCTTGGGTATATTGATCCTCTATTTCCCACTCATGTTTGTCTATTAAAGAAAGCCCTCTATGGTTTAAAGCAAGCTCCTCGTGCTTGGTTTCAGCGTTTTAGCTCATTTCTTCTCACACTTGGGTTTTCTTACAGTCGCGCTGACACGTCCCTTTTTGTCTTTCATCAGCAATCTAACATTATCTATTTGCTTCTTTATGTTGATGACATTATTGTTACCGGCAACAACTCATCTCTTATTGACAGCTTTACTCGCAAGCTTCATTCTGAGTTTGCTACCAAAGATTTGGGTTCTCTCAGTTACTTTCTTGGTCTTGAAGCTTCACCCACTCCTGATGGTCTCTTTATTAGTCAGTTAAAATATGCTCGAGATATTCTTACTCGTGCTCAGTTGCTCGATAGCAAACCAGTTCACACTCCCATGATTGTTTCTCAACACCTGACTGCTGATGGTTCTCCTTTCTCTGATCCTACTCTCTACAGATCTCTTGTTGGCGCCCTTCAGTACTTGACTATTACGCGTCCAGATATTGTCTATGCTGTCAATTCTGTCAGTCAATTCTTGCATGCCCCTACTGCAGATCACTTTCTTGCTGTCAAACGTATTCTTCGCTATGTCAAAGGAACACTCCACTTTGGTCTTACCTTTCGTCCATCCACTGTTCCTAGTACGCTAGTCGCTTATTCGGATGCTGACTGGGCTGATTGTCCCGATACTCATCGTTCTACATCCGGCTATTCTATTTATCTTGGTAACAATCTGGTTTCTTGGAGTGCCAAAAAGCAACCTACTGTCTCACGCTCCAGCTGTGAATCTGAGTATCGTGCTCTTGCCACAACCGCTGCTGAACTTCTTTGGGTTACGCATCTTTTGCATGACCTCAAGGTCCCTATTTCAAAGCAGCCCTTACTCTTATGTGACAACAAAAGTGCTATTTTTTTGAGCTCTAATCCCGTTTCTCACAAGCGGGCCAAACATGTTGAACTAGATTATCATTTCCTTCGAGAACTTGTTATCGCTGGCAAACTTCGCACACAATATGTACCCTCTCATCTCCAAGTTGCTGACATCTTCACAAAGAGTATTTCTCGACCTCTCTTTGAATTTTTCAGATCCAAGCTTTACGTTCGTTCAAATCCGACGCTCAGCTTGTGGGGGGGGTGTTAAGGATAGTTGACCGTTCACTATAAAGCAAATATCTAGATATTTGCCTTACATTACGGGTTACCATATTTGCCCTCTTTCTATTTGCGGCTACTTTATGTTTGAGGATGATGAAAAGTAAAGAGAAGAAGAGGATGAGGGGAGCTAGGGAGGGAAAGGAAGGAAGGACATTCGAATTTAGAAAGACCTAAAAAAAAACAAGAGGAAAATGTTTACGAATAGAAAATGGTCATTCTTGTTCCCATTAAATAGACCTAAAACAAAATGTTACCCGTTTCAACTCTCATTTTCATATATTATTTGAATGAAAATAATGAAACATTTTCAAATTTTTAGTGGTTGTCTTTAAAAACCGTAGATGAAATTTTTTTTTTTTTTTAAAAAAAATAACGGTTTATAGAATTCCACGATTCCTTGATATTATTCTTATTCTTAGGAGGATTCTAAAAAATGAAGGTGGACTCCCCATAAAAGCCCGAAGCTATCATCTCCCACCATGAAAAATAAAAATTGAAACATTACCTATATCAAAATTTAATTTTTCTTTAATAATTTAGGTATTTCAATTTTTTTTATTTGTGTGGACACATTTGTTTAGCTTCCAGGTGGATTTCCATAGACTTAGTTAATTAGGTCTAGTCCTGTCTAACCCAAATTTTGATTGCTAAGTGGTTCACATGGAAAAGCCTTTTCAAAAGAATGATACAAGCCACAATAGAATAGACTAATAAATCACAAAAATTGTCTTCAATGATTTTTGTCTCAATGCATTTGAATCGTTCTTTCATATTCATGCATCGCGTAGTATATTTGAGTCACTTTCGATCTTTTGATACCTCGAAGTTCAGGATTTATCGATCAAATCTCTCAAACGAAGTGAAATGATAGAAAAAAAATCATTATGAATTTAGTATGTTTCATTCTTTTTTTTCAAAAGCTTAGAATCTTTTTTAATTCAGTCATCCAAATGCTTAAATTTAACGTCAATATCTGTGGATGAAAATAAATACCGATGACTCATCAATACAAGCTAGGTAAGCTAGTACACAAAAACGTTCTTTATGTTAGTATAGTGTAAAATTATATGCAATACTACAACTATTTGGATTAGATTTTAATAACTTAAAGGTAAGAATGTGATCCACAAAATTTATTTTTTAACTATTTAAAAAAATGGGGTAAACTTCATTATAATTTAATAAATTTTAGAGAGGTAGTTTGTCAAAAGGACCATACTAGCCTCCTAATCACTAAATATGACTTTTTGAGGATTGTTTTTGTACGGACCTACTTTTATTGAATTTTTTTTTTTTTTTTAATAAAATATAATCACTTGTAAAATCCGTGGGACTTGTTTGGTCTATATCTTTATTGTCTTGATATTTTAAATTCTGTCAACTAAATACATGCAATTTATGATTATGGATCTATCGTTATGTCATTTTAAATTCAGTCATCTAAATACATGCAATTCATGATTAGAGACCTATCGTTAAAACTATCGTAGAGTGACCTCCAATTCAGAAAAAATTGGATATGTAGTACTTTCTTACATAGGATCCACATGTGCGAGTGTGAGTCCACCAGGCGATTCACACCCTCCTGGACCCATCATAGCCCGATAGTTATTTGTAGTTGGACATCCAAAGGTCAGCAAACCCTTAAATATCATGCAAGGCACGATGATGATGATGACGACCATCATCATCATAGTATAATGCCCGTACTCATGATCATAAATGAGGATGTAACCCCATGAATATGAACACAGACAATGAATGAGATATCTATAGTTTTCATTTTAAATTATTCTTATGACACAATCCTATACATCATTCATATATTATTATAGGTAATATGCATGCATTAATTTTCATACATTCATCATCATTACCATCATTTAGGGTTGTGTCTCAGAAAGTTATTATCATAATGTATCATGACATCCCATACATGCACATTATCTTAATATGAAATATCATCATATTGAGTCATACCATCATATGCATCTTATATCATTATGTCATCATGCATCACGTCATCATATCACCATGTCCTAATATAACACCACATCATACTAGCTCGCATCATCATCATCATAGTACATAAGCATAAGTGACATGTGGGAGAGAAACTGGCCATGTGTTGTTATACATAAGACAAGTCTTCCAACCGAGCCAATAATAAGGCTACTTACTTGGTGGCCTTAGCCGACGTTCTCTCTAAATTCTTATACATTTGAATTTCATCATTTGAAGTTGCTCTCAAGTATCGTTTATTAGAATGTTCATCCAATTTCGTTAACAATTCAGTTTTCTAACCTAATTCAACTAGAATTTGAGTAATCGGACATAATACTGACCTTAATTACCTTACACAAGGTCAATTTCAGCTCCGAAGGGTAAAAGCGAGGGAATCAGTGTACAAAATGTCAACTCGAGTTGAATTTACTGTTTTTGAGCCGAGGAGTCATGCCGAGCCAAGCTGAGTTCGAGCCAGGCCAACTAAGCCAAGGGAGTCCGTTGGTTGCAGGCACGACACATGTTGCTGGAAGGGACTGACGCGCACGCGGGCCGGTAACCGAGTTGAGGTGCGGGTCTTGGGTCGTTCTTATGGTATATGGGTCGTGTGTTTTGAGCGTGTTCCAAGCGCGCTGATACTTATATTGGCCTAGTGGGCCGCGAGGAAAAGTTGGGTCGTGGCGCTGGTTTCTTGGGTCAAGTGAAAAGCTGGATTTGAACATGGGCTAGGCTTCGCTTGTACTGTGGGTTGCGTGAGATTAAGGGTAGCAGGTGGTTCGTTGGGCTGGACTGAGATTGTGGATTGGTGCAGGTGGGTATTGCGGGCAGTGAGTCTACTTGAATACACGAGAGAAGAACACCGTTTGGCTTCCCATGATGTGCTTCGAGTCATTGTTTGTGTTCCACTTTGGCGTCTCGTCCTTCGCACTATGTTAACACAATTTTTAGATCTTGCTGGTTACTTCCTTCGTTGAAACATCGTTCATCTTCCCCTCTCTGTGTATAACACATCTCTTGGAGAGGACTGAGCTGCTGGAAATTTTGAGAAGGACCCATACTCGTCAGCAAGGGAACAAACGAAGATTCTGCCGTTTTACATGGAATCAGGACACGATCTTGAAGGGAAACGTTCTTGGAGGGGAGCGTGATTGACGAGTTTGTTGAGCCAATTTTGGAAAAGGAGGACCCAGAAACCATAACCAAAGAGCTCAGGACCATGGGTAAGAAGGTAACTTTGAGGATCGAATTTCTACTCTATGATAAACCAAAACTTATGATTCTTCTTTGGTTAGATTCGTGGGGACATTTGGAACAAACTTTGTGAAGGAATTAATCGCTGAATCTAAGCTTGTTCGGCCACACATGGTCGTTCGTGTGTGCATGCTCAATTGTGTGCGACACAATCAGACTCATCTCATTGTCATCTTGGTTCCTAACCACACGATCCATTCATCGTGATGTTGTCCATGTCTCAGGATATATCGACTATCTTGGCTTGTTCGGACACATTTGTTGGAAACTGACTCGTGTGTCGATCATCTCATCGGGGTATCCGAACATCCATCCATCTAGTTCACTTGAGTATCGGACTCTCCTGTGACCATGCTAAACTGTTTACCGCATATGTTTCAGATAGTGGGTGTATAATCCAACCTCCGACACATGGGTTGAGTCGCAATACCAGTACACTTGTGTCGTCTGGTACTGTCCTTGAAAGACCTTTTTCAACGGAAGATGCCCGAGATGCTTGTTCCGTGATGTTCCCCCGTGATGTTCGTCCACAATGACACACGCACGTGTCACAGGGTAGCTCGCTTAGGCCACAGAGCCTAGGGGTGGTGGAGAGCCAGCCAACGCCACGCCTCCCCCTATAGTACATTTTAAGACATTTTCAATCCTTCTCGAGTAGAGGTCATTTTGGTTAGCAAACATTCGATCTCATGCATAATCCATCGAGTATCCGTTTGACACCAAATTTTGTTTGCTTTCATCTTTCATATCGACGACTTAATTTCTGAGCCACACGCTGAAACTCATATCCAAACCTCGACTCCTAATGTTATGGCCTGGGCTCTATCTACGAGCTTTCTTCGATATTCGTGTCGCCTCGTTCTCTCAAACTTTGTCTATGCCTTGACTTAGCTTCAAGGCACACTCTTGGTATGTTGGATGATGCACCGTCCTCCTCGGTCGCATCATGGCACTTTTTAGTCTTCGCCCCCATGTGGCTGAATGGGTTCCACTTGAGGGTTGGGCCTTGTCTGTCTTATGTGTGGGGGTCACAACCTACTTTCTATTAGTGAGATTGTGACAGTCTCCCCACTTAACCTAGCCATCGTTCTCGTTGACTTTTTCGTGGGCACAATCGTATCGTCAATTGTGACATTTTTTCTCACTTAATCTCGGCATCTTCTCGATGATGTCCCGAATGTTGAACTAGCTACGCGCTTGACCTGCTTACTTGTACGTGCTTTCAGAATGAATACAATTTGGACCAATCCAAGTGGACGGTCTTCTACCTCTATCTATGCTTGATTTCCAATCGCGGCCCTTTTTCCAGTCGACAGTTCCGATTTCTTTTGCAACTTCAAAGATCTATAAGATGAATCTAACCATCCAAGAATCATCAAATTTAGTAAAATAAACAAATAGAAAACAAAAATGGTTTTACTCCGATATATTTGAGGATGTTGTTGGTAGAGCTTGTAGCATTACGTTCTATCTGATTTTGTTGCAAAATAATATTGACATTTTTATTTAAGTTAAATTAAATTAGGAATTAAGTTCCTTAAAGAATAAGGCGAATGTATTTCATAGGGTGAAGCCCCGCACAAGTCCAAAAGAATTTAAGGAGCAAAGCAAATCCGTTGGGAATTAGATAGAAACTTCTGCTAAGGTGAATTAAGTAATTGAAAAAAAAAAAAAAAAAAAAAATCTTTAAAAGTTTGGCTTCTATTTCTACATCCATAGCTTTCCTCCATTGAGAGCTTTTGGTGTTTCTGTATAATAAATACTGTGTAATATTTTCGCCTTCACCACTCTTATAATCATCCATCAATTTTAGTGGGCTCCTAATTCTTATTTCTGGGCTCCTAATTCTTATTTCAACGTTAGCAAATGAGTGTTCTTGTGCTGACTCACATGAATCATCATTTTATACTTCATCCTAAGAGGTTTCAACTTCATTGCAGGTGTCATTACTCAATTCTAGATCTACTTTAACTTGATGAATTTTATGTCAATCCGAGCCATTTTCTTTCTCAAACTTCACATCTCTACTAACAATTAGTTTATGTGAGACTTGATCATAAAGTCTGTATGCCTTTGACTCCATACTAACTCCAAGTAATATGCACTACAAACTTTTATCCTCAAACTTTGTTCTTTTGTTGTCCGGGACATGAACATACACAATACATACAAAAATTTTAAAATGTGAAATTGATGGTTTATATCCGCTCCAAGCTTCTTCTGGAGTTATATGCTTCACGGCTAGAGTGTGGCTTCTATTAAGAATATGAATTGTCTAGTTTGCTGCTTACGCCTAGAAAGCTTTTGGTACATTTTTCTATGTTAGCATGCATCTAACCATATTGTCCTGTTTTTCCTTTCTTCCATGCCATTTTGTTGCAGAGTATAAGCTGATGTCAGTTGACTTTGAATGTCATTTTCATTACAAAAGCTAGTGAATTCTTTGGATGTGAATTCACCCCCTCGATCAGTTCTCAAGCCACAAAGTATATACTAGTTTCTTTTCCAATCATACTCGTGAATCTAAAATGGAGAACGCTTATGATTTTTCAGCCAAGAAGAAAGTTCAAGTTTTGCGACAGAAATCATCGATGAAACTGATAAAATACCTCTTTTGTTGTTGGAGATGAGTGTGATTGGTTGGTTTGCATATATCAGCATATATCAGCATGTACAAGTTGTTGAACAACTTCTACAAGAATTTGAGATGCTCTCCATGTGCTTTCTTTAGGAAGCGAATCTCTTTGTTGTTTTCCTATCAAACAACCTTCACATACTTTTGAGACCATGTCCTTCTCTTGAAGTGCCTTCAATCCTCCGTAACCTAGATGCCCATATCGACAATACCATGTTCTTGTGGGATCTTCTGTATGAGGATTGAAGCAGGATTGTTCCTTTGGTAAAGATTGACCTTTGGTAGAGATTGAACAAGTAGAGCATTGAAGTCTCTACAATCAACCCTTTGTCAGGATGATAATTTTTTTTTTGCAGGTGTCCGATCCTCAGCAAGTTGTCAAGTCTAGTATATAAAATACCTTGGTGATTACTTGCACAACCTCATTTATTTTAAACTTTACATTTCCTTTGCCCATCACAGTCATGCCTAAGTTGTCACCAAACTTCACAATTAGTCGAAACTTTTCATCAATATGATAGAAAAGTTCTTTTCTTTCCACACATGTGGTTGCTGCATCCAGAGTCAAGAAACCAAATGTCGTTCTTTTCAACTGTCTTCTCATCTACATAGGTCATTAATAATTTGCTCTGTCCTTCCATGGATTGTTTCAAGGACGAGGTAGAGTAAGAGGTCGATAAAGTTCTCATCTTCATTAAGTTGTTTTAAGAAGGTTTTTCAAACACGTACTTCCATGGCATTGTTTTATCATGAAATGTCAAATGATTTGTTTCACATAAAATTATTACATTATGCATACCATAGTAATTTTAGGTTAGGTAAGAAATTAAGGTCGTTGTTCCTTCTCCATTTTTTTTTAGTCAAACTCTTTCCTACAGATTTATAGAATCAAAATTCATGGATGGTATAAAATTGGTACAAGCTTCAGTGGCAACTTTTTGGAGCGGGTGAGACTCAAACCCGAATTCTCTTTCATGTCCAAGTCTTCCTTCATTCCATTGAGCAGCTTTCAATCAAAATGGTACAAAAGATTCCCTAAAATCAACTCCACAATTTTCACCCCTATTTAATCTTGGGACACATCCTCCGACCAGATCCAAATGACAATAATTCAATCGATCTTTCTATAAATCTCTCTGGAAGGAACTCTTCTGGGGTATTTCCAATATGTGGGGTCTCGTCCAATTGTCCAAATGTTTACTTGAACTATTGTTTTTGGGTGAAAATCATAGCCTTCTATTTTGAAATGAGAAATGGTTTCTCATGGAAGAAGAAGAGGTGCTGATGGATGTAGTCTTAGCGTCTCTTTCACAATCATTTTCAAATATGGAAGCTCTTCTATGTCTCTCTCTATTACTTTTCTTATGTTTTCCACATGATTTCTTCTTAAGCTTTCTTCATCGATTTTGGGTTGTTAGCGAGTTCTGCCATTGCCCAAACTATAGTAACTGAACTAGTGGATAATCCTACAAAAATTATGTTCGGTTGATGCACATCATACAAAAGAAACATGTTAGAAGGCTATTTGTTAATAGTTTTAAAACTAAACTTTAGGTATAGAAGTTGCTTACAAAAAGAATGGTTTTGATGCTTTCATGTGTAATGACACCGCGTAAGATTCAACTTGCTTTTTACTGATAATCAAAAGCACATCAATGATATCATCTTGCTTTGGCTTAGGCCTCCTAGGATGAAGATGTTCGTCAATCACCTCTTGAACCGACCATTCATCACATTAAAAACCCACTCGAGTTTAGCTTCTTGGCCACTAAACCAATCAATTACCTTCCCCACAAAATGTATAGGAAAAAACTCTGAAGCACTATAGCTTCTCAATAGAGCCTTAGCTTCACTCACAATTTCATTAAATCCATCGATTTTTCACTAAGATCAACAACCGCTCCAATTTTGAAATTGATTCAATAAGCAAACCAACTTCTTGCCCTCTAACAGATTCATAAGATATCACCCTCTTCATACTGAAAAGTTCAAGAGTACAAATTTTACGTATCTCTGCAAGTAATCACTATAAGGTGAAAACACAATGTCATGAAAATTATAAGTGAATTTTTTAAAAGCTTGAGTTTGTGGTCTGTTACAACTTTGAAGATAATGAATTTTTAAAAGGGTTCGAGCAGTCTCGACAGAAAATATGACAGTTGTTTCCATACAACCGAGACTGAGATTGATAACGGAACCGTAAAGCTGAGAGAGGTGCCTTGGGGATTTGTGTGGGAGCTTGCCAAGTTGATGCAAGTTTCCAATGATTGAAAGCTTCGGTGGGCTTGGGGGAAAATTACCATGTCTTCTATTTGCAGCTGCTTTTCATTTTAGGACGATGAAAAGTGAAGAGAGGAAGAGGATGAGGGGAAGCCATGTTGGGAAAAGAAGGAACGACATTGAAATTTAGAAAGAGTTCAAGAACGAGAGGAAAAATATTATGAATAAAAAATGGTCATTCTTCTTTAGGGTTATATATTATTTGAACAAAAACTATGAAATGTTCTTCTTTAAAAACCATAGATTAAAAAAATGGTCAAAAAAAATATGATGGTCTATAGAAATGGAAGTCATTTCTTGAAATGATTCAAAAAAGTGATAGAAGCTATCATCTCCCCCAAGAAAAATAAAAATTGAAACCCTACTTGCATCAAAATTTAGTTTTTTTTTTTTTAATTTCTAGATTTTAAAGTTTTTATTCACGTGGGCGGTTTAGCTTTTTGGTACATAATATATAAATTTACATGTGAAATCAAATTTAGAAGCTATAATTTTCATATGTCTAACTAATTGGGTCTAGTCCTATCTGACCCCACCAAGCATGATTGCTGAGTGGGACCAATAAAGGACAAAAATCAAATTAAAGGATTTTTGTCGTTGGAAAATGGTCCATCTCGGTCTATTCTTTCATTTTCTATCACCCATTCTTTCCTTTTCAGACATTGTATGGTATGTTTGAATCACTCCTGATTTTTCGATACCTCGAAATTTAGAGTGTGTCAAATCCAATCTCTCAAAAGAATGGAAGTGATAAGAAAGAGAAACACACATGAATTTAGTAGGTACAATTCTTTTTTCAAAAGCTTAGATTATTTAATTTATTCAATTTTACCAATTAAAAGTTTGGATATCAATCACAAAGTTTTAAGTAAATGGAGAAAAAAGTTTTAAAAAATGGGTAAACTCATTTCAACCAAATTTAGTATTTACATAATAATAGAAAAAGATTAAAATATATTTTCGGAATTTATATTTACCTAATGTTGGGACCTTAGGCCTCATTTTGTATTATATGCATTAGAGAATCTCTCCTTTTACGAGGGTATAGATGCGTACGTTATGAGACAGGAAAACGATCATTATGTTTATCATAATATTGCGATTGTCACTATTCCTACTGGGTGTCCGACAATAACACCAAAGAATGTTATCTCGACCAAAAAAGGGGTCCAAGAGGTGTGCAAACCAACTGGTGGGACCATACTCGCATGTGAGGGTCGCGTGTAGAATAGTAAATATATATCCAAATACCTATTTAGGACAGTCTCGAGATGGAAAGGGCTGTCACTCATGATTATATGTGTTTGCACCTAACCCTAATAGTAGGGCCATTTACTGATCATTTCTTAAAATAATAAGTCACATGCTACTTCTATTTCAGTTGGAGACAAGGGGATGACAAGGACATCGTAAGTAAGACCATGACATATATATAGGACAATTGTATTTAATTTTTGTAGACTTTAGGTTAGAATAAGATGTTTTTACTTTTAATGTTTATTTATTTTGTTTAGTATTCGTTGTGTTGTTTTAAATATGTTATTCGAACGCGTAAGTTCATAGCCTTGTTTATGACGAAGTTTCAAATGATTATTTCTGCATAAAATGATAACGTTATGTAGACGATAACGACTCTAGGTTAAGTAGGAAACTAGAGTCGTTACATTGTGTTTTTTTTTTTTTTTTTTTTTTTTTTTTTTTTTTTTTTTTTTTTTTTGTCAAACTCCTTCCTACAAATCTATAGAATCAAAATTGGTGGAAACTCGTTAACTTTGAAAACTCAAATGGCTCGTAAAAAAATCAAAATACCCACGATTTTTATTCTAACAGGAATGAGTTGGACTATTTCCCCTCCGTTCATCTCAACCTAAATTACCTCTTATATGCACAACCTCTTATTATTCACATCAGCTATTTTGTTGGTAACAAAGAGTTCAAGCATTATAATATATATTACATATAAAAATACCATAAAACGTTATAATGAGAGGACCCCACTTCAAACTTAATACTCAGGGATGGTATAACATGGGTACAAGTTTGAGAGGCAACTTTTTGTGGAGGGTGAGACTCAAACCCGAATTCTCTTCCATATCTAAGTCTTCCTCCTTCATCCCATTTGGTAGCTTCCAATCAAAATGGTACAAAAGATTCGCTAAAACCAACTCCACAGTTTTCACCCCCATATTTAATTCTGGGCACATCCTCCGACCAGATCCAAACGGCAAGAACTCAAAATGTTGTCCTTTATAATCAATCGAGCTCTCTGCAAATCTCTCTGGAATGAACTCTTCTGGGTCTGTCCACTATGTGGGGTCTCGTCCAATTGCCCAAACGTTCACTTGAACTATTGTTTTTGGGTAAAAATCGTAGCCTTCAATTTTGAAATTTGAAATGATTTCTCTTGGAAGAAGAATGGGTCCTGGTGGATGTAGTCTAAGTGTCTCTTTCACTACCATTTTTAGATATGGAAGCTTTTCTAAGTCTCTCTCCCATACCTTTTCTTTGTTTCCCACGTGATTTCTAATTTCTTCTTGAGCTTTCTTCATCAATTTTGGGTTCTTTGTGAGTTCTGCCATTGCCCAGACTATTGTAACTGAGTTAGTATCAATTCCTGAAAAAATATATTCCTGTTGATGCACATCATACCATAGAAAAAGTTATAAGGCTGAGATATAATGGAGAAGGTATGAAGGATAGAGGCAAAGCAAAAAATTCTCAATATCTCTTAACTATATGGAAAGTTTAGCTTTAAAACCATTAAAGATAAGGATAGAAGAAAGTTTAGCTTTAAAACCATTAAAGATTAAGGATAGAAGTTGCTTACCAAAAGAATAGCTTTGATGTTTTCATGGGTAATGACAATAGTACAAGATTCAACTTGCTTTTTACTAATAGTCAAAAGCACATCAATAATATCGTCTTGTTCAGGTTTAGGCCTCTCAGAATGAAGGTGTTCATCAATAACCTCTTGAAACATAGCGTTGATCTCATTAAAAACTCTCTCAAATTTAGCTTCTCGTCCACTGAACCAATCAATAGTCTTCCCAATAAAAGGAACAGGAAAAAGCTCGGTAGCACTATAGCTTCCCAACAATGTCATAGCTTCATTCACAAGCTCATGAAATACATCTCCTTCAAACCTCTTCCCCCAAAAGCAATTCTAAAAATAGTACCAGTAGTGAAAGCAAATGATTTTTTAGTAAGATCAACAACAGCTTCACAAGAAGCAAATTTCGAAATAGATTGAATAAGTAAACCAACTTCTTGGTCTCTGATGGGTTCGTAAGATATCACCCTCTTCATACTGAACAACTCTTGCATACAAATTTTGCGTATCTCTCTCCAATAATCACTGTAAGGTGAAAACCCAATATCAAGGAAATTATAAGTAAATTTTTTTGTAGTTTGGGTTTGTGGTCTACTGCAACATTGAAGATCGTGGGTTTTCAAGAGGGCATAACGATGGTTTCTATACGACCTAGGCTGAGGCTCATAATAATGGGACCGTAAAGCTGAGAGAGGCGCCATAGGGATTCGTGTGGGAGCTTTCCAAGTTGATGCATGTTTCCAATGATGGGAAGCTTTGGTGGGCTTGGAGGAAAATTACCATGTCTTCTGTTTGCAGCTGCTTTCCATTTTAGGAGGATGAAAAGTGAAGAGAGGAAGAGGACGAGGGGAAGCCATAGAGGTAATTGAAGGAAAGACATCCGAAATTAGAAAGAGTTCAAGAACTAGAGAAAAAATATTATGAATAAAAAAAAACGGTCATTCTTTTGAATTAAATAGTGTTTCAATTCTCATTCTCCTATATTATTTAAACGAAAATAATGAAATATTTTTAAATTTTTAGTGGTTGCAGTTTAAAAAATTATTTAAAAAGAAAATGTCCATAGAAGTACAAAGTTTATTCATAAAAACGTTTTTATGGTGCTAAAAAGAATGATACTAAAATTTGGCGGTCCACTCCATGAAAGCAACAACATCTCATCTTCTCACAGAAGAAGATAAAAATTGAAACACTACTTAGCTACAAAATTTAGTTTTTGTATTTAAAAGTCTTTACTCGTGTGGACAAATTTATTTAACCTTCGAGTAGATATTTGTATCTTTACTAGTGAAATCAAGTTTAGAAGCTATGATTTTCATAAATATAGTTAATTGGGTCTAGTCCAATCCAACCCCACTCTAGAAGAGCTCATTGCTCAATGGTCTTGCAATAGAATAGGATACAGCGATTCCCTCTTCTTACTCTCACGTTGGCCAAGTTGACAGGTCATTGGTAAAGGATCGGTGTTTCACGTAACAAGAAAAGTAAAACGGTTGATAAGCTCCCTATTCATAGAAATAGGAAAACCATCAATATCTTTTGGAAAAACATTATACTCCAACAGATAAACGTTATACTCCAACCTCGTGATGAAATTAATTACCTTCGGGTAGGACTTGTTCAAGTTGCTATCAAACCCTTATTTAGACTAGGTCTGGATATCTTGTCCGTATCTCCCTTCGAGATGAGACATGAAGACTTCTCAAACTTCTTGTTAGGAATGGTTCAATCCAATTTGAACAATAGACAAATATATTCTAATTGTTATCCAAAGTTTACCCTATCTCTCAATGACCCACATATTTATCTTCTCTAAAGTTGGATCTGCACTCAAATAACTTGAATATCAAAGGAGAAATTTCTTCGGTTGTTATATTTAGAATTTATTATACGTTTGATGAACACCAATATTTCTCCAAGAGCACTAAGATCCACACCTAAATAATCTACTATTCTCAACCATTTGCACGTGAATCTCACGCGCCTTCAACCTCGAGCAGCTTTAAAATTTTCAAATCCTTTATGCCATTCCCTTTATGTCTCAAGTTCGATTCTCCTTCTACGGTCTTTCATCTCCTCACGATTCCTTCTTCAAAGTCATGGATCGCTGACAACGTGCACGTTTTCCTCTCCTTTTTCTTATTTCATTATTTCCTTACCTTTTCTTATATATATCAATATTCAAATATTGGTGTTACACGTATGCTTTTCACATCATCTATTTTGTAGGTAACAAAGAGTTCAAGCATTACGTATATTACATATAAAAATACATATTATTACTCTAAGACATAAAACTACTCATGGATGGTATAAAATTGATACAAGCTTTAGAGGCAACTTTTTATAAATGGTGAGATTCAAACTCGAATTCTCTTCTATGTCCAAGTCTTCCTCTTCCAATCAAAATAGTTTTGTTAAAGTCAACTCCACCGTTTTCACTCTCATATTTAACCTCGGGCATATCCTTCGATCAACTCCAAATGATAATAACTCAAAATGTTGTCCATTGTAATCAATCGAGCTCTCTTCAGGTCTCTCTGGAAGGAACCCTTCTGGGTCTTTTCAGCATATGGGGTCTCGTCCAATTGCCGAAACGTTCACTTGAACCATCGTTTTTGGGTAAAAATTATAGTCTTTAATTTTGAAATGAGAAATGATTTCTTTTGGAAGAAGAAGAGGTGATGGTAGATGTAGTTTTAGTGTCTCTTTCACTATCATTTTTAAATATGGAAGCTCTTCTATGTCTCTCTCTATCGTTTGTTTCCTACATAGTTTCTAATTTCTTCTTGAGCTTTCTTCATCAATTTTGAAATTTTTGCGAGTTCTGCCATTGCCCAGACTATTGTAGTTGAACCAATGTCTAATCCTGCCACAAAGATGTCTGGTTGATGCACATCATATAATAGAAAAATGTTAGAAGAAGGCAGGAAGGATAGAGATAAAGCAAAAAAGGGTCAATACCTGCACAAAAACTTAGTTAACCACGAGAGTGAAAGTTTAGAAATTAAACTAAAATTTTAGGAATAGAAGTTGCTTACAAAAAGAATGGCTTTGATGTTTTCTTAGGTAATGACAACCGTGCAAGGTTCAACTTGCTTTTTACTAATAGCCAAAAGTACATCAATGATATTATCTTGCTCTGGCTTAGGCCTCTCAGGACAAAGATGTTCATCAATCACCTCTTGAAGTAAAACATTCATCTGGTTAAAGACCCTTTCAAGTATAGTTTCTCGACCACTAAACCAATCAAATACCTCTCCCACAAAAGGAATTGGGCAAAACTCGGAAGCAGTATAGCTTCCCAACAAGGCTTCAACTTCACTTATAAGCTCATGAAATTCATCCCCTTCAAACTGCTTTCCAAATGCAATTCTAAATATAACTCCAACCGTGAGAGCAATGGACTTCTCACTAAGATCAACAGCAACTCCATGAGATTGTGAAATTGATTCAATAAGTAAACCAACTTCTTGCTCTCTAATGGGTTCGTAAGATAACACTCTCTTCATATTGAAAAACTCAAGCATACAAATTTTGTATATCTCTCGCCAGTAATAGCTGTAAGGTGAAAATGCAATGTCAAGGAAATTGTAAGAGAATTTTTTGATAGCATGTGTTTGTGGTCTATTGCAGCTTTGAAGATCATGAGTTTTCAAGAGGGCACGAGCAGTCTCGAAAGATGATATGATGATAGTTTCTATACAAGTTGAGGCTCATAATAGGACCGTAAAGATGAGAGAGGCATCTTAGGGATTTGTGTGGAACTTCCCAAGTTGATGCAAGTTTCCATTGATTGGAAGCTTCGGTGGGCTTGAGGGGAAAATTACGCTTTCTTCTATCTATTTGCCGTTGCTTTCCATTTTAGAATGATGAAAAGTGAAGAGAGGAAGATGATGAGAGGAAGCACGGAGGGAAATGAAAAGACATTAGAATTCAGAAAGAGTCGAAGAACAAGAAAAAGATTAGGAATAAAAATGGTGATTATTCTTTTGATTATATAGACATAAAACAAAATGTCATATATTATTTGAAGAAAATAATGAAATATTTTCAAATTTTCAGTGGTATCTTTTAAAACTCGTAGATTAAAAAATTATTTAAAAAGAAAATATGATAGTCCATAAAAATATAAAATTTTTTGATATTATTATTATAGTGTCAAACAAATGAAATTAAAAAATGGCGGTCCATTCCAAGAAAACAATAAGCTGTCATCCTCTCACCGTAGAAAATAAAAATTGAAACATTGCTTATTACCCTAATAGATTTGAATATTAGTCTCCTAATAAATAATTTATATTTTAACTAGAGCCTTACACGATTTGGATTTGAATATTAGTCTTTTAATAGATAATTTATATTTTAACTATAGCATTATACGATTAGATTTCCAATGATACATAGCATAAAAATGAAGAACAATAATCAACTTCAAAGGTTTTTATCTCCCTGCATTAAATGTGGAAAGCATTAAATGTGGAAAGTGGCCCATACCTTCCTGTTCCTTTGGTGTCATCCAATAAGATCAAATATCACCAAGAAAAACTCTTATAAATTTAGTGGGATACATTTTTCAAAAGCTTATATTTTTTAATTCATTTACTTTTGAAATTAGTATTAAAAAAATCTATTAAATTCTTTTTAAAAGATGAACAAAAGTAATTTTCAAACTTTAGGTAAAGTTAATGGCAATTATTTGATTTGAATTTATCCTTTATCTTGTTTTGCATTTCAAATTCAGCTACATAAATACTTAAATTTGACCAATTGTATAAATGAAAATAAAATTTAGATGATCTATTTGCCATTTTCATCTTTAAATTTGCTGTTTTTTTTAGAGGTATGAAATAGGTACAAGTTTGAGAGGCAGTTTGATGTCTCTTCCATGTCCAAGTCCTCCATCTCCTCTGGCAACCTCTAATTAAAATGGTATGTAAGATTCTCCACCATCTTCAGCCCCAAATTAAATTCTAAGCAAATCTTTCGATCAGCTCTAAATGGAAAGAACTCAAAGTGTTGTCCGTTGTAATCAAGCGAGCTCTCTTCAAATTTTTCTGGAAGGAACTCTTCTGGGTCTTTCCCGCACATGGAGTCTCGTCCAATTGCCCAAATGTTCACTTGAACCATGTTTTTGGGTAAAAATCGTAGCCTTCTATTTTGAAGTGGGAAATGATTTCTCTTGGAATAAGAAGAGGTGCTGGTGGTTGTAGTCTCAATGTCTCTTTTACAATCATTTTCAAATATGGAAGTTGTTCCGTGTTTTTTTCTTTACCTTTAGTCCATTGCCCAAACTAGTGTAATTGAACCCGTGTCTAATCGTGACAAAAATATATTCTGTTGAGGTATAATATACAAAAGAAAGGGTTATAAGTGGGTGAGACAATGAAGGAAGGATAGAGACAAAGCCAAAAAAAAAAAAAAAAAAAACGCTCAATATCTACTAAAAAAATTTATTAACCACAAGATTTTATTGATACACTAGCTATGAGGATTGAAAGTTTTGAATTAGTTTAGCTTAAAAACCATTAAAGCATAGGAATAGATGTTTATGAAAAGAATGGCTTTGATGCTTTCTTGGGTAATGACAACAGTGTAAGATCCAGCCTGCTTTTTACTTATAGCTAAAAGTACATTAATGATATCATCTTGCTTTCTTCATCAATTGCCTCTTAAGACAGAGCATTGATCTCATTAAAAACTCTCTCAAGTCTAGCTTCTTGACCACGGAACCAATCAATTATCTTCCCCACAAGGGAAAAAACTCACAAGCACTATAGCTTTCCAAGAGGCCTAGCTTCACTTACAAGTCATGAAATCCATTCCCTCTAACTTCTCAAATGCCATTCTAAAAATAACTCAATCAGTGAGAGTAATAGACTTTTCAATAAGATCAACAACAGCTCCACAGGAAGCTTATTATAAAATTGATTCAATAAGCAAACTAATTTCTTGCTCTAATAAGTTCGTAAGATAACACCTTCTTCATACTGAATATTTCAATCATACAAATTTTGCGTATCTCTCGCCAGTAATAACTGGAAGGTGAAACGCAATGTCAAGGAAATTGTAAGGGAGATTTTTGATAGAATGGGTATGTGGTTTGTTGCAGCTTTGAAGATCATGGGTTTTCAAGAGGGCACTAGCCGTCTCACACGCCTTCAACTTCGAGCAGCTTCAAATTTTCCAAATCTTTTGTCATTCCCTTTATGTCCCAAGCTCGATTCTTCTTCTACGATTTATTATCTCCTCACAATTCCTTCTCCAAAGTAATGGATCGCCAACCGCATGCATGTTTTCCTCTCCTTTTTTCATATTTATTTAATTCATTAGTCATTACTCAAATTTATTTACTTACCTTTTCTTATATATATCAATATTCAAATATTGGTCTTACACCTACGCTTTTCACATCATCTATTTTGTTGGTAAGAAAGAGTTCAAGCATTACATATATTACATATAAAAATACCCGTTATTACTCAAAGCCACAAAACTACTCATGGATGGTATAAAATTGGTACAAGCTTGAGTGGCAACTTTTTGTGGAGCGTGAGACTCAAACCCGTATTCTCTTCCATATTCAAGTCCTCTTTCTTCATCCCATTCGGCAGCTTCTGATCAAAATGATACAAAAGATTCGCAAAATCCCACTCCACAGTTTTCACTCCCATATTCAACCTCGGGTATATCCTCCGACCAATCCCAATTGGTAAGAATTCAAAATGTTGTCCTTTGTAATCAATCGAGCTCTCTGCATATCTCTCTGGAAGGAACTCTTCTGGGTCTGTCCAGCATGTGGGGTCTCATCCAATTGCCCAAATGTTTACTTGAACCATCGTTTTTGGGTAAAAATCATAGTCTTTAATTTTGAAATGAGTAATGGTTTCTCTTGGGAGGAGAAGAGGTGCGGGTGGATGTAGTCTTAGTGTCTCTTTTACTATCATTTTCAAATATGGAAGCTCTTCGACATCTCTCTCTTACCGTTCGTTTGTTTCCCACATAGTTTCTTATTTCTTCTTGAGCTTTCTTCATCAATTTTGAGTTTTTTACGAGTTCTACTATTACCCAGAGTATTGTAATTGAGCTGGTATCTAATCCTGCCACAAATATGTTCAGATGATGCAAATCATACAATAGAAAAAGTTAGAAGGCTCTAAGATAAAAGGAGAAGGCATGAAAGATAGAGATAAAGCGAAAAAGGATTGAGATAAAATTTAACCTTAAAAACCATTCAAAATTTCGGAATAGAAGTTGATTACAAAAATAATGGCTTTGATGTTTTCATGGGTAATGACAACCGTGCAAGGTTGAACTTGCTTTTTACTAATAGCTAAAAGCACATCAATGATATCATCTTGCTTTGGCTTAGGCCTCTCCAGACAAAAGTGTTCATCAATCACCTCTTGAAACAGAGCATTTATCTCATTAAAAACCCGCTCAAGTCTAGTTTCTCGATCACTAAACCAATCAAATACCCCTCCCACAAAAGGAACGGGAAAAAACTCAGAAGCACTATAGCTTCCCATTAGAGCCTCAACTTCACTTATAAGCTCATGAAATCCATCTCCTTCAAAAGGCTTCCCAAATGCAATTCTAAAAATAACACCGGTAGTTAGAGCAATGGATTTCTCACTAAGATCAACAACAGCTCCACAAGAAGCTGATTGTGAAATTGATTTAATGGGTTTGTAAAATAACACCCTCTTCATATTGAAAAACTCAAGCATACAAATTTTGCGCATCTCTCGCCAACAATCCCTATAGGGTAAAAACCCAATATCAAGGAAATTGTAAGAGAATTTTTTGATAGCATGTGTTTGTGGTCTATTGCAGCTTTAAAGATCGTGAGTTTTCAAGAAAGCACGAGCAGTCTCGACAGATGATATAATGATAGTTTCTATATGACCTAGGTTGAAGCTCACAATGAGATCGTAAAGATGAGAAAGGCGCCATAGGGATTTGTGTGGGAGTTTCCCAAGTTGATGCAAGTTTCCAATGATTGAAAGCTTCTGTGGGCTTGGGGGAAAATTACGCTTTCTTCTATTTGGAGCAGATTTCCATTTTAGGATGATGAAAAGTGAAGAGAGGAAGAGGATGAGTGGAAGACATGGAGGGAAATAAAGGAACCACATTGAAATTTAGAAAGAGTTCAAGAACAGAGGAAAAAGATTAGGAATAAAAAACAGTGATTCTTCTATTGGATTAAATAGACATAAAACAAAAGTCCAATATAAAGGAAAATAGTGAAATATTTTCAAATTTTTAGTGATTTTCTTTAAGAAAGGTAGATTAAAAAATTATTTAAAAAAAAAATATGATGATCCATTAATATTATTCTTATAGCACCAACAAATGATATTAAAAAGTGGCGGTCCACTCCATGAAAGCAATAAGTTGTCCTCCTCTCGCGGTGGAAAATAAAAATTGTAAAAATTGAAACACTACTTATTAGCATGACAGATTTGATTATTAATCTTCTAGTAGATAATCTATATTTTAACCAATGAAACTCGATTAAATTTTCAATGATACAAATTGCAATAGAAAATAACAATGAAGAACGAAAATCAACTTCAAGGATTTTTGTCTCCATGCATTAGATGTGGAAAGTGGAAAGTGGCCCACACCTTTCACCTTTGGTGGCATCCAATAAGATCAAATATCAATTTTTTAATTTATTTACTTCTGACAATAAAAGGAAAAAATGTTAAAAATAATCTATTAAATTCTTTTTAAAAGATAAACAAAACCCAATTTTCAAAAATCACTAAGTTTTAGGGAGAAAAAAAAAATTAAGAATAAGTTAATGGCAATTATTGAATTGGAATGGATGTCATCTATTTTGGGATCATGTTTGGGATCAATTTTTAACTTGAATTCATTTCAAATTATATTACTACTTTTGTGTACATCATTCTTTACTACAATTTTCTCTTCTTCTTCTTCTTCTTCTTCTTCATTTTTTTTTTCTTTAATTCAACCTACACATTCCTAAAATTTCTATATATATTGACTAATATATACTTTTGTTTCTAATAATTTGAGTTTTTTCTTGAAATACCTCTATCCTATACATAGTCTCTACTTGCAATGCGGTCGTCAAACGTATAAAGGTGCCTTGTATTTATTTGAAAAGTAGAAATAGCCCATTACTTGAGTATTTTAAAGAATACTTCATAAGTTACCCTGCTATTTAGGTTAGGAATGCAAACACATGCAACTTATTAGGGACATATGGTTAAAACCATTAGAAAGGTAGTCTCTACAAAATTAGATGTGTAGTACTTCCCTACACACGATACATATGTGTGAGCATTAGTCCACCAGGTGGTTTGCACCACCTAGGCCCATCATAGTGAGGCTAGTTGTTCGTAGTCGGACGTTCGGAGGTCAGCAACTCTTGAATATCATGAAGGCATGATGATGATCATCATTATAGTGTACGTGTCTGTACTCATTATCATAATTGGGGAAGTAATCCAATGTATATAAACACACAATATGCATGAGGTCCCTATAGTTTTCATCTTAAATTATTCTTATGACAACCTTATACATCATTCACATATTATTCTCGGTAACATGCATGCATTAGTCTTCATACATTCATCATCATTACACTCATGTAAGGTTGTGTCTCAGAAAACTCTTCATCATAATGCAGCATGTCATCTCGTACATACACATCATCTTAATATGAAATATCATCATATTGAGTCATATCATCATCATCATACATCATCGTCATCATGTCATCATATCATAATATAACATCGCATCATACTAACTCACATCATCATCATCATAGTATATAAGCATAAATGGCACATGCAAGGGCCACTGGCCACTGGCCACGTGTCGTCATACATAAGGAAAGTCTTACACTTTACAATTAGAGGACTCCACTTCAAACTTAATACTCATGGATGGTATAACATCGGTACTAGTTTGAGAGGCAACTTTTTGTGGACGGTAAGACTCAAACCCGATTTCTCTTCCATGTCCAACTCCTCCTCCTTCATCCCCTCCGGCAACTTCCAATCAAAATGGTACAAAAGATTTGCTAAAGCCAAATTCACAGTTTTCACCCCATATTCAACTCTGGGCATATCCTCTGACCACCCCCAAATGGCAAAAACTCAAAATGTAGTCCTTTGTAATCAATGGAACTCTCTGCAAATATCTCAGGAAGAAACTCTTTTGGGTCTTTCCAACATGTGGGGTCTCACCCAATTGCCACAACGTTCACTTGAACTATCGTTTTTGGGTAAAAATCGTAGCCTTCAATTTTGAAAATGGAAATGGTTTCTCTTGGAACAGGAAGAGGGGCTCTCTTTCACTATCATTTTCAGACATGGAAGCTCTTCTATGTCTCTTTCTGTTACCTTTCCTCTGTTTCCCACATGATTTCTGATTTCTTCTTGAGCTTTCTTCATCAATGATGGGTTCTTGGCTAGTTCTGTCATTGCCCATACTAATGTAATTGAACTTGTCTCTATTCCTGCAAAAAATAGGTTCGGTTGATGCACATCATATAATGAAAAAAAATGTTAGAAGGGGGTGAGATAAGGGGACAAGGAAGAATACATGAACTAAGAATGTTTGCTTAAGCCACCACACCTAAATTGTGTGAAACTTATCTATTTATAATCAAATAAATTACAAAAATAGGAAAAGAGTAATAAATAGAAATAACAATAAATGAAGACACGTATATTAAGTTAATAGACATCAAATATCTAGATATTTGCCTATAATAAAAGATCAAATATACATATATATATATATATATATATATATATATATATATATATATATATATATATATTATATATATGATAAATTATAATTAAGTACTAAGAGAATGTTAGAAGGCTGTGAGCTAACAAAGAACACATGAAGGATAGAGACAGCAAAAAAATACTCAATATTGCTAAAAAAAAACTAGTTAACCACGTCAACCCCTAGATTGAAAGTTTAGAAACTAAATTAAAAATTTAGTGTAAAAACCATTAAATAATAGAGAAACAAGTTTCTTACCAAAAGAATAGCTTTGACGTTTTCATGGGTAATAACAACTGTGCAAGATCTAACTTGCTTTTTACTGATAGTCAAAAGCACATCAATAATATCATCTTGTTTTGGCTTAGGACTCATAGGATGAAGATGCTTATCAATCACTTCTTGAATCAGAACATTCATCTCATTAAAAATCCTTTCAAGTCTAGCTCCACTAAACCAATCAATTACCTTCTCCACAAAAGGAATTGGAAAAAACTCAAAAGCACAGTAGCTTCCCAATAGGGCTTCAGATTCACTCACAAGCTCATGAAATCCATACCCTTTAAACGGCTTCCCGAATGCAATTCTAAAAATAACACCAGTAGTGAAAGCAATGCACTTCTCAGTAAGATCAACAACGGTTCCACAAGAAGTTGATTGGGAAATTGATTCAATAAGTAAACCAACATCTTTCACTCTAATGGGTTCGTAAGATAACACCCTTTTTATACTGAAAAGTTCAAGTATACAAATTTTGCACATCTCTCTCCAGTCATGGCTGTAAGGTGCAAATGCAATGTCAAGAAAATTGTAAGTGAGTTTTTTGATAGCATGCGTTTGTGATCTGTTGCAACTTTGAAAATCGTGGGTTTTCAAGAGGGTAAGAGCTATCTCGGCAGATGATATGGTGTTGGTTGCTATACCGCCTACGCTGAGGCTGATAATGGGACCGTAAAGCTGAGAGAGGCGCCATAAGGATTTGTGTGGGAGATTGCCAAGTTGATGCAAGTTTCCAATGATTGGAAGGTTCGGTGGGCTTGGTGGAAAATTACGCTTTCTATTTGCTGCCGCTTTCCATTTTAGGATGATGAAAAGTGAAGAGAGGAAGAGGATGAGGAGGGGGAAGCCATGGAGGGAAATGAAGGAAAGACATTAGAATTTAGAAAGAGTTCAAGAATAAGAGGAAAAAGATCACGAATAAAAAATGGTGATTATTCCTCCTATTAAATAGACATAAAACAAATGGTCATATGAATATACGAATACAACGTTTCTGGATATTATTCTTATAGCACCAACAAATGATACTAAAAAATGTCGGGCCACTCCATAAAAGCAATAAATTGTCATCCTACAGACAAAAATTGAAACACGGCTTATTAGCATGATAGATTTGAATACTAATTTTCTAGTAGATAATCTATAATTTTACGAATGATATCACGTTAGAAGTTAGGATTAGATTTAATTTGATTGGGTCTCGTCTCATCCAACCCCATCTTAAAATTTCAATTAAAGAAGGAAATTGAGACAATAATATAAGCCGCATAAAACAATAAAGGACGAAAATTAACTTCAAATTTTTTTGTCTCACCCATTAAATGTGGAAAGTGGCCCATAGGACCATCCAATAAAATCAAATATATTCTTTTTTGAAAAGATTAGATTTTTTAATTTAATTACTTTTGAAAATTAGAAGTAAAAAGGTAAAAAACTAATCCATTAAATTCTTTTTAAAACAAAACCTAATTTTCAAAATTTAGATATCAATCACAACATTTTAGGGAGAAATTTTTTTAAAAAACTTGGGGTAAATTGAATGGATATCTTGTTTTGAGATAAATTTCTAACTTGAATTCATTTCAAATTTAGCTACACAAATGTTTAAATCTGATGTTAATCGAGGGAATGAAATAAATTCTCGATGACCAACCTGTCGCTTTCATCTCTAAATTTCTTTGCGTTAACATTGAGTACTACAATTATATGGTTAAGTTTTAATAACATAATGAAAGAATATTAAAATACCGTCTCCAAAATTTATGTTCTGGTTCACTTAATTACCACGTTATAATCACTCAATTTTATGTAAACAAAATAAAGACTAGCGTAAATATTAACCAGAAACTTTAACATTTTTATTAAAAAAATATCAACCCTAAATGTCATTTTTTTAACCCATTTGGAAGGTGAGAGATTAAAAAAAAAAAAAAAAAAAAAAATTAAGAGTATTATTGAAAAGAAATTTTAGGTTTTTTTTTTTTTTTTTTTTTTTTTTTTTTTTTTTTTTTTTTTTTTAATATTAAACTTGAGTATTAGTGATCAATAAAGTACAAAACATTTATCCTATAATACAACAATTTTAACAAGTCAAATTTATGCTTATCATTATTTGATTTTAAGCATTATATTACAGATAAAAACACTCATTATTTGTCTAGACGAAAGTCATAAAGATTTGACTTGAAACTTTCACTCATGGAGGGTATGAAATTGGTACAAGTTTGAGAGGCAACTTTTTGTAGATGGTGAGACTCAAACCCGAAGTCTCTTCCATGTCCAAGTCCTCCTCCTTTATCCCCTCTGGCAACTTCCAATTAAAATGGTACAAAAGATTCGCCAAAGCTAGCTCCACCGTCTTCACCCCCAAATTAATCCCTGGGCAAATCCTCCGACCAGCCCCGAATGGTAAGAACTCAAAGTGTTGTCCTTTGTAATCAATCGAACTCTCTTCAAATCTTTCTGAAGGAACTCTTCTGGGTCTTTCCAGTATGTGGGGTCTCGTCCAATTGCCCAAACGTTCACTTGAACCATTGTTTTTTGGTAAAAATCGTAGCCTTCAATTTTGAAGTGGGAAATGATTTCTCTTGGAATAAGAAGAGGGGCCGGTGGATGCAGTCTCAGCGTCTCTTTTACTATCATTTTCAAATATAGAAGTTGGTCTATGTCTTTCTCTGTTATCTTTCTTCTGTTTCCCACGTAGTTTCTGATTTCTTCTTGAGCTTTTTTCATCAATTTTGGGTTCTTTACGAGTTCTGCCATTGCCCAAACTAGTGTAATTGAACCTGTGTCTAATCCGGCCAAAAATATATTCTGTTGATATACAATATACAATAGAAAAGATTATAAGTGGGTGAGATAATGAAGAAGGAAGGATAGAGACAAAGCCAAAAAAAGAAAAAGGCTCAATATCTACTCAAAAACTTATTAACCACACAATTTCATTAATATATTATCTACTTCAAAAAATGGTTAGTTACCAGACTCAAAGTTTTTGAAACAAAACTATTAATTTAGGGTAAAACCCATTAAAACTTAGGAATAGAAGTTGCTTACCAGAAGAATGGCTTTGATGCTTTCTTGGGTAATGACAACCGGGTAAGATTCAACTTGCTTTTTACTCATAGCTAAAAGTACGTCAATGATATCATCTTGTTCTGGCTTAGATCTCTCGGGACAAAGATGTTCATCAATTGCCTCTTGAAACAGAGCATTAATCTCATTAAAAACTCTCTCAAGTCTAGCTTCTCGACCACTTAACCAATCAATTATCTTCCCCACAAAAGGAATAGGAAAAAACTCAGAAGCACCATAGCTTCCCAATAAGGCCTCACCTTCACTCACAAGCTCATGAAATCCATCTCCTTTAAACTGCTTCCCAAATACAATTCTAAAAATAACACCTGTAGTGAGAGAAATTGACTTTTCAGTAAGATCAACAACGGCTCCACAAGAAGCTGATTGCAAAATTGATTCAATAAGCAAACGAACTTCTTGCTCTCTAATGGGTTCGTAAGATAACACTCTCTTCATACTGAAAAGCTCAATCACACAAATTTTGCGTATCTCTCGCCAGTAATCACCATAAGGTGAAAACGCAATGTCAAGGAAATTGTAAGTAAGTTTTTTGATAGAATGAGTTTGTGGTCTGTTGCAGCTTTCAAGATCATGGGTTTTCAAGAGGGCACGAGCGGTTTCAACGGATGATATAATGATAGTTTCTATATGGCCTAGGCTGAGACTGATAACGGGACCGTAAAGCTGGGAGAGGCGCCATAGGGATTTGTGTGGGAGCTTGCCAAGTTGGTGCAAGTTTCCCATGATTGGAAGCTTTGGTGGGCTTGGGGGGAAGTGACCCTTTTTCCTATTTGCAGCTGCCTTCCGTTGAAGGATGATGAAAAGTAAAGAGAGAAAGAGGATAAGGGAGAGCCATGGTGGGAAATGAAGGAGAGACATTGGAATTTAGAAAGAGTTCAATAACAGGATGATCTTTCGATTAAGTAGATATATATTGACTTAAAAGGGAAAACAAAACGTGAAGTGTTTGAGTTTTCATTCTCGTATATTTGAAATAATGAAATGTTTTCAAATTTTTATTAGTTCTCTTTACCCACAGTAGATTAAAAAATTATTAAAAAAGAAAATAGGATGGTTGATAAAAATCCAAGATTTCTTAATATTGTTCCTATAGTGCCAAATAGAATGATACCAAAAATAGCTGTCAAACTCAGAAAAAAGAAATTAAAAAATTAAGTGCATTAAAATTTAATATTTTAAAGTGTTTATTAGCTTTAAACAGATTTGAATGTTTAGATTTCTGGTAGATAATATATATTTTAACCAGTAAATTTAAATTTAAAAATTATAATCAGATCTAATTGGATTGTGTCTGGTCCTACTCAACTCTAGAACTTCGTTTATTTAGCGATTCATACAGAAAAGCCTCACAACAAGGTAGAGATTGAGACATAACAATAAAAGACGAAAATTAACTTCAAGAATTATTGTCTCAATGCATTGGACCCGACATCCGATGAGATAAAATGTCTAGAAGAAAGTGAAGTGATAGGGAGAGAAATCATTATGAACTTGGTACATTGGATTCTTTAATCAAAAGCTTAGATTTTTTTAATTAATTAATTTTTTCAAAACTAGTAGTAAAAAGATTTAAAATGTATTAAATTCTTTTTAAAACATAAATAAAAAGTAATTTTCAAAATTTAGATATCAAGGAGAAATTAAAAAAAAAAATCAAATTCAGCTATCCAAATGTTTAAATTTACGTTATGGATGAAAATAAATTCTCAATTACCCATATATCATTTTTAAGTTAGACTTCAAAATTTAAAAAGTATTATCTAACTGAAAAATTAGCTAAAAAACACAAGCTAGCTAAATTAGATTACAATAACTTTCTTTTGTTGGGGCAGTGTCAAATTATTGAATGCAATACTATAATTATATAGGTCAAGTTTCATTATTTGTCTATATGAAAACCATAAAACTTCATAATCAGAGGATTCAGCTTGAAACTTACACTTATGGATGGTATGAAATTGGTACAAGTGTGAGAGGCAACGTTTTGTAGATGATGAAACTCAAACCCGATGTCTCTTCCATGTCCAAATCCTCCTCCTTCATCCCCTCCGGCAACCTCCAATTAAAATGGTACAAAAGATTCGCCAAAATCTCTATGAAAGGAACTCTTCTGGGTCTTTCCAGTATGTGGGGTCTCATCCAATTGCCCATACGTTCACTTGAACCATTGTTTTTGGGTGAAAATCGTAGCCTTCAATTTTGAAGTGGGAAATGATTTCTCTTGAAATAAGAAGAGGTGTTGGTGGATGTAGTCTCAATGTCTCTTTTACTATCATTTTAAAATATGGGAGTTGTTCTTTGGCTTTCTCGGTTTCCTTTGGTCTGTTTCCCACGTAGTTTTTGATTTCTTCTTGAGCTTTCTTCATCAATTTTGGGTTTTTACGAGTTCTGCCATTGCCCAAACTAATGTAATGGAACCCGTGTCTAATCCAGCCAAAAATATATTCAGTTCATGTACAATATATTGATATATTAGCTATGAGATTGAAGTTTTGAAACTAAACTAATAATTTTGGGTAAAAACCATTAAAGCTTAGAAATAGAAATTGCTTACCAAAAGAATGGCTTTGATGCTTTCTTGGTAATGACAATCGTGCAAGATTCAAGTAGCTTTTTATTAATAGCTAAAGCACATAATGATATCATCTTGCTCTCATTTAGGCCTTTGAGGATGAAGATGTTCATCAATCACATCTTGAAATAAGACATTGATCTTATTAAAAATCCTTTCAAGTTTAGCTTCTCGTCCACGGAACCAATCAATGACCTTCCCTACAAAAGGAATAAGAAGATGTTCATCAATCACATCTTGAAACAAGACATTGATCTTATTAAAAATCCTTTCAAGTCTAGCTTCTCGTCCACTGAACCAATCAATGACCTTCCCTACAATAGGAATAATAAAAAGTTTAGCAGCACTATAGCTTCCCATCAGAGCCTTAGCTTCACTCACAAGCTCATGAAATTCATCCCCTATCCCAAAAGCAATTCTGAAAATAACACCAGTAGTAAAAGCAATGTACTTCTCAGTTAGATCAACAACTCCACAAGAAGTAGATTGCGAAATTGATTCAACCAGCAAACCAATTTCTTCTCTCTAATGGGTTCGTAAGATAACACCCTCTTGTATAGCTCAAGTATACAAATTTTTCGTATCTCTCGCCAAAAATTGTAAGTGAATTTTTTTACTGCTTAAGTTTGTGGTCTACTGCAACTTTAAAAATCGTAGGATTTTCATGAGAGTATGAGTTGTCTCGACAGAGGATATGATGGTGGTTTTTATACCGCCAAGACTGAGGTCTGATAATGGGACCGTAACTCTGAGAGAGGCACCACAGGGATCTCTGTGGGAGCTTGCCAAGTTGCTGCAAGTTTCCTATGATTGGTTGCTTTGGCGGGCTACTTTCTCTTTGAGGATGATGAAAAGTAAAGAGAAGAAGAAGATGAGGGGAAGCCATGGAGGAAAATTACGCCAGTCCATTGACATTCAAGAACATGAAAAAAGATTATGAATAAAAAATGTCATTCTTCTTTAGATTAAATATGTTTCAATTTTAATTTTCGTATGTTATTTGAATCAAAATAATTAAACGTTTTCAAAATTTTGAGTGGGGTCTTTAAAAACGGTAATGAAAAAATTTATTATGGTTAATAGAAGTCCACGATTTCTTGATATTATTATTACCCTACCATAAAGAATGATGCCCAAAAAATGGGCAGTCCACTCCATAAAAGCAATAAGTTATTATCTCTCACGATCGAAAAATAAAAATTAAAACACTACTTGTATCAAAATTTAATTGTTCTTTTATAATTTCTATATTCCAAAGTTTTCATCCGTGTGGATAGATTTGTTTAGCTTTTTGGTAGATTTCCATAGACCTAGTTAATCGGGATTAGTCCGATCCAATCGCACTCTAGAATTTCGATTGCTCAGTAGTTCAGATGAAGAAGTCTCTCCAAAAGAATGATTATAGTTGTAATAGAACTGACCAGTAAACGACAAATATCATCTTCAAAGATTTTTGTCTTGATGCATTTCATTTGGAAAGTGCTCAATCTCTTCCTATTTTTTCATTTTCTGTTATATGTTCTTTCATTTTCATGCCTTCATTTTCATGCATTGCATAGTATGTTTAAATCACTCTCAATCTTTTTATGCCTCGAAACTTAAGGTGGGTCAGATAAAAATTCTCTAACCAAATAAAATGATAGAAAGAAAAGCCATTATAAATTTAATGAAGTTTAAGAGGTAGTATGTACTAGCCTTTTTCAGGTTTTTTTTATGGTCCTAATTTTATTGAATCATTTTTTCATAAAAGTACTTGTAAATTAATTTTCTTTAATGTACATTTGGTAGGACTTGATTGGTCTATATCATTGGTTGCCTTAGTCATTTAAAATTTAATAATTTAAATTCTTAAATTTAAGATTAATTTGTGTGGATGAAAATAAATTGTCAATGACCCATTAACACAAGCTAGCTAAGCTAGAACACAATATCCTTGTTTGTGCTAGTGTAGTGTAAAATTATTTAATGCAGTACTAACATTGTTTAGGTAAGTTTTAATAATTTAGTATAAGAACGTCACACTAACATCCACAAAATTAATATTAAATGTTAAATAAATTAATGAAACTTTTAACATTTTTATTAAAAAAAAAAAAAAAAAAACTCAATAGTAAATTTATTTTTTAACGTATTTGGAACAGTCAATGGCCGTAAGGAGAAAGAAATGGGTCATGTGGAACAGTCGACAATCATACTCCTGCCTGCGACAGAAGATTTCGAGAGGGAGAAAGTAGAACCGGCCATCAACTCAGGGTTCCACAACTGATTTGAGGGGGTTTGGATGGATAAATACTTCTCATCTTTGTCCACTGCGATGATTTCTTGTTCTTACTCTTGCGTTAGACGAGTCGACAGGTCATCGGTAAAGGATCGGTGTTCTACGGAACAAGAGACATAAAACGGTTGGTAATCTCCCTATTCACAGAAATAAGAAAACCATCAGGATCTTTTCAAAAAACATTATAATCTAACAAATAAACATTATACTCCAAAATCGTGAAGAAATTAATTACCTTCATGCCGGAATTGTTAAGTTGCTATCAAACCCTTATTTAGACTGAGTCTGGATATCCTTGTCCTTATCTCCCTTCGAGATAAGAGACATGAAGACGGTCGTACTCCTGCCCGCGACAGAAGATTTCGAGAGGGAGAAAGTAGAACCGACCATCAACTCAGGGTTCCACAACTGATTTGAAGGGGTTTGGATGGATAAATACTTCTCATCTTTGTCCACTACGACGATTTATTGTTCTTACTCTTGCGTTAGACGAGTCGACAGGTCATTGGTAAAGGATCGGTGTTCCACGCAACAAGAGACGTAAATCGGTTGGTAAGCTCCCTATTCACAGAAATAGGAAAATCATCAATATCTTTTCAAAAAAACATTATAATCTAACAAATAAACATTATACTCCAAGGTGGTGAAGAAATTAATTACCTTATTTAGATGGGATCTAGATATCCTTGTCATTATCTCCCTTCGAGATAAGAGACACGAAGACTAATGGGTCAGGTGGAATAGTCGACGGTCGTACTCCTGCCCGCGACAGAAGATTTCGAGAGGGAGAAAGTAGAACCGACCATCAACTCAGGGTTCCACAACTGATTTGAAGGGGTTTGGATGGATAAATACTTCTCATCTTTGTCCACTACGACGATTTATTGTTCTTACTCTTGCGTTAGACGAGTCGACAGGTCATTGGTAAAGGATCGGTGTTCCACGCAACAAGAGACGTAAATCGGTTGGTAAGCTCCCTATTCACAGAAATAGGAAAATCATCAATATCTTTTCAAAAAAACATTATAATCTAACAAATAAACATTATACTCCAAGGTGGTGAAGAAATTAATTACCTTATTTAGATGGGATCTAGATATCCTTGTCATTATCTCCCTTCGAGATAAGAGACACGAAGACTTCTCAAACTTTTTACTGGGAATGGTTGAATCGAATCTAGGAAATAGACCAATATATTTCAATTGTTATCCAAAGTTTACCTATCTCTCAATGACTCACATATTTATCTTCTCTTAAGTTGGATCTACACTCAAATAACCTCAATACTAAAGCATAAATTTCTTCGGTTATATTTAGAATTTATTATAAGTTGATGAACACCAATATCTCTCACAATATCTCTCACAGAGCAATAAGATCCACACCTAAAGGATCTACTATGCTCAATCATGTGCACGTGAATCTCACATGCCTTCAACCTTGAGCCACTTCAAATTTTCTAAATCGTTTATGCCATTTCTTTTATGTCCCAAGCTCGATTCTCTTTCTACAGTTTTTTATCTCCCCACAATTCCTTCTTCAAAGTAATGGATTGCCAACATCGTGCACGTTTTCCTCTCCTTTTTTTCTTATTTATTTATTTCCTTACCTTTTCTTATATATATCAATATTCAAATATTGGTGTTACATCTATGCTTTTCACATCATCTATTTTGTTGGTAACAAAGAGTTGAAGGATTATATATATTACATATAAGAATACCCATTATTAGTCTAAACCATAAGACTACTCATGGATGGTATAAAATTGGTACAAGCTTGAGAGGCAACTTTTTGTGGAGGGTGAGAAGTAAACCCGAATTCTCTTCCATGTCCAAGTCCTCCTCCTTAATCCCATTCGGCAACTTCCAATCAAAATGGTACAAAAGATTTGCTAAAGCCAACTCCACATTTTTCATTCCCCTATTCAATTCCGAGCATATCCTCCGACCAGCTTCAAACAGCACAAACTCAAAATGATGTCCTTTGTAATCAATCGAGCTTGTCTCCAAATCTTTCTTGAAAGAACTTTTCTGGGTCTTTCCAATATTTAGGGTCTCACCCAATTGCCCAAATATTTACTTGAACTATCGTTTTTGGGTAAAAATCATAGCCTTCAATTTTGAAATGGGAAATAGTTTCTCTTGGAATAAGAAGAGGGCCGGGTGGATGTAGTCTTAGTGTCTCTATCACTATCATTTTAAAATATGGAAACTCTTCTAAGTCTCTCTCCTTACTTTCCTTCCTTTCCAACTGATTTCTTCTTTTTGAGCTTTCTTCATCAATGTTGGGTTCTTTGCAAGTTTTGCCATTGCCCAAACTAATGTAATTTAACTTGTGTCTAATCCTGCTAAAATTATGTTCCGTTCCTACCATAAAAATTATTATGAGATAATGGAGAAGGCACGAAGGATGGAGACAAAGCAAAAAAGGATCCATATCTGCTAAAAAACTTATTAACCTAGAGATTGAAAGTTTAGAAATTAAATTAAAAATTTAGGGAAAAACCACTAAAGATTAGGGATAGAAGTTGCTTACCAAAAGAATAGCTTTGACCTTTTTATGGGTAATGACAAGAGTACAAGCTGCAACTTGCATTTTACTTATAGTCAAAAGCACATCAATAATATCATTTGTTCTGGTTTAGGCCTCTCCGGACGAAGGTGTTCATCAATCACTTCTTGAAACAGAGTATAGATCTCATTAAAAACCCTCTCAAAAGTCTAGCTTCTCGTCCATTAAACCAATCAATGGCCTTACCTACCAAAGGAATAGGAAGGAACTCGGAAAGAAGCACTATAGCTTCCCAACAATGGCACATCTTCATTCACAAGCTCATAAAATCCATCCCCTTGAAATTCTAAAAAAAACACCGGTATAGAGTAGTGGACTTCTTAGTGAGATTAACAACTCCACCAAAAGCTGATTGGGAAATCGATTCAATCAGCAAACCAACGTCTTACTCTCTAATGGGTTCGTAAGATAATACCCTCTTCATATAAAAAAGCTTAAGTATACAAATTTTTGCATCTCTCTCTCAGTAATCACTATAAGGTGAAAACGCAATGTCAAAAAATTGTAAGTGAGTTTTTTTGATTGATTGAGTTTGTGGTCTACTGCAACTTTGAAGATCGTGGGTTTTCATGAGGGCACGAACTGTCTCGATAGAGGATACGATGGTGGTTTCTACACCGCCAAGGCTGAGGCTGATAATCGAACCGTAACGCAGAGAGAGGCGCCATAGGGATTTGTGTGGACCTTGCCAAGTTGGTGCAATTTTCCTATGATTGGAAGCTTTGGTGGGCTTGGGGGAAAATTACTCTTCTTTCTATTTGCAGCTACTTTCTCTTTGAGGATGATGAAAAGTAAAGAGAAGAAGAAGATGGGGGAAGCCATGGAAGTAAATCAAGGAAAGACATTGGAATTTAGAAAGAGTTTAAGAACAAGATTTGAAGAAGATTATGAATAAAAAATGTCATTCTTCTTTAGATTAAATATGTTTGGATTCTCATTTTAGTGTGTTATTTGAATGAAAACAATTAAATATTTTTTAACTTTTTAGTGGTGTTTTTAAAAATGGTAGATGAAAAATTTATTTAAAAAGAAAATATTATGATCTACCAAAGTCCACTATTTCTTGACATTTTTATAGACCTAATTAGTCGGGTCTAGTCCGATCCAATTGCACTCCAGAAATTTGATTGTTGAGTAGTTCACATGAAGAAGTCGCTCCAAAAGAATGATACAAGCTGTAATAGATTAGACCAATAAACAACAAATATCATCTTCAAGGATTTTTGTCTTGATGCATTTTATTTGGAAAGTGCTCGATCTCTTCCTATTCTTTCATTTTCTGTTATATGTTGTTTCATTTTCACTCACTACTATAAATCACTCCCACTCTGCCTTGAAATTTAGGGTATGTCACATCAAAACTCTCCAATGAAATAAAATGATGGAAAGAAAAACCATTATAAATTTAATGCTTTGATTTGTTTTCAAAAACTTAATTACTATTTAATGGAGTTCAAGACAGCAAACAATACTAGCCTCCTAGTTACTAAATGCTACTCTACTACTTTTTGAGGTTTTTTTTTATGGTCCTAATTTTTTGAACCATTTTTGCATAAAATATAATTACTTGTAAAATGCTTTTCTTTAATGTATATTTGGTATGACGTGGTTCGTCTATATTCCGGTTGGTTTGTCATTTCAAATTTAATCATTTAAATACTTAAATTTAACGTCAATTTGTATAGATAAAAATAAATTGTCGATGACCTATTACCATAAGCTAGCTAAGCTAGCACACAATAACGTTCTTTGTGTTAGTGTAGTGTAAAATTATTTAATGCAGTACTACAATTGTTTGGATAAGTTTTATTAATTTAGTATAAGAATGTGATAATATCATCCACAAAATTTATATTCTACATCAATTAATTATTACCAATGTAATTATTAAAGAAAAAAATATTTATCCAAAGAAGCTTAAATGTTAAGTAAATTAATAGTAAATTTATTTTTTAACCTAATTGGAAACGTCAAGGGTCGTAAGGAGAAAGAAATGGGGCAGGTGGAACAGTCGACAATTGTACTCTTGGCCGCCACAGAAGATTCACACCTTATGAATCTACTATGCTCAACTATGTGCATGTGAATCTCACACGCCTTCAACCTCGAGCAACTTAAAATTTTTCAAATCTTTTATGTCATCCCTTTATGTCCCAAGTTCGATTCTTCTTCTATGGTCATTCATCTCCTCGCGATTCCGTCTTCAAAGTAATGGATCACCGACAACGTCCACATTTTCCTCTCCTTTTTTCTTATTTCTTTATTTACTTACCTTTTCTTTTATATATATATATATATATATATATATCTATATATATATATTCAAATATAGGTGTTACACGTATGCTTTTCACATCATCTATTTTGTTGGTAACAAAGAGTTCAACCATTACATATATTACATATAAAAATACCCATTATTACTCAAGAGCCATAAAACTACTCATGGATGGTATAAAATTGGTACAAGCTTGAGAGGCAACTTTTTGTAGATGGTGAGACTCAAACCCGAACTCTCTTCCATGTCTAAGTCTTCCTCTTTCATCCCATTCGGCAGCTTCCAATCAAAATGGTACAAAAGATTCGCTAAAGCTAACTCCACAGTTTTCACTCCCATATTCAACCCTGGGCATATCCTCCGACCAGCTCCAAATGGTAAGAACTCGAAATGTTGTCCTTTGTAATCAATCGAGCTCTCTGCAAATCTCTCTGGAAGGAACTTTTCTGGGTCTGACCAGCATGTGGGGTCTCGTCCAATTGCCCAAATGTTTACTTGAACCATCGTTTTCGGGTAAAAATCGTAGTCTTCAATTTTGAAATGAGAAATGGTTTCTCTTGGAAGGAGAAGAGGTGCGGGTGGATGTAGTCTTAGTGTCTCTTTTACTATCATTTTCAAATATGGAAGCTCTTCGACGTCTCTCTCCCTTACCTTTCGTTTGTTTCCCACATAGTTTCTTATTTCTTCTTGAGCTTTCTTCATCAATTTTGAGTTTTTTGCGAGTTGTGCCATTGCCCATACTAATGTAATTGAACCAGTGTCTATTCCTGCAACAAATATGTTCTGCACATCATACCATAGAAAAAGTTAGAAGGTCCTAAGGAAAAAGGCATAAGGATGGAGATAAAGCCAAAAGGGGCCAATACTTCCAATAACTGAGTTAACCACACAATTAAAAGTTTAGAAATTAAAATAATATTTAAGCTTAAAAACCATTAAAATTTAGGAATAGAAGTTGCTTACAAAAAGAATGGCTTTGATGTTTTCATGGTTAATAACAGGATGAACTTGCTTTTTACTAATAGCCAAAAGCACATCAATGATATCATCTTGCTCAGGCTTAGGCCTCTCAGGATAGAGGTGTTCATCAATCACCTCTTGAAACAGAGCATTTATCTCATTAAAGACTTTCTCTAGTCTAGCTTCTCGACCACTAAACCAATC
Source organism: Cucurbita argyrosperma subsp. sororia (assembly GCA_018691285.1). NCBI lineage: Eukaryota > Viridiplantae > Streptophyta > Magnoliopsida > Cucurbitales > Cucurbitaceae > Cucurbita > Cucurbita argyrosperma. The sequence continues at coordinate 9,475,625 of CM031898.1, forward strand.
AAATATCTCTCCTACAAAAGGAACTGGAAAAAGCTCAGAAGCACTATAGCTTCCCACCAGGGATTCAACTTCACTTATAAGCTCATGAAATCCATCCCCTTCAAATGGCTTCCCAAATGCAATTCTAAAAATAACACTAGTAGTGAGAGCAATGGACTTCTCACTAAGATCAACAATAGCTCCACAAGAAGCTGATTGTGAAATTGATTCAATAAGCAAACCAACTTCTTGCTCTCTAATGGGTTCGTAAGATAACACCCTCTTCATACTGAAAAACTCAAGCATACAAATTTTGCGCATCTCTCGTAAGTAATCACTGTAGGGTGAAAAACCAAGGTCAAGAAAATTGTAAGTGAATTTTTTCATAGCATGGGTTTGTGGTCTGTTACAACTTTGAAGATCGTGGGTTTTCAAGAGGGCACGAGCAGTCTCAGCCGATGATATAATGATGGTTTCTATACGACCTAGGTTGAGGCTCATAATGGGACCGTAAAGCTGAGAGAGGCGCCAAAGGGATTTGTGTGGCAGCTTGCCAAGTTGATGCAAGTTTCCAATGATTGGAAGCTTTGGTGGGCTTGGGGGAAAATTACGCTTTCTTCTTCTATTTGCAGCTGCTTTCCATTTTAGGATGATGAAAAGTGAAGAGAGGAAGAGGAGGAGGGGAAGCCATGGAGGGAAATGAAGGATAGACATTAGAATTTAGAAAGAGCTCAAGAACAAGAGGGAAAAGATCACGAATAAAAAAATGGCGATTCTTCTTTCGATTAAATAGACATAAAACAAAACGTCATATGAACTAAAATAATGAAATGTTTTCAAATTTGTAGTGGTGGTCTTTAAAAATGATAGATTAAAAAATTATTTAAAAAGAAAAAAACTATGGTTCACATAAATACAACGTTGTATTTTTTGATATTATTCTTACAGTACCAAATAAATGATATTAAAAAATGGCAGTCCACTCCATGAAACCATGGTCCACAGAAATACAACGTTTCTTGATATTATTCTTACAGTACCAAACAAATGATATTAAAAAATGGCGGTCCACTCCATGAAAGCAATAACTTGTCATCCTCTAACAGTAGAAAACAAAAGTTGAAACACTAGTTATTAGCGTGATAGATTTGAATACTAATCTTCTAGTAGATAATCTATATTTCTACAAATGATATCACGTTTAGAAGTTATGATTAGATCTAATTCGATAAGGTCTGGTCTTATCCAACCGTGTCTTAGAATTTCAATTAAAGATGGAGATGGAGACAATAATATAAGTGGCAATAGAATAATAAAGGACGAAAATCAACTTCAAAAATTTTTGTTTCGATGCCTTAGATGTAGAAAGTGGCCCATACCTTCGGGTCCCTTTGGTGACCTCCAATAAGATCAAATATCAATTCTTTTCCAAAAAGCTTAGATTTTTTAATTTCTTTACTTTAGAAAATGAGAAATTAAAAATGTAAAAAAATAATCTATTAAATTCTTTTTAAAAGATAAACAAAACCTAATTTTCAAAAATCACAACTTTTTAGGGAGAAAAAAATTTTAAAAATTGCGGTGAACTTAATTGCAATTATTAATGGATGTTATCTTTTATCGTTTAAGTGTACATCATTCTTTGCAATCAACACATTCCTAAAATTTCTATATATATATATATATAGATACATATAGACTAATATATATTTTTGTTTCTAATATTTTGAGTTTTTACTTGAAGAATTTTTTCTCTTTTTAAAATTCCATCCATTTAATAAATATTATAATAATATAAGTTTATAATCAACAAATATTTATTTAATAACATAATAATAGAAAGAGGTTAAAATATCCTTTTTGAAATTTATATTTTGAATTTTATTTTAGTTTCAATTAAAAAAAAATTGATACAACTACCTAGATTTTAACTTACTCAATTAGGCAGGAATAACCATTTAAAAACATATTCATAAAACAATGTCATGGATTTATAGAGTTAAAAAGGTCTTTGAAGTAACATAAATGAAATATTAAATAAAACAAATTAAATACTAAAAGTAATAACACCCTTACAAACATAAAATCTAAGAATTGAAATATCACTACTTATGCATAGTCTCTTATTGCGATGTCGTTGTCGGCGTATAGGGGTGCCTTGTATTTACCTGAAAAATAGAAATAGCCTACGACTTGAGTATTTTAAAAAATACTTAGTAAGTGGCCCTATTATTTGGGTTAGGGAATGCAAACACATGCTAACTCATGATTAGGGACATATGGTTAAAACCATTGGAGAGGTGGTCTTTAGTCCGAACAAAATTGGATGTGTAGTTCATCAATCACCTCTTGAAAGAGAGCATTTATCTCATTAAAAACCCTCTCAAGTCTAGCTTCTCGACCACTAAACCAATCAAATACCTCTCCCACAAAAGGAATTGGAAAAAACTCAGAAGCACCAGTAGTGAGAGAAATGAACTTCTCACTAAGATCAACAACCGCTTGACAAGAAGCTGATTGTGAAATTGATTCAATAAGTAAACCAACTTCTTGCTCTCTAATGGGTTCGTAAGATAACACCCTCTTCATATTGAAAAACTCAAGGATACAAATTTTGTGCATCTCTCGCCAGTAATCACTATAGGGTGAAAACCCAATGTCAAGGAAATTGTAAGAGAATTTTTTTATAGCATGTGTTTGTGGTTTGTTGCAGCTTTGAAGATAGTGAGTTTTCAAGAGGGCACGAGAAGTCTCGACAAATGATATGATGATGGTTTCTATACGACCTAGGTTGAGGCTCATAATGGGACCGTAAAGACGAGAGAGGCGCCATTGGGATTTGTGTGGGAGACTCTCAAGTTGATGCAAGTTTCCAATGATTGGAAGCTTCGGTGGGCTTGGGGGAAAATTACGCTTTCTTCTATTTGGAGCTGCTTTCCATTTTAGGATGATGAAAAGTGAAGAGAGGAAGAGGATGAGTGGAAGCCATGGAGGAAATGAAGGAACGACATTGAAATTAAGAAAGAGTTCAAGAACGAGAGAAAAAAAGATTAGGAATAAAAAACAATGATTCCTCTTTTGGAATAAATAGACATAAAACAAAAGTCCTATATTATTTGAATAAAAACAATAAAATATTTTCAAATTTGTAGTGGTTTTCTTTAAGAACCGTAGATTAAAAAATTATTTAAGAGACAATATCATAGTCCATTGATATTATTCTTATAGCACCAACAAACGATATTAAAAAGTGGCGATCCACTTCATGAAAGCAATAAGCTGTCATCCTCTCGGAGTGGAAAACAAAAATTGAAACACTGCTCATTAGCACGATAGATTTGAATATTAGTCTTCTAGTAGATAATCTATATTTTAAACCAATGAAATTAGGGTTAGATTTTCAATGATACAAGCTGCAATAGAAAATAACAATAAAGAACGAAAATCAACTTTAAGGATTTTTGTCTCGATGCATTAGAGGTGAAAAGTGGCGCATACTTTCGGATCCCTTTGATGACCTCCAATAAGATCAAATATCAATTTTTTAATTTATTTACTTTTGAAAATCAGAAGTAAAAATGTAAAAAAAAAAAAAAAAAAAAAAAATCTATTAAATTCTTTTTAAAAGATAAACAAAACCTAATTTTCAAAAATCACAACTTTTTAGGGAGAAATTTTTTAAAAAAATTAAGGTAAATTGCAATTTTTAAAAAATTAAGGTAAAAGTTAATTGCAATTATTCGATCCCAATGGATGTTATCTTATTTTGGAATCACCTTTCGGAATGAATTTCTAACTTGAATTCATTTCAAATCATATTACTACTTTTGTGTACATCATTCTTTACTGCAATTTTTTTTTGGTTTTGTTTTGTTTGTTGTTTTAATTCAACCAACACATTCCTAAAATTTATATATATATAGATTAATATATACTTTTGTTTCTAATAATTTGAGTTTTTTCTTGAAATACCACTATCCTATTCATAGTCTCTACTTATAATGTGGTCGTCTGCGTATAAGGGTGTCTTGTATTTATCTGAAAAATAGAAATAGCCCACGACTTGAGTATTTTAAAAAATATTCGGTAAGTGACCCTACTATTTAGGTTAGGGAATACAAACACGTGCAACTCATGATTAGGGACATATGATTAAAATCATTAGAAAAGTGGTTTCTAGTCCGGACAAAATTAGATGTGTAGTACTTCCCTACACACGACCCATATATGCGAGCATTAGTCCACCAGGTAGTTTGTACCACCTAGGCCCATCATAGTGAGGCTAGTAGTTCGTAGTCGGACGTCCGGAGGTTAGCAAACTCTTGAATATCATGAAGGCATGATGATCATCATCATCATAGTGTACATGTCTGTACTCATTATCATAATCGGGAAAGTAACCCAATGTATATGAACACACAATAAGCATGAGGTCTCTATAGTTTTCATCTTAAATTATTCTTATGACACAACCTTATACATCATTCACATATTATTCTAGGTAACATGCATGCATTAGCCTTCATACATTCATCATCATTACTCTCATGTAAGGTTGTGTCTCAGAAAAGTCTTCATCATAATGCAGCATGTCATCTTGTACATACACATCATCTTAATATGAAATATCATCATATTGAGTTATATCATCATCATACATCATCGTCATCATGTCATCATATAACATCACATCATACTAGCTCACATCATCATCATCATCATATTATATAAGCATAAATGGCACATGCAAGGGCCACTGGCCACGTGTCGTAATACATAAGGCAAGTCTTATACTTTACAATTAGAGGACTCCACTTCAAACTTAATAATCATGGATGGTATAACATCGGTACTAGCTCGAGAGGCAACTTTTTGTGGACAGTGAGACTCAAACCTGATTTCTCTTCCATGTCCAAGTCCTCCTCCTTCATCATCCCCTCAGGCAACTTCCAATCAAAATGGTACAAAAGATTTGCTAAAGCCAAATCCACAGTTTTCATCCCCATATTCAACCCCGGGCATATCCTCCGACCACCCCCAAATGGCAAGAACTCAAAATGTAGTCCTTTGTAATCAATGGAGCTCTCTGCAAATCTCTCAGGAAGAAATTCTTCTGGGTCTTTCCAACATGTGGGGTCTCGCCCAATTGCCCAAACGTTCACTTGAACAGTCATTTTTGGGTAAAAATCGTAGCCTTCCATTTTGAAATTGGAAATGGTTTCTCTTGGAACAAGAAGAGGTGCTGGTGGATGTAGTCTTAGTGTCTCTTTCACTATCATTTTCAGATATGGAAGCTCTTCTATGTCTCTCTCTGTGACCTTTCCTCTCTTTCCCACCTGATTTCTGATTTCTTCTTGAGCTTTCTTCATCAATGTTGGGTTCTTGGCCAATTCTGCCATTGCCCATACTAATGTAATTGAACTTGTCTCTATTCCTGCTAAAAATAGGTTCTGTTGACGCACATCATTCAATAAGAAAAACGTTAACGTAGTCGGTGAGACAAGGGAGAAAGCATGAACTGAGAATGTTTGCTTAAGACACCCTACCTAAATGGTGTGAAAGTTATCTTAAGACACCCTACCTAGATAGTGTGAAAGTTATCTATTTATAATCAAATAAATTAGAAGGATATGGAGAGAGTAATAAATGGAAATAAGATAAATGAAAGACACATATGGTAAGGTGTAATAAAATATCTACATATTTGACTATAATAAAATATCAAAAATAATATATATGATAAACTATAATTAAGTATTAAATATCCTTGCGTTGTGTTGATGCACATCATACAATAAAAAATAAAAAATAAATAGGAACATAGCAAAAAAAAGGCTCAAAATTGCTAAAAAAAAAGAACAAGTTAACCACTCCATTGAAAGTTTAGAAACTAAATTAAAAATTTAGTGTAAAAACCATTAAATAATAGAGATAGAAATTGCTTACCAAAAGAATAGCTTTGATGTTTTCGTGGGTAATGACAACTGTGCAAGATTTAACTTGCTTTTTACTGATAGCCAAAAGCACATCAATGATATCATCTTGTTTTGGCTTAGGTCTCATAGGATGAAGATGCTCATCAATCACTTCTTGAAACAGAACATTCATCTCATTAAAAACCCTCTCAAGTCTAGCTTCTCGGCCACTAAACCAATCAATTACCTTCCCCACAAAAGGAATTGGAAAAAACTCAAAAGCACTATAACTTCCCAATAGGGCCTCAGCTTCACTCACAAGCTCATGAAATCCATCCCCTTTAAACGGCTTCCCAAATGCAATTCTAAAAATAACACCAGTAGTGAAAGCAGTGCACTTCTCAGTAAGATCAACGACTCCACAAGAAGCTGATTGTGAAATTGATTCAATAAGTAAATCAACTTCTTGCTCTCTAATGGGTTCGTAAGATAACACCCTTTTTATACTGAAAAGCTCATGTATACAAATTTTGCGTATCTCTCTCCAATAATCGCTGTAAGGTGTAAATGCAATGTCAAGAAAATTGTAAGTGAGTTTTTTGATAGCATGCGTTTGTGGTCTGTTGCAACTTTGAAAATCGTGGGTTTTCAAGAGGGCACGAGCTGTCTGGGCAGATGATATGGTGATGGTTTCTATACGGCCTACGCTGAAGCTCATAATGGGACCGTAAAACTGAGAGAGGCGCCACAGGGATATGTGTGGGAGCTTGCCAAGTTGATGCAAGTTTCCAATGATTGGAAGCTTCGGTGGGCTTGGGGGAAAATTAAGTTTTCTTCTCTTTGTTGTGGCTTTCCATTTTAGGATGATGAAAAGTGAAGAGAGGAAGAGGATGAGGGGAAGCCATGGAGGGAAAGGAAGGAAAGACATTGAAATTTAGAAAGAGTTCAAGAACAAGTGGAAAAAAATCACAATAAAAAATGGTGATTCTCTTTGGATTAAATAGACATAAAATAAAACATTCTATGTTATTTAAAGAAAATAATGAAATGTTTTTAAATTTTTAGTGGTTGCTTTTTAACAATGGGTAAAAAATAATTTAAAAATAAAATATGATGGTCCACAAAAATACAACCTTTCTTGATATTATTTTTATTGTACCAAATAAATGATACCGAAAAAATGGTGGTCCACTCCACGAAAGCATTAAGCTGTCATCCTTTGAGAGTGGAAAACAAAAATTGAAACACTGCTTATTAGCATGATAGATTTGAATACTAGTCTTCTCGTTGATAATTTATATTTTTACGAATGATACCATGTTTAGAAGTTATGATTAGATCTAATTTCATTGAGTCTAGTCTTATCTAAAGACGTCTTCGAATTTCAATTAAAGATCGAGACAATAATATAAGTGGCAATAGACCAACAAGGGACGAAAATCAACAAATTGTTGTCTCCATCCATTAAATGTGGAAAGTGGCCCATACCTTGGGTCCCTTTCGTGACATTCAATAAGATGAAATACAATTTTTTTTTTTTTTTAAAGATTAGTTTTTAATTTATTTACATTTAAAAAGGTAAAAAATAATTTATTAAATTCTTTTTAAAAGATAAACAAAATCTAATTTTCAAAATTTAGATATCAATCACAACTTTTTAGGGAGAAACATTTTTAAAAAATTAAAGTAAAGTTAATTGCAATTATTTGATTGGAATGGATAGATATCTTGTTTTGGGATCAATTTCTAATTTAGATTTGTTTCTAATTTAGAATTCATTTCAAATTCAGCTATCTAAATGCTTAAATCGAACGTTAATCCTGTGAATAAAATAAATTCTCGATGACTCATCTGCCGCTTTCATCTCTAAGTTTTTTTTGTGTTAACATTGAGTACTACAATGCAATACTACGATTATATGGTCAAGTTTTAATAACATAATGTAAGAATGTTAAAACACCGTCTATGAAATTTATGTTCTATTTCACTCAATTACCACAGTTTAATTTTATGTAAACAAAATAAAAACTAGCGTAAATATTAACCGTTAAATATATTAATGAAACTTTAACATTTTTATAAAAAAACTATCAATAGTAAACGTCATTTTTTCACGTATTTGAAAGGGGAGAGATTAAAATATATATGCAAGTCACAAAACATTTATCTTATAATACAAAAATTTGGAGGAGTCAAATTTTTGCTTATCATTATTTGATTTTAAGCATTATATTACGTATAAAAACACCTGTAATATAATAAAACACCTATTGGACGAAAATCATAAAACTTCACAATAAGAGGATTCGGCTTGGAACTTATACTCATGGACGGTATGAAATTGGTACGAGTTTGGGAGGCAACTTTTTGTAGATGGTGAGACTCAAACCCAACGTCTCTTCCATGTCCAAGTCCTCCTCCTTCATCACCTCCGACAACTTCCAATTAAAATGGTAGAAAAGATTCACCAAAGCCAGCTCCACATTCTTCACACCCAAATCCTCCGACCAGCTCCGAACGGCAAGAACTCAAAGTGTTATCCTTTGTAATCTATCGACCTCTCTTCAAATCTATTTGGAAGGAACTCTTTTGAGTCTTTCCGGCATGTGGGGTCTCGTCCAATTGCCCAAATGTTCACTTGAACCATTGTTTTTGGGCAAAAATCGTAGCCTTCAATTTTTAAGTGGGAAATGATTTCTCTTAGAATAAGAAGAGGTGTTGGTGGGTGTAATCTTAGCGTCTCATTCATTATCATTTAGATTTGAAAGCTCTTCTATGTGTTACCTTTTCTCTGTTTCTCACATAGTTTCTTATTTCTTCTTGAGCTTTCTTCATCAATTTTGGGTTTTTTATGAGTTCTGTCATTGCCCATGTCTAATCCTGCCAAAAATATATTCTGTTCATATACAATATATTGATATATTATATATGAGATCGAAAGTTTTGAAAATAAACTAATAATTTAGCAGAAAAACCATTAAAGTTTAGGGATAGAAGTTGCTTACCAGAAGAATGACTTTGATGCTTTCTTGGGTAATGACAACCGTGCAAGATTTAATTTGTTTTTTATTGATAGCTAAAAGCACATCAATGATATCATCTTGCTCTGATTTAGGCCTTTTGATGTTCATCAATCACATCTTAAAATAAGGTATTGATCTTATTAAAAAAAAAAAACCTTTCAAGTCTAGCTTCTCGTCTACTGAACCAATCAATGACCTTCCTTAAAACCTTTCAAGTCTAGCTTCTCGTCTACTGAACCAATCAATGACCTTCCAACAAAAGGAATAGGAAAAAGCTCAGAAGCACTATAGCTTCCCGTCAGGTCACTCACAAGCTCATGAAATTCATCCCCTCTAAATCGCATCCCAAAACTCATTCTAAAATTAACACCAACTGTGAGAGTAATGAACTTCTCATTAAGATCAACAACTCCACAAGAAGTAGATTGCGAAATCAATTCAATCAACAAACAAACTTCTTGCTCTCTAATCGATTTGTAAGATAACACTTGTTAGTGAAAGAGAGATTGATTGAATTATGAAGAGCAAGAATGCTCTAATATAGAGAATACAAAAATATATTTAGAAAATCTACCTAAAAAATCTGGTAACAAACTAGTAAACAAATCTAATCAAATCGAATCAAATCAAAAGTAAATCTGATATGAACCAAGAGACATCAATCATACAATATGCTTCAATGAAGATGTGAAGAAAAGGTTGTCAAAATTATCAAAAGATGTTTCAATTCATGCTACATTGAAGAAGAATAAAGTTTGATTGTTAAATTTTGGGTGGGTTATAATTTAGAGTAATTTAGAGTTATTGTATTTTAAGACTTTTCATTTAATTTCGGTTACATCTACATAATGGCTAATTATGGCTTTAAAGTGTGAATGTTACAACTTTTGGAATGCCTTTAATAGTTTCATTTTGAGGCTATATAAAGTCATGTATGTTTATTTGTAAGGTAGACTTGGAAAATATATTAAAAGAAGCATTTGTGCTTTTCTTTAGCCAATGGCTAAGTTTCTTTGCAATTCTATGTAGTTTAGATTGCATGTAGAATCATTCAAGCTCGACATGATCAATCTTGCTTGTGGAGTGATTCGAATCTCAAACAAGTGTTTGAGATATTTGATCAACAAGAATCATTGAAGCTAGACATGATCGATCTTGCTTCTGGAGTGATTCGAATCTCAAACAAAGTGTTCTTGGCTTGAGATATTCGATCTACAAGGTAATCCGAATCTTATTCCCCTTGTAGTTGATTCCTTATCTTATCAAAATCTAACTCGTAACGGAGATTTAATTAAACAACAATCTAAACAAATCCATGATGTTTAACACTCCTCCTTGTTTAGATGCTGTGAACTCTAAACTTTTTTCTGAACACCCATCTTGCTCCAATTATCTTTCTATTTAGAGGTTGATCAACCAACTCTCAGATTTTGTATTTCTCGATCACTGAAAGCTCCTCCTTTGATAGGTACGTCATCAACCAAAGCATCTTGTTGTTCATCTTCAGACTCTTTTAGTCGTTCATCTTCAGACTCTTCTAACATGCCAACAAAGATGTTAACTTCTGACTTTTTGTCAAGCTTATCACGCTGACCTCTGAAATGTAAATGAAGCAAAGACACCCAAATACTCTAACGAACTTTAAAGAAGGTTTGTAACCATACCGAACTTCAAATGGTGTCGGGTCCTTCACAACTTTTGTTGAAATTCAATTTTGCAAGCATATAATAGTGTTTGCTGCTTTTCCCCAAAAACGTTTTGGAAGATCCTTCTCATGAAGCATGCATCTCGTCATCTCCATTATGAATCTATTCCTCCTGATACTGACGCCATTCTGTTGAGAAGTGTATGGTGTTGTCAATTGATGTTCAATTCCAGCCTTTTCACAAAATCTATTAAAAGTTTCTGAAGTGTACACTTTGCCATTATCTGATCTTACAGTCTGAATCAAGCATGTACCTTCATTCTCAACTCTGGCTTTGAATTTCCAAAATAACTCCGCAACTTCTGACTTTTGCTTTAGCAAGAATATCCAACACATTCTTGTTAGATCATTAATAAAAGCAAGAATATCCAAAATACACCCGCAACTTCTGACTTTTGCTTTAGCAAGAATATCCAACACATTCTTGTTACCATTTAATGATGGTATTCGCTGAGGACCACAAAGATCAGTATGAACCAGTTGCAGCTTTTTCGAGCCTCTCCATGCCTGTTTAGGAAAGGGTTGCCTATGTTGCTTCCCAAAATTACAAGCACGGTAAGGAGGCATGTCATCATCAATGTCAGTGAGTTCTTCTACTAGCTTCTTTGACTGCATCTGAAGCAAACCTCGATGATGAAAGTGCCCAAGTCTTTTGTGCCAGGTCCCAATGGCACTAGCTCTAGATATAAAGGTCGTCCGATTTAGAGCAAAGCTTTTTCCTTCCATTTTGACATTGAACAAGTCTTTGCCACTAGCATCTTTGATCAAGCACTGCTTATTCTCAAACAACACTTTATAGCCTTTATCAAGTAACTGACCAACGCTTAACAGATTTTGATCAATTTTAGGTACAAATAAAACATATAGAATAAATTTTGTATCTTCATAGCTTGTTATAGCTACTGTGCCTTTTCCCTTGACTTCCAAGTGTTCACCATTGTCCATCCTTACTCTCTTGACTTTAGTATCTCTTAATTCCTCAAAAGACTCCTTGTCATATGTCATGTGATTTGTGCACCCACTGTCAATCAACCATCTCTTGCTTGATTCTTTGCTTGAGGAAGAAGTGACCATACACAATTGATCTTCTTCTTCTTGATCAACTACCTGTGCATCTACTTCTTTCACCTGATATTTGGCTTTGCAGATCACAGCTTCATGTCCAAGTTGATTGCATTTGGAGCAGAAGGCGTCAGGTCTTCTCCAACACTTGTATGGTGGATGACCTTTTTTCTCACAATGGTGGCAAGGTGGATAAGATTTTTTGAAACCTCCTCCTTTTGCCTTCTGATAATTGGCAGATGAATCTCCATACGTCAATTGATTTTTGAAATTTTTGTTGTTTTTATACCTGCTGCTGTCTTGATGCTTAACAAGTAAGGCACCTTCAATCACCCCTTCTTGCCTCATAGACCTCCTTTGCTCTTGTGCTTGTAAAGCATTCAAGAGCTCTGTAAGAGAAATCTTTGACAAGTCTTTGGTGTTCTCCAGAGTAGTAATGGCGGCTTCAAACTTCTCTGGAAGAGTGACTAGCAGTTTTTTAACGATCCTGGAATCATTTAAAATATAACCAAGCAATCTCACCTTGTTGGCAATGTTGAGAAGTCTGTCAGAGTACTCTTTCACCGACTCCGACTCCTTCATCTTCTGCAACTCGAAATCCCTAATCAAATTTAGGACTTTCATTCCAGGAATCCTCTCATCTCCTTCATATTCAGCCTTGAGATAATCACAGATTTCTTTTGCTGTTTTGAGGGACATTATTCGCATGAAGATCATTTCAGATACAGCGGCAAATAGGTAAGCTTTTGCCTTTGATTTTCTTGTCTTCTTTTTCTTCTATACTTTGATTTGTGCTATAGTAGGATTTGCTGGAAGCGGAGGGACCTCGTAATCCTCTTCTATTGCTTCCCAAAGATCCAAGGCCTCCAAATAAGTCTCCATATGAACTGCCACATTTGATAATTGTCTCCATCGAAGACTGGTGGTGCAATAGCTGAAAAACGTGATTCTCCTCCCATTTTGATCTCACATATCCCTTAAGAAGATAGCTGTGATACCAATTGTTAGTGAAAGAGGGATTGATTGAATGATTGATGAGATTGATTGAATTATGAAGAGCAAGAATGCTCTATATATAGAGAATAAAAAAAGATATTTAGAAAATCGTACCTAAACAATCTGGTAACAAACCACTAAACAAATCAAATCAAATCAAATCAAATCAAATCAAAAGTAAATCGAACTCCTAACGTAGATTTAATTAGATATTAACTGACAGCAATCTAACAAATCCATGATCTTTAACAACACCCTCTTCATACTGAAAAGTTCAAATATACAAATTTTTCGTATCTCTTGCCAGTAATCACCATAAGGCGAAAACACAATGTCAAAAAAATTGTAATTGAGTTTTTTTTACTGCTTGAGTTTGTGGTCTACTGCAACTTTGAAGATCATGAGTTTTCACGAGGACATGAGCTGTCTCAACAGAGGATACAATGGTGGTCTCGACACCGCCAAGACTGAGGCTGATAACGGGACAGTAACGTGGGAGCTTGCCAAGTTGTTGCAAGTTTCCTATGATTGGAAGCTTTGGTGGGCTTGGGGGAAAATTACCCTTCTTTCTATTTGCAGCTGCTTTCTCTTTGAGGATGATGAAAAATAAAGAGAAGACGCGGATGAGGGGAAGCCATGGAGAGGGAAATGAAGCAAAGACATTGGAATTTTGAAAGAGTTCAACAAGATGAAAAAGATTATGAATAAAAAATGGTCATTCTTCTTTAGATTAAATAGACATAAGACAACAAAACGTTAACGGTTTCAATTCTCATTTTTGTATATTATTTGAACGAAAACAATGAAATGTTTTCAAAAGTTTAGATAAAAAAATTATTTAAAAAGAAAATATGATGGTCTATAAAAGTCCACTATTTCTTACAAAAAAAAAAAAAAAAAAAAAAAAAGATCCACTCCATAAAAGCAACAAGCTATCATCTCTATTTCTTTTATAATTTCTATATATTAAAATTTTTATTTTTGTAAACAGATTTGTTTAGCCTTCTAGTAGCTAATATATACCTTTACTAATCAAATAAATTTTAGAAGCTATCATTTTCATAGATCTAGTTAATTGGGTCTAGTCCTATCCAACTGCATTTTAGAATTTCGATTGCTCTGCAGTTCTTCTAGAGTGGCCTCTCCGAAACAATGATACAAGCTGCAATAGAACAGACCAATAAACCAGAAAACTCATCTTCAAGAACTTCTATCTCAATGCATTTGGAAAGTGGTCCATCCCTTCATGTTCTTTCATTTTTTGTTACATGTTTTGTTCATTTTCATGCATTGCATAGTATATTTAAGTTACTCTCATTTTCGATACCTCGAAATTTAAAGTGTTTGAGACCAAATATCTCAAATGGAAAAATCATTAGATTCTTTTTTCAAAAATTAGATTTTTTTTTATTTAATTTTACAAATGTATAGTAAAATTATATATATATATATTATAAATATTTGGAGAATATATTGCAATAATTAGTTATGAATATATCATTACATATTCGTAATCAGTGTAATATCTTTCTTTTATGATCTTGATTAGTAGTATAATTTTATTTTATTATCAATATTTAATTAGTTTATATTTTCCTTATTTATTAGTTGATTGCTTGTAACATATTTAAACATATGCAATATCAAGATGTGCTTGGGTTTTTACTGTCTTTAAAAGTCATAGTATGTAAACTAAAAAACATATTCTATTTTCAAATAAAGTTATTATTGTGATGTTTATTCAATAAAGATCGTTATTAAATAAAATGAATTTTACCATTATTAATCTAAATCCAATAAACTAAGAACATTCTGACTATAGTATTTGATTACTTAAACTATATGTAGAAATCATAAGAGTGGATCAAGTTCAAGATATATAGTCAAAAAAATGATCTATAATATAGGGATAAGACTGAGTACCTTATCCTGGGGACACTATGGATGCGGCCCATTTTTGTATATGATATAAATGTAATAACCCGAAAATAATAAATAAATTAATAAATTAATAAATTAATTAAATAAAAATAAAAATAAATAAATAAATAATAATTAATAATAAAAAAAAAAAAAAAAAAAAAAAAAAAAAAAAAAAAAAAAAAAACGAAAAGCAACGGAAACGAAGCAGCAGCAGCTGCTGTAAAGGAGGAGGAGGGGCGATGGACGCGTAGCTGGAGGCGTGGGATGGATGAGTGGGTGATTAGGGGATGTGGGAAGCGTATTAGAGCCTGATTAGGCTTTAAAAAGGGAAGAAAAACGAAGAATGGAGATGGAGAGAAACCCAGAAAACAGAGGAAGAAATTTTTGAGAATTCGAGTTTTGGTTGCTTAAAATTGGACATTAATCGAGGGTAAAGGAAAGAGGAGTTGTTGCTGAGGAATCATTTGGGGAAGGGGATACGGCCACGAGCTGAATCGGACGGTGATTCGAAGGTAACGAAAAAAAACCCATATCACCGAACCTTTAAATCTCGATATCTTGGTTCGTATTGTATAATAAGTTATGAAATAGGGCTTGTTAGAAACGTAATAAGGAGATCTACAAATTTGTAGAAGGAATCAGGATGAAATTCGAACCGTAGAAGGAGGATATGGCTTCGGGATATAGTAGGTATTAACAGAAAAGAAAAGAAAAAAAATTTCAAAAAAAACGCAAGGAAAAGAAGAAGCGCGGCAAGAAGCAGGCGCGTGAGGGCCGCGACTGGCGCGTGCGACTGTGCGTGCTCCTGGCGCGTGGGACAGACACACCGAGGCGCGTGAGGGCGCGTGAGGGCGCGTGAAGCATCAGTTCAGTTCCCGGTTTGTTTCGTTCGATTTGTTTTGACCTGTTCTACCTAGATTGACCTATACTTACCTTGAAAATGGTGAAATATAGGTCTAATTGGAAGGAATTGTGTGGAAATACCCTATTAAATGTACAATCAAGAGAGAAAGGGATTCGAAACCAGGTAAGTAGCGTATGACCTTTGAACTCGTTCTTAACTTGTTTTACAACATGTGAGTATGTTGTTTACCTGATTAAGAGCTTAATAAGTTATGATGAGCTTTGATGATATTTAGTGTTTATTGTATATTGTGACTGCTTGCCTGTGATGTAAGCGTGATATAAACGATTGTCAGAATGTTCTACGTGTTGATCATGATACATGTATGAAAGCATGCAGTAACTGTGAGTATGTTATGCATGTTAATGGAAAGGTTATGACTCTAGATATGCTTATTGGTGGTTGAGCTATGGATTATTTACTGAGTATGATAGTCTACTAATTCCCGCGGAGTTCCTGGCCAACGCGCTGTGTGCTAAGTCAGGGAGCATGAGTACTCCTGACCGTTGGTATATGAGATAAACAGGCCGCCAGAGCAATTAGTAGACGGGCCGTATTTGACCGAGAGCGAGTCTTACATACGAGTCCGAAAATTCTAGATAAGCATATCGAGAGAGAGTCAGTAACCTAGCTGGAGGTAGCTGAGATACCTCATTAACGAACAGATGACCCTAGTAAGAAAACTAGGAGTCAGTGGTAAATAAAACGTGAAACCACCTGGAAAGATTAGTTATGAATCTGTGAATGATATGCTAGCTACTTACTGAGTAATCTAATTACTCATCAAAATTATCATAACTTTTCTTTCCAGATTTAGACGATGCAGGCCAGCCGAGGACGAGACCAGCGGGCTAGAGACTACTGGGAATCCATGTCTGTGTCTGTTTTGTATATTATGTTTTCGCTGTCAAGAATTTACTTCGGTTGTTTTAAGTTTAAATAGCACTGGTTTTAAATGTTTTACTGGATGTTTTTTTTAAAATATTTTAAAGATTATGATTGGGTGTTAGAGTATGTTGTCGTTGATGATGGTAACTCCTGTTAATCGCGTTGACGATGAGCGGGCGTTACAAGTTGGTATCAGAGCCTAGGTTATAGGTTCTGTAGACAGTCTAGAATAGACAGTATGGATCCCTTTAGTCCAGCTCAACGGTATCTCACCTCGGTCAGGTAAGTGATGCATGACTAAATTGTATGAAAGAATAGTATGAAAGTTTAAAAGAATGGATTATGAATACTTAATTATGTGTATAAGATATGGTAGTGTTAAAATGTTTAGACCCTAGAATGTCCAATGTGGACCTGGGGATTGAGGGGCAGCCTATAGAAGGAACTGCTCCAGCAGTGGCGATTCCGGAGACTATTTCTCAGTCGGCATCTAGAGATCAGCCGACTGTTGTTATTACTCTGGAGGCCTTGCAATCGCTGATTCAAAGTTAAGTGAATCAAGCGGTGCAGAGCCGAATGGATTAGGTGGTACAGATAGCTTTTGCTGGTTTTGGAAGGTGGGTGGCTCCGACAGCATCTGTACCTAGCCATGTGACTCTAGTGCCTGAAGCACAAGTAGGTGTTCAGGTAGCGATACCTCCAACAATTTCGAAGGAGCTACCTGGTACAACGGTAGTGACAGAGGCACCACTACGGGTAGTAACCTATGGGCGATGATGGATGACGAAGGAAAGTGAATACATATGAAATTTTATGAAACTTACCCCGCCAACTCTTGGAGGAAAGGGACTGATCCTTAGGCAGCTGAATGGTGGCTGAAATGTACTGAAACAAAATTACATTCTTCAACTGCCCAGGGAGTCATAAGATGTTGTGCGCCAGGTATATGTTGGAGGGACCAGCCCATTTTTGGTGAAACCAAAGAAGCCAAAGATGGAGGCTAGTGGAGTCCCAATTTCATGGGCGGCATTTAAACATGAATTTTGTAAGAAATACTATCCTGCTCTAGTAAAATTATGAAACCGAAAGGTCTTTATGCAGCTGGAGCAGGGTAATATGTCAATAGAGGAGTATGAAGTGGAGTTCACACGATTATCCAGGTTTGTTCCTCATATGGATGCTACTGAGAAAGAAAAGACAGATCTCTTTATCCTTGGTTTGAGGACAGAGATGTAGGGTTTAGTGTCTGCCCATTTTTTTTAAAAATTTGTTACTGCTTATAATACTACTGTAGAATTAGATACTGCCACCCTGGAGAGTAATCGGGGTTTCAACGGTCAGAAACGACCAAGTAGTAAGCAAAAAAAAAAAAAAAAAAAAAAAATTCACTTAGATATTCTCAAGTGTGCGACAGCAGGCAGTACTACGACAAGTAGATCATCGGTCTTCTTTAGGTGATAGGAAGGCAATATGTGAAAAATGTGGATTGATGCATGAGAGACCCTGTACTGCCGTAAACAAGACATGTTATAATTGTGGTAAGAGCGACCATCTTGCCAGAGTGTCGTAATGCAAAGAATCCTAGTGTGGTATGTGCGAGAGGCTCTAGTAGGAGAAGGAGGTCAGTCGAGTGCTGGAGGATAGCCTCAGTCTCGAGGTAAAGCCTTTGCCACGACGAGCAAGGTAGCGGAGAATGCCAGCTCGGTGGTGACAGGTACTTTACCTATTTATAGCTACTTCTCTTATTCTATATTTGATTCGGGCTCAACGCATTCCTTTGATATCGTTGTTCGTTAAGCCCGAATTCAAGTAGAGCCTTTAGGTTATGAGGTTTTGGTCTCTACACCTTCAAGAGTCATTGATGACTCGTGAAAAGGTGAAATGAGATAAAGTAGAAGTATCTGGCTACCATTAGATGTGTTGTTAATGGTGCTAGATATCTATGATTATGACATTATTTCGGGCATGGATTGGCTATATGTTCATCATGCCAGTATCGATTGTTAGAAGAAGGAGATAGTTTCACCTCCTGATGGGAAAGAGCTTCCGGTTTCAGGTTACGAAGCCGGGAAGTGTTTCCAAGACAATAATTGCTCTAAAGGCTAGAAAGTTGATTAGGCATGATGTTGTGGCGTCCCTGGCTAGTGTGGCAAAAGTGAGACGAGTTGATACAGATGTATCAGTTGTACCTGTAGTGAATGAGTTCCTGGATGTCTTCCTGGATGAGATGTCTGGTTTGCCACCAGAGCGGGAAGTCAACCTTGACATTGAACTCGAACCGGGGATGACACTTACCTCTAAAGCTCCTTATAGGATGGCCCCCACAGAATTGAAAGAGTTGAAATTGCAACTGCAAGAATTGTTGCACCAGGGGTTCATACGACCTAGTTTGTCACCGTGGGGAGCTCGTGTTGTTTGTGAAGAAGAAAGACGGTACGCTCCGTCTCTGTATTGATTATAGGGAGCTGAATAAGGTGACCATTAAAAATAAGTATCCCTTGCCGCGAATTGATGACTTGTTTGACCAGCTTCAAGGGGCAGCGGTATTTTCGAAGATTGATCTTCGTTCTGGTTATCACCAGATAAGAGTCAAAGAAGATGACATACCGAAGACAGCTTTTCGTACTCGGTATGGGCATTATGAGTTTGTCGTGATGTCCTTTGACTAATGCCCCTGCAGTGTTTTGAGCTGATGAATCGGGTATTCCAGGATTTTCTGATTCTTTTGTCATTGTGTTCATTGATGATATCTTGGTTTATTCCAAGACAAACGATGAACATGCAGAACATTTGAGGAAGGTTTTGTTGGTTCTGCGTAAACAAAGATTATATGCCAAGTTCTCAAAATGTGAGTTTTGGCTTCAAAAGGTAGTATTCCTTGGTCATGTGGTATCCAAGGATGGTATAACTGTTGATCCAGCAAAGGTGGAGGCAATTATAGGTTGGGTTCGACCAACTACAGTTACTGAGGTGAGAAGTTTTCTGGGTTTAGCCGGATATTACAGGCGCTTTATTAAAGACTTTGCAAGGATTGCTGCACCACTGACTCAGTTAACCCGAAAAGGGAAGAAATTTGATTGGAGTCGAGCTTGTGAAAGTAGTTTTCAGGAACTCAAGGAAAGATTAGCGTCAGCCCCAGTGCTTATTGTACCTGACGGTACTGGGAACCTAGTAATTTATAGTGATGCCTCTAAGCATGGGTTGGGGTGCGTACTTATGCAAAACGGGAGAGTTATTGCTTATGCCTCTTGGCAATTAAAGGATTATGAACGCAGTTACCCAACTCATGATTTAGAATTAGCTGCTGTGGTGTTTGCTCTGAAGATATGGAGACATTATTTGTACGGTGAGAGGATACAAGTATATACGGATCATAAGAGTCTTAAATATCTGTTCACCCAGAAAGAGCTCAACATGAGGCAACGTCGGTGGTTGGAGTTGGTAAAAGATTATGATGTGGAGATTCTACATTATCTTGGTAAAGCTAATGTGGTAGCTGATGCCTTGAGTCGTAAGACAGCTCACTCATCTGCAATGTTAACGAGACAACACAACATTCAGATGGAGTTTGAACGAGCCCAGATAGCTGTCTTAGTCAGGAAAGCGGCAGCTCAGCTAGCTCTTATGACTATTTGTCCGACGTTGCAGGAACAAATTATTCGGGGTCAACAAAAGGGACCCTTATTTTTCAAAAGTTGTGAGGCAACTTGAGACTAAACAAATCAAGGATTTCTGGATAACGGGTGATGGATGTTTGAAGTGGCAAAACCGAACTTGTGTGCCAAACGATGTAGAGATCAAGAGGAAGATTCTATCTGAGGCGCATGAGTCGCCCTATACTGTGCATCCAGGTGCCACAAAGATGTATCAGGATTTGAAAACATACTTTTGGTGGCCTGGGATGAAGAAAGATGTTGCTGAATGTGTGAGTAGGTGTTTAACTTGTCAACAAGTTAAGGCACCTAGGCAGAAACCAGCTGGATTATTGCAACCTTTAAATGTGCCTCAGTGGAAGTGGGAAGAAGTGATTATGGATTTCATTACAGGACTACCTAGAACCCAGTTAGGGTTTACAGTGATATGGGTCGTTGTGATAGATTAACTAAGACAGCCCATTTTATACCGGGTAAGTCTATTTATTCGGTTGACAAGTGGGCACAATTGTATTTAAAGGAGATTGTAAGGTTGCATGGTATACCAGTTTCTGTTGTGTCAGATAGGGATACGCGGTTTACTTCTCGATTCTGGAAGAGTCTTCAGGAAGCCCTTGGTATACAACTGAAGTTTAGGATAACGTTCCATCCTCAAACAGAGGGACATACTGAGAGATTAAATCAAATTCTTGAGGACATGTGTACATGATTTTGTTGGCGATTGGGACACCTACCTATATCTGGTTAAATTTGCCTATAACAATAGTTCTCAGGCAACCATTCCGATGATTCTTTTTAGACATGTTATGGATGGAGGTGTCGAACTTCGATTTATTGGAATGAGGTAGGTAGAAAATAGTAGTTGGATCCAAACTTGTTACGAATGGCCAATGAGGCGATGCAGAAGATTAGGAAAAGAATTCTGATCGTTCAAAGTCGTCAGAAGAGTTATGCTGATGTTAGAAGGAAGGACCTAGAATTTGAGGTAGGGGATCATGTGTTCCTGAAGATCGCACCTATTCTTGAAATGTAGAGTTTGATATGGTAAGAGGGGAGAACTTAGCCAATGTTTTATTGGACCTTCGTGATTCTCAAAAGAGTTGGGCTAGTAGCCTACATACTAGCATTGTCACTAGCATTAGAGGCTGTACATAATGCTTTTTATGTTTCGATGTTAAGTAAATATATTGAAGATCTTATGTATGTTCTTCGTTATAAAGATTTACCATAGAAGAGAATCTAAGCTACGGAGAACAGACTATTAAGATTTTGACACGGGAGATGAGATTTTTGCGTAGTAGAGACATTACTTCCGTTAAAGTTTTATGAAAGAAGCAATAATTTTGGAAAGCTACTTGGGAACCAGAAAAAGAGTTAAAACTCGAATATTGACATTTGTTCCTAGAGTTAGGAACTTTCGAGGACGAAAGTTTTTAAAAGGAGGGTAGAATTGTAATAACCCGAAAATAATAAATAAATTAATAAATTAATAAATTAATTAAATAAAAAAAATAAAATAAAATAATAATAATAATAATAATAATAAAATAATAAAAAAAAAAAAAAAAAAAAAAAAAAAAAAAAAAAACGAAGAAACGAAGCAGCTGCGTCAAGCAGCTGCTGTAAAGGGGGGGATGAGGGGCGACGGACGCGTAGCTGGAGGCGTGGGATGGATGAGTGGATGATTAGGGGATGTGGAAGTGTATTAGAGCTTGATTAGGCTTTAAAAAGGGAAGAAAAACGAAGAATGGAGATGGAGAGAAACCCAGAAAACAGAGGAAGAAATTTTTGGAGAATTCGAGTTTTTGGTTGCTTAAAATTGGACATCAATCGAGGGTAAAGGAAGAAGGGTTGTTGCTGAGGAATGTTTTGAGGAAAGGATACGGCCCCGAGCTGAATCGGACGGTAATTCGAAGGTAACGAAAAAACCCATATCACCGAACCTTTAAATCTCGATATCTTGATTCATACTGCATAATAAATTATGAAATAAGGCTTGTTAGAACCGTAGTTAGGAGATCTATAAAGTTGTAGAAGAAATCAGGATGAAATTCGAACCGTAGAAGGAGGATATGGCTTCGGGATATAGTAGGTATTAACAGAAAAGGGAAAAAAAAAAAATTTCAGAAAAAACGCAAGGAAGAAGAAGAAGCGCGTGCACTAGAACGCAGGCGCGTGAGGGCCGCGACTGGCGCGTGCGACTGGGCGTGCTCCTGGCGCGTGGGACAGACACACCGAGGCGCGTGAGAGCGCGTGAGGGCGCGTGAAGCATCAGTTCGGTTCCCGGTTTGTTTCGTTCGATTTGTTTTGACCTGTTCTACCTAGATTGACCTATACTTACCTTGAAAATGGTGAAATATAGGTCTAATTGGAAGGAATTGTGTGGAAATACCCTATTAAATGTACAATCAAGAGAGAAAGGGATTCGAAACCAGGTAAGTAGCGTATCGACCTTTGAACTAGTTCTTAACTTGTTTTACAACATGTGAGTATGTTGTTTACCTGATTAAGAGCTTAATAAGTTATGATGAGCTTTGATGATATTTAGTGTTTATTGTATATTGTGACTGCTTGCCTGTGATGTAAGCGTGATATAAACGATTGTCAGAATGTTCTACGTGTTGATCATGATACATGTATGAAAGCATGCAGTAACTGTGAGTATGTTATGCATGTTAATGGAAAGGTTATGACTCTAGATATGCTTATTGGTGGTTGAACTATGGATTATTTACTGAGTATGATAGTCTACTAATTCCCGCGGAGTTCCTGGCCAACGCGCTGTGTGCTAAGTCAGGGAGCATGAGTACTCCTGACCGTTGGTATATGAGATAAACAGGCCGCCAGAGCAATTAGTAGACGGGCCGTATTTGACCGAGAGCGAGTCTTACATACGAGTCCGAAAATTCTAGATAAGCATATCGAGAGAGAGAGTCAGTAACCTAGCTGGAGGTAGCTGAGATACCTCATTAACGAACAGATGACCCTAGTAAGAAAACTAGGAGTCAGTGGTAAATAAAACGTGAAACCACCTGGAAAGATTAGTTATGAACCTGTGAATGATATGCTAGCTACTTACTGAGTAATCTAATTACTCATCAAAATTATTATAACTTTTCTTTCCAGATTTAGATGATGCAGGCCAACCGAGGACGAGACCAGCGGACTGAAGACTACTGGGAATCCATGTCTGTGTCTGTTTTGTATATTCATGCTTTCGCTGTCAAGAATTTACTTCGGTTGTTTTAAGTTTAAATAGCACTGGTTTTAAATGTTTTACTGGATGTTTTTTTTTAAAATATTTTAAAGATTATGATTGGGTGTTAGAGTATGTTGTCGTTGATGATGGTAACTCCTGTTAATCGCGTTGACGATGAGCGGGCGTTACAAGAAGAGAGGTAGTTTCCTTAAGTACTGACTCCAGGTTTTGAACAAGGGGCCCCACCCTCTCATTGGCCTGAGAGGGATTTGGTTTACTCGTTGGACCACTAACCAATTGTTCATTAGAGGATCAGTGGAACATAAGAAACAAGAAGTAACTTCAGGGGTAAAACGGTATATTGACCCAACTCTAGTCACAAACAACCTATGAAGGATCAACTTATTAATCATGGTTATATCAAATGGATAGAAATATATCTATAGTGAGGGGAGTGCAACTACTAGGCTATAATGGAGTGTCCCAGTAGTTAACGAATATTGGTTAACAAGGTTAATGAGTTTAGCCGGTTAATCTCGGATCGTTGGAGCCCATGATCTATAGGTTCATTTGGTCCCCCTGCTAGCTCATATCAGACTAAACCATAGAATAGTGTGACGAGTGAGTTTGAAGTGTTCAAATTCAAATTAGGGAATATGCGCTACATATATACGATATATTTAACCGTATTTTTCTTTTATTTACGAATTAAACAAGAAGAAGAATCGAAGATATTTAAATAAGATTTAAATATTTTAATCAAATATATGTCGAAATTCATTGGGATTAGCATTTGAATTAATGTTAAGTATTAATTAAATAGTTTAATTAATCATTTAACAGTACTTTACTTTGAAATTAATTATTCAAATTAATTTTTGAATTAAAATGAACAAAGTCAAAATGTTGACTTCCTTTAATGGAAAAATACATGTTTGAGTCGGTGGAATTTTAAGTGTCAAAATTTGGTTTAACCAAACTTGCATGCTTGCCAAATAAACCCACAAATTTGAGGGAAATTTACCAATAAATTTGAGTGGAATTTTGAATTTCAAAATTTGGTTAGCTCAAACTTTCATGCTTGCCAAGTAATTCCACACATTTGAGTGGAATTTTGAGTATCAAAATTGGGTGATCTCAAATTTGAACAGGCAAATAGACTCTATAAATAGAGGGATGAAGGTACATGGAACTTCTTCTTTGGAAAAACCTTACAAAAACTCTCACAAACTCTCTCTCCATATATACTAAATCCCTTCCAAGTTTAGTCACTCACCCGATTCCACAATTCCGTTTTAAGGCCGGAGAATAGTAGAAAAGAAAGACACTAGTGGTAGTTCGAAACCAGTTCGTGAGGAAAAAGGAATTTGAACTACAAAAAGTTAGTACTCAAACTCCTTGAATTTTAATACTCATGAACATGCTAGTTATTTATTATAATTGATTTAAGAGTGCCTAAGATCTAAATTGTTTTCGCATGTGTTATATTAATACCATCAAATGAGAATACACACATTCCATCTCAATTCTATTTCTCATTTTTAACACTAACACATTAATTTTTTTGTGTCAATGTAGTATAAAATTATCCATATAAAATTATCCAATATAATAATACAATATTTGGGTCAGGATTTAATAACTTAGTGGAAGAATGTCAGAAGATTCTGTCATCTTGTTGAACCAATTTTTGAAAAGGACCCAAAAAGCACAACTAAAGAGCTCAGAACCATGGGTAAGAATGAACTTTCAGGCTCGAATTTCTACTCTATGTGAACCAAAACTTATGATTCTTGTTTGGTTAGATTCGTGGCGACATTTGGAACAAACTTTGTATAAGAATTAATTGTTGAATCCAAGTTTGTTCAGCTACACACGGCATTTGTGTGTGCATGCTCAATCGTGTGTGACACAATCACCTCGGATCTCATTGTCATCTTGGTTCTCATCCCATACACGATTCATACATCATGATGTCATCCCATCATCCCATTCGGTACTGTCGTTGAAAGTTCTAAAGGATCGGCTCAACCATCATTTCTAGAATTAGAAGTTGATACATTGACGAAAGACAATTGAATATTTGCACGGTTGAAGTTGGAAAACTTTAAAATGCCAACAAGAGGGTTTGAACCTACACGAGTGAAGCCCAATAGATTTCAAATTTATCTCCTTAGCAACTCAAACATATTAACATTTGTTAAAGGATTGTATTATTTTTTTTGTTCTCATTTTGTAATGGTCAAATGATCAAAAGTGACTTCGTCTTTCTGGGAGATTAAAAGGGATCGGGATTGAATCCCGACCACAAACATTTTTTGTCGGGAGACTATAAATACCTATAATATGTTAAATAAAAATCAGATTCGTGGATGAATGAATTGAGACATTTTCCTTAGAAATCTGAGCATCAATTTTTCCATTTCTAAGTTTCAAGCAATTCTTGTGGTAGAATTGCATCCGAGCCATTCAATCAAGCTTTGATCAAGTTCGATTGTGGAGTGACTCAATTTAGAACAAGGTTTCAAATCTTGCTTCTAGATTTTTTATCGTAACAGGTAATCTAATTCTAGCCTTATCTCTTGATTGGTTCAAATTTAATATAAGAAGGTGTTAATTACTTTCATTGAAGGATTCTTACTTCAACAAAAGCTTGGATCGTTGGGCTAAGGATTAGGGTTGCCTTATCAACTCTTTTCAAAGAAAGAAGCCCAAGATGCTCATTCCATGACGTTCGCCCACACTGACACACGCATGTGCTGATGACATATTGCAGATATATCAGTCATATCATTTTATAAAATGGTTATAAAATGATATGACTATGGTACGTCTGTGATATGATATAACTATAACATGTTATGTTAATTTTACGACACGTGTTATGATGTGATGTGCTGATGATACGATATATGTTATGGTATAACACGTTTGGCGATATAATACATGTTGTGACATATTTTATAATGTGTTATGTGCATGATATAACATAAGATAATGTATGATATGAATGATACAATTTAACCCTAATACATGCATTTAGGCTATGTTGTAAAATGATATGATATGAAGGAAAATGGGAGGGGTTGTTTTATATGATTTAATGAATAAAAATGTTGGGACCTTTTGTCTTATTGTGTGTTACATGCATGAGGGAATCTCCCCTTTCACAATGGTACGGATGCGTACGTTATGAGGCAAGAAAACGATCATTATGTTTATCATAATGCTATGATGGTCACTATTTCTACCGGGTGTCTGAAATAACACCAGAGAATGCTATCTCGTCTAGAAAAGGGGTCCAAGAGGTGTGGGAACCGACTGTAGGTCCATACTCGCATGTGAGGACCATGTGTAGAATAAGTAAATACACATTCAATTGCCTGTTTAAGATAGTCGCCTAAGAGAATACAGATAGAAAGGATAAGCCTCATTCATCTGACCCTAATAGTGAGGCCACTCATTAAGTATTTCTTAAAATACTCAAGTTACGTGCTATATGTATTTCAAGTAAACCCAAAACACACATGTACGACTGACGACGACATTGCAAGTCAAGACCGTGACACATGTATAAAATAGTTTAATTCTTTTAGACTTTAGGTTAGAATCTAAGTGTTTTTACTTTTGATGTTTATTTATTTTATTTAATATTTGCTTACGTTCTTTTAAAGATGTTTTTCGAACACGTAAGTCCACGGTTTTGTTTTATAATGAAGTTTCTAGCGACTTTAGATTAAGTAGAAAACTGAAGTCGTAATACATTTTTTTTTTTTTTCTTCTTTATTTTTTTCTTTATTATTATTATTATTCTTATTATTATTATTTTTTTTTTTTTGTCAAACTCCTTCCTACAAATCTATAGGATCAAAATTCGTGGAAATTCGTTAACTTCGAGAACTCAAATGGCACGTAAAAATTTCAAAATATCCACAATTTTTATCCAAACATAATTGAATTGGACTGCTTTCCCCTTCGTTCATCTCAACCTAAATTACCTCCAACGGCCACGTGATTTGGAACTTCTTAACTCACTAAATAGGGATGAAAGTTCCCAACAATGTGAGTTTTCACATCATCTATTTTGTTGGTAACAAAGAGTTCAAGCATTATATATATTACATATAAAAATACCCATTATTAGTTAAGCCATAAAATTACTCACGGATTGTATAAAATTGGTACAAGCTTGAGAGGCAACTTTTTGTAGATGGTGAGACTCAAACCCAAATTCTCTTCCATGTCCAAGTCTTCCTCTTTCATCCCATTTGGCAGCTTCCAATCATAATGGTACAAAAGATTCGCTAAAGCTAACTCCACAGTTTTCACCCCCATATTCAACCTCGGGCATATCCTCCGACCAGCCCCGAATGGCAAGAACTCAAAATGTTGTCCTTTGTAATCAATCGAGCTCTCTGCAAATCTCTCTGGAAGGAACTCTTCTGGGTCTTTCCAGCATGTGGGGTCTCGTCCAATTGCCCAAACGTTGACTTGAACCATCGTTTTTGGGTAAAAATTGTAGTCTTCAATTTTGAAATGAGAAATGGTTTCTCTTGGAAGAAGAAGAGGTGCTGGTGGATGTAATCTTAGTGTCTCTTTCACTATCATTTTCAAATATGAAAGCTCTTCTACATCTTTCTCTGTTACCTTTCGTTTGTTTCCCACGTAGTTTCTAATTTCTTCTTGAGCTTTCTTCATCAATTTTGAATTTTTTGCGAGTTCTGCCATTGCCCAGACGATTGTAATTGAACCCGTGTCTAATCCTGCCACAAATATGTCCTATTGATGAACATCATACAATAGAAAAATGTTAGAAGAAGACATGAAAGATAGAGATAAAGCCAAAAAGGGTCAATACATGCACAAAAACTTAGTTAACCACGAGATTGAAAGTTTAGAAATTAAATTAAAATTTTAGGAATAGAAGTTGCTTACAAACAGAATGGCTTTGATGTTTTCATGGGTAACGACAACAGTGCAAGGTTCAACTTGCTTTTTACTAATAGCCAAAAGCACATCAATGATATCATCTTTCTCTGGCTTAGGCCTTTCAGGACAAAGATGTTCATCAATCACCTCTTGAAACAGAGCATTCATCTTGTTAAAAACCCTTTCAAGTCTAGCTTCTCGACCACTAAACCAATCAAATACCTCTCCCACAAAAGGAACTGGAAAAAACTCGGAAGAACTATAGCTTCCCAGGAGGGCCTCAATTTCACTTATAAGCTCATGAAATCCATCCCCTTCAAACGGCTTTCCAAATGCAATTCTGAATATAACACCAGCAGTGAGAGCAATGGACTTCTCACTAAGATCAACAACAGCTCCGCAAGAAGCTGATTGTGAAATTGATTCAATAAGTAAATCAACTTCTTGCTCTCTAATGGGTTCGTAAGATAACACCCTCTTCATATTGAAAAACTCAAGCATACAAATTTTGCGCATCTCTCGCCAGTAATCGGTGTAAGGTGAAAATGCAATGTCAAGGAAATTGTAAGAGAATTTTTTGATAGCTTGTGTTTGTGGTCTATTGCAGCTTTGAAGATCGTGGGTTTTCAACAGGGCACGAGTAGTCTCGGCAGATGATATGATGATGGTTTCTATACGGCCTAAGCTGAGGCTCATAATGGGACCGTAAAGCTGAGAGAGGCGCCATAGGGATTTGTGTGGGAGCTTCCCAAGCTGATGCAAGTTTCCAATGATTGGAAGCTTCGGTGGACTTGGGGGAAAATTACGCTTTCTTCTATTTGCAGTTGCTTTCCATTTTAGGATGATGAAAAGTGAAGAGAGGAAGATGATGAGATGAAGCCACGGAGGGAAATGAAGGAAAGACATTGAAATTTAGAAAGAGTTCAAGAGGAGAGGAAAAAGATTAAGAATAAAAATGGCTATTCTTCTTTGATTAAATAGACATAAAACAAAACCTCATATATTATTTTTGAAGAAAATAATGAAATATTTTTAAATTTTCAGTGGTATCTTTAATAAATGGTAAATTAAAAAATTATTTAAAAAGAAAATATGTGGTCATAGAAATACAACCTTCTTTTATTATAGTGCCAAATAAATGATATTAAAAAATCGCCATCCATTTCATGAAAGCAATAAGCTGTCATTCTCTCACGGTAGAAAACAAAAATTAAAACGCTAATAAACATGATAAATTTGAATATTAATCTTCTAATAAATAATTTATATTTTAACTAACAAAAGAAGTTTAAAAATTATAATTAGATATCTAATGATACGTACTTCAATAAAAGGTAACCATAAAAATCAACTTCAAGGATTTTTGTCTCCATGCATTAGATGTGGAAAGTGGCCCATACCTTCACGTTCCTTCTTTAGTGACTTCCCATCATCAAAATATCAGGAAGAAAAACTCTTTTAAATTTAGTGGATACTTTTTTAAAAAAAAAAAAAAAAAAAAAAAAAAAAAAAGCTTAGATTTTGTAATTTATTACTTTTAGAAATTAGTAGTAAAAAAATCTATTAAATTCTTTTTCACAAACAATTTTCAAACTTTAGGTATCAATCACAACTTTTTAGGGAGAAAAGAATTTTAAAAAACTTGGGGTAAAGTTGATTGCAATTATTTGATTGGAATCAATAGTTATCTTGTTTAGGGATTAATTTTTTAATTTGAATTCATTTCAAATTCAGCTATACAGATACTTAAATCTGAATTCAATGGTATGAATCAAAATAAATTCTCCATGAACCATTTACCATTTTCATCTTTAAATTTGTTAGTTTTTTTTTTTTTTTTCAATATTAAGAATAATACTTTTGAATTTGATATTTATTTTATTTAGCAATTGAAAATGTAGGGTTAGACTTTAAGATTTAAAGAGTACCAACAAAACAATTGAAAAAAATAATTCTGTTTGTGTTAATGTAGTGTAAAATTATTTGATGCAATATTACAATTATATGGTCAAGTTTGAGTGGCATGAAATTGGTACAAGTTTGAGTGGATGGTGAGACTCAAACTCGATGTCTCTTCCATGTCCAAGTCTTCCTCCTTCATCTCCTTTGGCAACCTCCCATTAAAATGGTACAAAAGATTTGTCAAAGTTAGCTCCACAATCTTCACCCCAACTTCATCTCTAGGTAAATTCTTCGACCAGCCCCAAACGGCAAGAACTCAAAGTGTTGTCATTTGTAATCAATCAAGTTCTCTTCAAATCTCTCTGAAAGGAACTCTTTTGGGTCTTTTCAGCATGTGGGATCTCTTCCAATTGCCCAAACGTTCACTTGAACCATTGTTTTCGGGTAAAAATCGTAGCCTTCTATTTTGAAGTGGGAAATGATTTCTCTTGGAATATGAAGAGGTGCAGGTGGATATAGTCTCACTGTCTCTTTTACTATCATTTTCAAATATGGAAGTTGTTCTATGTTTTTCTCTACAACCTCTAGTCTTTTTCCCACCTAGTTTCTGATTTCTGCTTGAGCTTTCTTCATCAATTTCGGGTTCTTTACAAGTTCACTCATTGCCCAAACTAAGGTAATTGAACCTGCGTCTAATCCTACACAAATATATTATGTTGATGTACATTATCCAAGTCGGTGAGATAATGGGGAAGATATGAAGACAAAAAAAAAGGTTCAATATCTACTCAAAAACTTATTAATCACAAGATTTTATTGATATATTAGCTACTTCAAAAACTCGTTAGCCATGAGATTGAAAGTTTTGAAACTGAACTATTAATTAAGCGTAAAAACCATTAAAGCTTAGGAATAAAAGTTGCTTACCAAAAGAATGGGTTTGATTCTTTCTTGGGTACTGACAACGGTGTAAGATTCAGCTTGTTTTTTACTCATAGTTAAAAGCACATCAATGATATCATCTTGCTCTAGCTTAGATCTTTTTAGACCAAGATGTTCATCAGTTGCCTTTTGAAACAGAGCATTGATCTCATTAAAAATTCTCTCAAATCTTGCTTCTCGACCATTGAGCCTATCAATTATCTTCCCCACAAAAGAGATAGGAAAAAAACTTAGAAGCACTATAGCTTCCCAATAGGGTCTCAGCTTCACTTACAAACTCTTGAAATTCATCCCCTTTAAACTGCTTCCTAAATGCAATTCGAAAAATAACACGAGTAGTGAGAGCAATGGATTTTTCGGTAAGATCAACAGCAGCTCCACAAGAAGTTGATTGTAAAATTGATTCAATAATAAAACAAACTTCTTACTCTCTAATGGGTTCGTAAGATAACACTCTATTCATACCGAAAAGTTCAATCATACAAATTTTGCGTATCACTCGCCAATAATCACCATAAGGTGAAAACGCAACGTCAAGGAAATTGTAAGTAAGTTTTTTGATAGAATGGGTTTGTGGTTTGTTGTAGCTTTGAAGATTGTGGGTTTTCAAGAGGGCACGAGCGGTCTCGGCAGATGATATAACGATAGTTTCTATATGGCCTATGCTGAGACTGATAACAGGACCGTAAAGCTCGGAGAGGCGCCCTAAGGATTTGTGTGGGAGCTTGCCAAGTTGGTGCAAGTTTCCTATGATTGGAAGTGGGCTTGGGGGAAAATTATCCTTCATTCTATTTGCAGCTGCTTGCTCTTTGAGGATGATGAAAAGTAAAGAGGAGAAGAAGATGAGGGGAAGCCATGGAAATGAAGGAAAGACCCTTGGAATTTAGAAAGAGTTCAAGAACAATAGGAAAAGATGATCTTCCGATTATGTACATATATACCGAGCCTAACCGAAAACAAATCATGAAGTGTTTGAGTTCTCATCTTCGTATGTTCAAACAATGAAATGTTTTCAAATTTTTATTTGGTTGTCTTTAAAAACAGTAGATCAAAAAATTACTGAAAAAAGAAAAATACGATGGTCCATAGAAGTCCAAGATTTTTTGATATAATTCTTCCCGTGCCAAACAGATGATGTCAAAAAATGGCTATGAACTCCGGAAAAAAAAATTGAAAAATTACCTGCATCAAAATTTAATATTTTAAAGTGTTTACCCGTGTTAGAAAGACTTGAACATTTAGCTTTCTGGTAGATAATATATATTTTAATCGTTGAAATTAAGTTTAAAAGTTATAATCCGATCTAATTGGATGGTGTCTAGTTCTATTCAACTCTAACTCCAAAACTTTGTTTACTCTGTAATCCTTATGGAGAAGCCTCTAAAAAAGATAGAGATTGAGACAATAATCGATGAAATAAAACATAAAAAAAGAAAAAAAAAAGAACGAAAATCAACTTGGAACATTTTTATCTCAATGCTTCGATCAAATGTCTTGAACAAAGTGAAGGGATAGGAAGAGAAATCCTTATGAATTTAGTACCTTTTTTCTAAAACTTATATTTTTTTAATTAATTTATTTTTTTCAAAATTAGTAGTTAAAAAAATGTTAAAAAATCACAACTTTTCAGGGAGAAATTAAAAAAAAAAAAAAAAAAAAAAAAAAAAAATGAGTTCATTTCAAATTCAACTATTCAAATGCTTAAATTTGACTAAACTTGATGTGGATAAAAATAAATTTTTCATGACCCATCTGTCATCATCTGTCATCTCTAATTTTTGTACTTTTTTCAATGTATAAACAATAATACTCGAATTTGACATTCATGTGTAATTTTGTATTTGTTTTAAATTCTATGTTTTTCTTTAACAAGAGCAAATGTAATTACTTTAAAATTTAAAAAATATTATAAAACTAATTGGAAAGTCAGCTGAAAAACACAAGCAAGTTTAGCTAGCTCACAATCACAAAGATCTTTGTGTTGGTGTTGCATAATACATTTATATAGGTCAAATTTTAATAACATAGGGTACGAATATTGTTTAGGAGTCTTTTTCTTATAAAGATTATCTTTGTCTTTGTTCATGTCTCGGATTGAAATAAATTACCATAATTAGTCTCCACCTACAATCACGTGACATTTTTCACAAATTTTCCGAAAAGATACCCTTATTTTCATATTTGTCATTCCTTATCTTAATTTTGAATTCCCTTATTGGAAGAAAATAAGTTTCTTCAAATTTTCAACTTAACATTCATATTTTCTACTGAGAAGGTATAACTTTTCTTTTTTGTCTAAAAAAATTTATTGACACCGAGCTTAAGGGAATGCTAGACTTTTGGTAATTTCTCCTCCGACCAGAATAAAAGATCCCATTGCAGCGGCTAATCCCATGCATATTGTATGTATATCTGGTTTCACAAATTGCACTACAAATTTATGTTCACTTAATTTATGCTTCTCATTTTAAGAATTATTTATATATAAAAACACCCATTATTTGTGTCACAACCAAGGATTTAGCTTGGAACTTGCACTCATGGACGGTATGAAATTGGTACCAGTTTGAGAGACAACTTTTTGTAGATGGTGAGACTCAAACCTGATGTCTCTTCCATGTCCAAGTCCTCCTCCTTCATCCCCTCTAGTAACCTCCAATTAAAATGGTACAAAAGATTCGCCAAAGCCAGCTTCACCATCTTCACCCCCAAATACAAGTCAGGGCAAATCCTCCGACCAACCTCGAACGGCAAGAACTCAAAGTGTTGTCCTTTCTAATCAATTGGGCTCTCTTCAAATCTCTCTAGAAGGGAACTCTTCTGGGTCTTTCGAGCGTGTGGGGTCTCGTCCAATTGTCCAAACATTCACTTGGACCATTGTTTTTGGGTAAAAATCATAGCCTTCAATTTTAAAATGGAAAATGATTTCTCTTGGAATAAGAAAGGTGCTGATGGATGTAGTCTTGGTGTCTCTTTTACTATCATTTCCATATTTTCAATATATGGAAGCTCTTCTATGTATTTCTATGTTACCTTCCCTATGTTTCCCACGTAGTTTCTGATTTTTTTTTTAGATTTCTTCATCAATTTTTGGTTCTTTACGAATTCTTTCATTCCCCAAACTAGTGTAATTGAACTCGTGTCTAATCCTGTCAAAAATATATTCGGTTGATGTACAATATACTAGTCAGTGAGATAATGGAGAAGGCATGGAGCCAAGAAAAAGCCTCAATATCTACTAAAAAACTTATCAACCACGAGATTTTATTGATATATTAGCTACTTCAAAAACTTGTTAGCTATGCGATTGAAAATTTTGAAACTAAACTATTAATTTAGCTTAAAATCCATTAAAGCTTAGGAATAAAAGTTGCTTACTAAAAGAATGGCTTTGATTCGTTTTTGGGTAATGACAATGGTGTAAGATTCAGCTTGCTTTTTACTCATAGCTAAATTGCTCTGGCTTAGATCTCTCTGGACCAAGATGTTCATTCAACGCCTCTTGAAACAGAGCATTGATCTCATTAAAAACTCTCTCAAGTCTAGCTTCTCGCTTTCCCTTCACCTATTGATTCCTCGGGTTTCATTAGGTAAGCTGGATGAGAGAGACGGATTGAACTCGGGAAGATGAGAAGAAGAAGAAACCGACACCCTGAACCTGATTGAACTCGTTAAAGCTATTTTCAGAACCTTTCGAGTCGAGCTGCTGAATAGTGTTTAGAATCAATCAAACTTAAGAGCTCCGTAACCTGACGAAAAGAGGGAGATGAATCAGACTTTACAGGAAGGAAAGACTCAAGCGAAAACAAAGCAGCTAAGCTCCCTTCTTGAACCGAGCCAATCAATTATCTTCCCCACAAAAGGAATAGGAAATAACTCAGAAGCACTATAGCTTCCCAATAGGGCCTCAGCTTCACTTACAAGCTCATGAAATCCATCCTCTTTTAATTGCTTCCTAAATACCATTCTAAAAATAACACCACTTAGTAAGATCAACAATAACTCCACAAGAAGCTGATTGTAAAATTGATTCAATAAGAAAACGAACTTCTTGCTCTCTAATGGGTCTGTAAGATAACACTCTCTTCATACTGAAAACTCAATCATAAAAATTTGTCGTATCTCTCGCCAGCAATCACCGTAAGGTGAAAACTCAATGTCAAGAAAATTGTGAGTGAGTTTTTATAGAATGAGTTTGTGGTTTGTTGCAGCTTTGAAGATTGTGAGTTTTCAAGAGGGCATGAGCAGTCTCGACAGATAATATAACGATAGTTTCTATATGTCCTAGGTTGAGACTGATAACGGGACTGTGATCGAAGAGGCACCATAGGGATTTGTGTGGGAGCTTGCAAAGTTGGTGCAAGTTTCCTATGATTGGAAGCTTTGGTGGGCTTGGGGGAAAGTGACCCTTTTTCCTTTTGCAGCTGCTTTCCGTTGAAGGATGATGAAAAGTAAAGAGAGAAAGAGGATGAGGGAGAGCCATGGAGGGAAATGAAGGAGAGACGATGGAATTTAGAAAGAGTTCAAGAAGGAGAAAAAAAAAAAAAAAAAAAAGATGATCTTTCCATTAAGTAGATATGTATTGACCTAAAAGGAAAACAAAATGTGAAGTGTTTGAGTTCTCATTCTCATATATTTGAAATAATGAAATATTTTCAATTTTTTATTGGTTTTCTTTAAAAACGGTAGATTAAAAATTATTAAACAAGGAAATATAATAGAAGATAGAAGTCCAAAATTATTATTCGGCAAATAATGGGTGTTTTTATATGTAATTTTTAAAAATTATTCGGCAAATTATTTGGTGGTGAAGACGGCAAATACTGGCACAAGTTTAAGAGGCAACTTTTTTTTTTTTTTTGTAGATGGTGAGACTCAAACCGGATGTCTCTTCCATGTCCAAGTCCTTCTCCTCCATCTCTTCCGGTAACCTCCAATTAAAATGGCAGAAAAGATTCGGCAAAGCTAGTTCCACCGTCTTCACCACCGAATTCAAACTGGGGCAAATCCTCCGAAAAGACCCGAACGACAAGAACTCAAAGTGTTGTCATTTGTAGTCAATTGAGCTCTTTTCAAATCTTACTAGAAAGAACTCTTATGGGTCTTTCAAGTAATGTGGGGTCTCATCCAATTGCCCAAATGTTCACTTGAACCATTGTTTTTGGGTAAAAATCATAGCCTTCAATTTTGAAGTGGGAAATAATTTGTCTTGGAATTGGAAGAGGTGCTAGTGGATGTAGTCTCAATGTCTCTTTTACTATCATTTTCAAATATGGAAGTTGTTCTATGTCTTTCTCGGTCTGTTTCCCACATAGTTTCTCATTTCTTCTTGACCTTTCTTCATCAATTTTGGGTTCTTTACGAGTTCTGCCATTGCCCAAGTTAGTGTAATTGAACTCATGCCTAATCCTCCCAAAAAGTATGTTCGATTGACATACAATGTACAATAGAACACGTTAGAAACTAAACTAATCATTTAACGCTGAACCCATAAAAGATTAGGGATGAAAATTGTTACGAAAAGAATGACTTTGATGTTTTCGTGGGTAATGACAATAGTGCAAGATTCAGCTTTTTTTTTTTTTTTTTTTACTAATAGCCAAAAGCACATCAATGATATCATCTTGCTCTGGTTTAGACATCTCGAGAAGAAGATGTTCATCATGTTAAACGTAGAATAAATCATATCAGTACATATAAGATAATTTAGTGATTTACTTGTTTCTTACCCTGAATCAAGGAGAATCTATAATTTCGTGGTTTGTTACCAAATCTATAATTTTGTGGTTTGTTACCAAATCTATGATTCATGTTTTGTTACAATATAATCTTCATTATACACTTCTATAAATACATGAGGTCGTGACCCATATAGGTCAGAATGTCATTCAACCTAACACATCAATCACCTCTTGAAATAGAGAATCGATCTCATTAAAAACCCTCTCAAATCTAGCTTCTCGTCCACTACCCAATCAATGGCCTTCCCCATAGTAGGAATAGGAAAAGACTAAGGAGCACTATAGCTTCCCAACAAAGCAACTTCATTCACAACTTCATCAAATCTATCCCCTTCAAACCCCTCTCCAAAAGCAATTCTATAAGTAATGGCAGCAGTGAGAACAAATGACTTCAGCTCTACAAGAAACCAATTTTGAAATTACTTCAGCAAGAAAACCAACTTCTTCCTCTAACAGATTCATAAGATATCACCCTCTTCGCACCAAAAAGTTCAAGAATACAAATTTTACCTATCTATCTCTCTTCATTATATATGGTGAAAACGTAATGTCAAGAAAGTTGTAAGTGAATTTTTTGAAAGCTTGGGTTTGTAGTTTCCTACAACTTTGAAGATCATGAGTTCTCAAGAGGGCTCGAGCAGTCTTGACAAAAGATATGACGGTGGTTTCTATACTACTGAGGCTGAGACTCATAACAAGCTTGTTCGGCCACACACGGCGTTCGTGCATGCATGCTCCATCATGTGCGACACAATCACGTCGCATTTCATTGTCATCTTGGTTCCCAACAACACAATCCATACATCGTGATGTCATCCCATGTCTTGAGATATATCGACCATCTGTTGATCATCTCATTGGGGTATCCTACACATCCATCCATCTAGTTCACTCGAGTATCGGACTCTCCTGTGACCATGCTGAACCTTTATGACATACGTTTTAGATAGTGGGTGTATAATGCAACCTCTGACATATGGGCTGGGTCGCCATACCAGCATACCTATGTTGTCCTGTACTATCGTTGAAAAACTCTTTTCAAAGAAAGACGCCCAAGATCTCGTTCCATGACGTTTGCCCAACACACGCATTCCCCCTATAGTACATTTTGAGGCATTTCCAATCCTTCTCGAGTAGATCATTTCAGTGAGTAGACATACGGCCTCGTGCATAATCAATCGAGTATCCGTTTCACACCAAATTTGGTTGACTTTCATCTTTCATACCGACGACTTAATTTCTGAGCCACATGCAGAAACTCATATCCAAACCTCGACTTCCAAGGTTGTGGCTTTTCGAGCTTGTCTTCGACACTCTGTCGCCTCATTCTCTCAAACTTTTTGCATGTCTCAACTTAGCTTCAATGTATACTCTTGGTGTGTTGGATGATGCACCATCCTCCTTAAACGCATCATGACACTTTTCAGTCTTGGCTCCTATATGGCCAGATGAACACCACTTGAGGGTCGCCCCTTGTCTGTCTTGTGTGTGGGGTCACAACCTACTTTCTCACAGTGAAGTTATGACAGTGTCCCCCACTTAATCTAACCATTGTCCTCGATGACTTTCTCGTGGGCAAAATTGTATCGTCGATTGTGACATTCTCCCCCACTTAATCTCGACATCTTTCCGATGATGACCTGAATATTGGACTAGCTACACACTTGACCTGATTACTTGCTCGTGCTTTCAGAATGAATACTATTTGGATCGATCCAAGTGGACCGTCTTCTCCTCTATCTATGCTTGATTATCTGGCCCTTTTCCCCCTCACTTGATGCTTGTGTTATAGCCATGGTAGTTCCGATTTCTTCAGCAAGTTCAAAGATCTCTATGAGATGGATCTAACCAGCCAAGAATTATCAAATTTCATAAGGAATGAACGAGTTATGGTCGTTGGAAGGTTGCTAGTTTGGGACAAACTTACACTTTTTTCCCCGAATAATTTCTCATCATTTGATTCAGTTTGTAACAACAGTAAAAAATAATAATCATAATAATGGTAATTGCACCTCTCCATTAACCTCTCACAACTTTTTCTAGAGTACCTCTATCATCCTTCCTTCCTGCAAAAGCAAATAGAAAACAAGAAAAAAAAAAAAAAAAAAAAAATTATTCAGATTTACCTGAGGATAAAAACGTTTTTACTCAGATTTAAGTGGGGATGTAGCTTGAAGAACAGCTAAATATTTATTTTCTTTCATCCTAATTTATGTGTTCTACTAAATCACATGATTAGTAGCCCCCATTTTATGGAAAGAAATTAAAAATCATTCAAATTGGCCAAAATATGTGAACATAATTAAAAAAAGAAAGATTTACGTGAACACTGTGAACAAAATTAAAAAAGAAACACATTGAGGATGAAAATAATATTCTAAGAGTGAAATAATAATGACTTTATTTAAGTTAAATTAAGTTAGTCGTTGAGTTACTAAAGGAATTAGGTGAATGTATTTAATAGGGTGAAGCACCTCCGTATATGTGGAAAAGTATTTGAGGGACGAAGGCAAGCCAATTCAAAATTAGATAGAAACTTCGGCAAAAAGCCAATCAAGTAAGTGGTCTTACTATCGACATGGTTAAAAATTGATGTTTGTATGATGACACGTGTCCCATGGTTCTGAACGTGACATATGTTTGATATGTGTGAAATGTTTATGAAATGATGTGATTATGATATCTTTAGAAAATGATATGACTATGAAATCATGTGACTATGATATCTTTAGGAAAT
The DNA here is from genome assembly GCA_018691285.1 of Cucurbita argyrosperma subsp. sororia. Taxonomy (NCBI): domain Eukaryota; kingdom Viridiplantae; phylum Streptophyta; class Magnoliopsida; order Cucurbitales; family Cucurbitaceae; genus Cucurbita; species Cucurbita argyrosperma. The sequence goes on from CM031898.1 coordinate 9,515,123, forward strand.
GATATGACTATGAAATGTTGTGACTATAATATGGTTATAACATGATATGACTATAATATGTCTATAATATGATATAACTATAATATGTTATGTTAATGCTATGACATGTGTTATGATGAAATGTGCTAATAATATGATATATGTTACGGTATAACACGTTTGGCGATATAATACATGTTGTGACATGTTTTATGATATGTTATGTACATGATATGAAATAAGGCAATGTACGATATGAATCATACAATATTCAACCTCAATACACGCCTTAAAGGCTATGTTGTAAAATGATATGATATGAAGGAAAATGGAAGGAGTTGTCTTACATGATTTAATGAATAAAAATGTTGGGACCTTATGCCTATGTCATGCATTAGGGAATCTCTCCTTTTTACGATGGTACGGACGCGTACGTTATGAGGCAGGAAAATGATCATTATGTTTATCATAATGTTACGATGGTCACTATTCCTATCGGGTGTCCGGCATAACACCAGAAAATGCTATCCCGACTAGGAAAGGGGTCCAAGAGGTGTGTGAACCGACTGGTGGGTCCAAACTCACATGTGAAGACCATGTGTAAAATAAGTAAATACACATTCAATTACCCGTTTAAGATAATCGCCCAAGAGAATACAAATAGAAAGGATAGGTCTCATTCATCTAACTCTTGGGGCCACTTGATTATTTCTTAATATACTCAAGTTAAGCTACGTGCTATATGTATTTCAGGTAAACACAAGACACACTTGTACAATTGACGACGACATTGTAAATCGAGACCATAACACATGCATAAAATAGTTTAATTTTTTTTAGACTTTATGAACATTCATCTTATCCTAAATTACCTCTTGTAATTACCTCTTATATGCACAATCTCGACACACCATTAGGAAAACCCCTCCAATGCCCACGCGATTTGGAACTCCTTTGCTCACTAATTAGGGGTGGAAAGTTCTCCAACAAAGTGAGTTTTCACATCATTTATTTTATTGGTAAATAAGAGTTCAAGCATTATAAATATTACATATAAAAAATAGCCATTATTATTGTAAGCCATAAAACTACTCATGGATGGTATAAAATTGGTACAAGCTTTAGAGGCAACTTTTTGTGGAGGGTGAGACTCAAACCCGAATTCTCTTCCATGTCCAACTCCTCCTCCTTCATCCCATTCGGCAGCTTCCAATCAAAATGGTACAAAAGATTTGTTAAAGCCAATTCCACATTTTTTATGCCCATATTCAACCCTGGGCATATCCTCCGACCAGCCCCAAACGGCAAGAACTCAAAATGTTGTCCTTTGTAATCAATCGAGCTCTCTGCAAATCTCTCTGGAAGAAACTTTTCTGGGTCTTTCCAATATGTGGGGTCTCGCCCAATTGCCCAAATATTTACTTGAACCATTGTTTTTGGGTAAAAATTGTAGCCTTCAATTTTGAAATGGGAAATGGTTTCTCTTGGAACAAGAAGAGGTGCTGGTGGATGTAATCTCAGTGTTTCTTTCACAATCATTTTCAGATATGGAAGCTCTTTTAAGTCTGTCTCTATTACCTTTCTTTTGTTTCCCACGTGATTTCTGATTTCTTCTTGAGCTTTCTTCATCAATGTTGGGTTTTTCGCAAGTTCAGCCATTGCCCACACTAATGTACTTGAACTCGTCTCTATTCCTGCTAAAAATATATTCTATTGATGCACATCATACAATAAAAAAAATGTCAGAAGGTTGTGCGATAATGGATATGGCATGAAGGATAGAGAGAAAGCATAAAAGGCTCAATATTACTCAAAAACTACCTACCCTCAGATTGAATGTTTAGAAACGAAACTAAAAAATTAATGTAAAAACCATTAAATATTAGGGATAGAAGTTGCTTACCATAAGAATAGCTTTGATGTTTTCATGAGTAATGACAACCGTACAAGATTCAACTTGCTTTTTACTTATCGCCAAAAGCACATCAATGATATCATCTTGTTTTGGCTTAGGCCTCATAGGATGAAGATGCTCATTAATCACCTCTTGAAATAGAACATTCATCTCATTAAAAACTCTCTCAAGTCTAGCTTCTTGACCACTAAACCAATCAATTACCTTCCCCAGAAAAGGAACAGGAAAAAACTCAGAAGCACTATAGCTTCCTAATACGGCTTCAGCTTCATTCACAAGCTCATGAAATCCATCCCCTTTAAAAGTTTTCCCAAAAGCAATTTTAAAAATAATACCAGTCATAAGAGCAGTGGACTTCTCAGTAAGATCAACAACAACTCCACAAGAAGCTGATTGTGAAATCGATTCAATCAGCAAACCAACTTCTTGCTCTCTAACGGGTTCGAAAGATAACACCCTCTTCATATTGAAAAGCTCAAGTATACAAATTTTGCGCATCTCTCGCCAGTAACCACTATAAGGTGAAAACGCAATGTCAAGAAAATTGTAAGTGAGTTTTTTGATTGATTGAGTTTGTGGTCTACTACAACTTTGAAGATCGTGGGTTTTCATGAGAGCACGAGCTGTCTCGGCAGAGGATACAATGGTGGTTTCTACACCGCCAAGGCTGAGACTCATAATGGGACCGTAACGCTGAGAGAGACGCCATAGAGATTTGTGTGGGAGCTTACCAAGTTGATGCAAGTTTCCAATGATTGGAAGCTTCGGTGGGCTTGGGGGAAGATTACGCTTTCTTCTATTTGCAGCTGCTTTCCATTTTAGGATGATGAAAAGTGAAGAGAGGAAGATGATGAGAGGAAGCCACGGAGGGAAATTAAGGAAAGACATTAGAATTTAGAAAGAGTTCAATAACACGAGGAAAAAGATTAGGAATGAAAAAAAAAAGGTGATTGTTCTTTCCATTAAATAGACATCAAAATGTCATATAGTATTTGAACGAAAACAATGAAATATTTTTAAACTTTTAGCAATTATCTTTACGAACAGTAAATTAAAAAATTATTTAAAAAGAAAATATGATGGTTCATTGATATTATTCTTACAACACCGAAAAAAATGATATTAAAAAACGGCGGTTCACTCCATGAAAGCTATAAGCTGTCATTCTCTCGCACTAGAAAACAAAAATTGAAACACGACTTATTAGCGTGATAGATTTGAATATTAGTCTTCTAATAGATAACCTATATTTTAAGGAATGAAATTACGAATAGAGTTTTAATAAGAATTTTTGTCTTTGATGCATTAGATGTGCAAAGTGGCCCATACCTTCCTGTCCGTTTGGCGACATGCAATACTTTTGAAATTAATAGTAAAAAAAATCTATTAAATTCTTTTTAAAAGATCAACGTTTATTTCAAAATTTAGGTATCAATTACACCTTCTTATGGAAGAAAAAATTTAAAAAAATTGGGTAAATTGCAATTATTTTGTTGGAATTTATCCTTATCTTGGTTTGGGATCAATTTCTAACTCAAATTCATTTCAAATTTAGCTACCCAAATACTTAAACATGACATCAATGGTGTGAATGAAAATAAATTCTCGATGACCTATCTACTGCTTTCATCTTTAAATTTGTTATTTTTTCAATATATCAAAAATAATATTTGAATTTGACATTTATTTATGATTTTGTGTTTGTTTTAAATTCCAACTTCTATTTAGCAATCGGAAATGTAGTGTTAGATTTTAAGATTTAAAGAGTACCCGAAAACGAAGTGAAAAGTCAGCTAGCTAAGCTAGCACAAAATAACTTAAGTTTGAGAGGCAACTTTTTGTAGATGCCGAGACTCAAACCCGATGTCTCTTCCATGTCCAAGTCCTCCTCTTTCATCCCCTCTGTCACCTCCAATTAAAATGGTACAAAAGATTCGTCAAAGTCAACTCCACCGTCTTCACCCCCAAATTCAATCTAGGGCAAATTCTCTGACCAGTTCCGAATGGCAAGAACTCAAAGTGTTGTTCTTTGTAATCAATCGAGCTTTCTTCAAATCTTTTTGGAAGGAACTCTTCTAAGTCTTTCCAGTATGTGGGGTCTCGTCCAATTGCCCAAACGTTCACTTGAACCATTATTTTTGAGTAAAAATCGTTGCCTTCTATTTTGAAGTGGGAAATTATTTCTCTTGGAATAAGAATAGGTGTGGGTGAATGTAGTTTCAGTGTCTCTTTTACTATCATTTTCAAATATGAAAGTTGTTCTATGGCTTTCTCTGGTTACTTTTCGTCTATTTCCCACATTGTTTCTGATTTCTTCTTGATCTTTCTTCATCAGTTTTGGGTTCTTTACGAGTTCTGCCATTACCCAAACGAGTGTAATTGAACCCGTGTCTAATCCTGCCAAAACTATATTCGGTTGATGAGGGAAAGCCATGGAAGGAAATGAAGGAGCGACATTGGAATTTAAAAAGAGTTCAAGAACAAGAGGAAAAGCTGATCTTTCGATTAAGTAGATATATATCGAGCGTAACGGAAAACAAATCGTGAAGTGTTTGAGTTCTCATCCTCGTATGTTCAAACAATGAAATGTTTTCAAATTTTTATTTGGTTGTCTTTAAAAACAGTAGATCAAAAAATTACTCAAAAAGAAAATGATCAAAGTCCAAGATTTCTTGATATTATTCTTATAGTTCCAAATAGAATGATATCAAAAAATGGCCGTCAACTCCAAAAAAAAAAAATTGAAAAATTACCTACATCAAAATTTAATATTTTAAAGTGTTTATTAGCGTTAAACAGATTTGAACGTTTAGCTTTCTAGTAGATAATATATATCTTGATAAGTGAAATTAGATTTAAAAGTTATAATCAAATCTTCCAACTCAACTCTTGAACTTCGTTTACTCGTAATTCAAATGGAAAAGCATCACAAAAAGATAGAGATTGAGACAAAGACGAAAATCAACTTCAAAATTTTTTGTCTCAATGCATTGGACCCGACATCGAATGAAATCAAATGTCTTGAACAAAGTGGAGTGATAGGAAGAGAAATCATTATGAACTTGGTACATTCCAAAAAAGCTTAGATTTTTTTAATTAATTTATTTTTTCAAAATTAGTAGTAAAAATGTTAAAAATGTATTAAATTCCTTTTAAAACATAAATAAAAAGTAATTTTCAAAATTTAGATATCAAGAGAAATTTTGAAAAAAAAAAATTAGGCAAATACTTTATTGGGAGTTGATTTCAAATTCAGCTATCCAAATGTTTAAATTTGACGTCACTAGTAGGAGTGTACATAGTCTGAGCTTGGGTCGGGTTGGGAGATTTTTTTGACCCAACCCAAAAAGTTCTGGTTTATTGGACCCGAAACTTTTCACAACCCAACCTGACCCTCTATTTTCGAATTGGGTTGTCAAATTTTTTTTAGTTTTATTTATTCACAATTTATAATTATTCGGATACAATTTTAGATAAAATATATTAAAAGTTCACAAGCAGACATAAATTAATCCATATTATTGACATAAATAAATAAATTCAATAAAAAATTGTAACATATTACAACATTCTCATAAACTAAAACAACTAAATACCAACATTTCTTGAGAATTGGTTAAACAAAAATACGAGGATAGATCATGAAATTAAATAAATAATAAAAATGATTAATTTAAAGGTATTATATATAATATATATCTATATATATATATATAACAATCTTTTATTTAAAATAGGTTTATTTATACTATGTCCTTAGAGTCCTAAACTATTAGAAAAATAAAAATATATAAAAATTGTGATATAATAATATTGAAATAAATACATACTAAATACATTAAAATTTAGAATATGCTTTAAAATTATATATATATTATGGAGGAATAGATCTTAATTAATAAACATTTATATTATATAATAAACAATATATTTAAAATAAAAATATATATAAATTGTGATATAATAAAATTGCAACAAATAACTAATAAATATATTTATATTAGAATTTAAAATATGCTTTAAAATTATATATATATATATATATATATATATATATATATATATATTATAGAGGTATAAATCATCATTAATAAACATTTATACTATATAATAAACCATATATTTAAAAATAGTATAAAAGGGGTGAATAGTCATATAAAAATAATATAAAATGTATTAATATTTATATATTAGCTTATAGATAGTATGAAACATTAAGACAATTTTAAAATATATATATATAAAAGAAACTAAGCAAAAAAAAATTAAAAATAATAAAATAACAAAATAATATAAAAAAAAATTATGCAAATAATAATAATAAAATATATATATATATATATATAATATAAAGAAATTAAACAAAGAAATTAAAAATAATAAAATAACAAAATAATATAAACAAAAATTAAAAAAATATATGTATTTGTCAAGAGTCAAACTGGTGGCTTCGGGCTCTAACAAACCCATTTTATAGAAGGATTCTTAATATATTTTATATATTTATAGCTGGCTTACGTAAACTCGAATGTTTTGCCCATGAACTCGAAATCAAACTGATTCAGTTGGGGTTCAGAAAAATGAACCCAACCCTACCTGAAATGCTAATACAACCCAACCCAACAGTTCGGGTTGGGTTGGTTCGGGTTGTCATGTTGTTGGGTTGAATGTACACCCCTAGTTACCGGATGAAAATAAATTCCCAATGACCCATATATCATCTTTAAGTTGGACTTTAAAATTTAAAAAGTATTATAAAACTAATCGGAAAGTCCTTAAACACACAAGCTATCTAAACTACCTCACAATAACTTTCTTTGTGTTGGTGCAGTGTAAAATTATAATTATATGGGTCAAGTTTCATTACTTGTGTAGACGAAAACCATATAACTTCACAATTAGAGGATTCAGCTTGGAACTTATACTCATGGATGGTATGAAATTGGTACAAGTTTGAGAGGCAACTTTTTGTAGATGGTGAAACTCAAACCTGACGTCTCTTCCATGTCCAAGTCCTCCAACTTCATCCCCTCTGGTAACCTCCAATTAAAATGGTACAAAAGATTCGCCAAAGCCAGCTCCACATTCTTCACCCCCAAATTCAACTCGGGGCAAATCCTCCGACCAGATCCGAACGACAATAACTCAAAGTGTTTTCTTTTGTAATCAATTAAGCTCTCTTCAAATCTCTTTGAAAGGAACTCTTCTAGGTCTTTCCAGTACGTGGGGTCTCGTCAGATTGCCCAAACTTTCACTTGAACTATTGTTTTTTTGGTAAAAATAGTAGCCTTCAATTTTGAGGTGGGAAATGATTTCTCTTGGAATAAGAAGAGGTGCTAGTGGATGTAGTTTGAGTGTCTCTTTTACTATCATTTTCAAATATGGAAATTGTTCTATGTCGTTCTCAGTTACTTTTCGTTTGTTTCCCACATAGTTTTAGATTTCTTCTTGAGCTTTCTTCATCAATTTTGGGTTCTTTACGAGTTCTGCCATTGCCCAAGCTAGTGTAATTGAACGGGTGCCTAATCTTCTAAAAAATGTGTTATGTTGACGTACAATGTACAATAGAACACATTAGAAACTAAATTAATCATTTAGCAAAACCCATAAAAGATTAAGGATGAAAATTGTTACGAAAAGAATGACTTTGATGTTTTCATGGGTAATGACAATAGTGCAAGATTCAGCTTGTTTTTTACTAATAGCAAAAAGCACATCAATGATATCATCTTGCTCTGGTTTAGGCCTCTCGAAAATGTTCATCATATTAAACGTAGAATAGATTATATCAGTACATAGTAAGAGAATCTAGTGATTTACTTGTTTGTTACTGAATCAAGGAGAATCTATGATGGTCGTGATTTGTTACCAAATGTATGATTCATGGTTTGTTACAATATAATCTTCATTATACACGGCTATAAATACATGAGGTCGTGACCTACAATGCCATTCAACCTAACACATCAATCACCTCTTGAAATAGAGAATCGATCTCATTAAAAACCCTCTCAAGTCTAGCTTCTCGTCCACTACCCCAATCAATGGCCTTCCCCACAATAGGAATAGGAAAAGACTCGGAAGAACTATAGCTTCCCAACGAAGCGTGAACTTCATTCACAACTTCATGAAATCTATCCCCTTCAAACCCCTTTCCAAAAGCAATTCTAAAAATATGGCAGGCGTGAGAGCAAATGACTTCGGAGGGAAAAGAAGCCAATTTTGAAATTGCTTCTGTAAGCAAACCAACTTCTTGCACTCTAAGAGATTCATAAGATATCACCCTTTTCGTACTAAAAAGCTCAAGAATACAAATTTTACCCATCTCTCTCCAGTAATCACTATAAGGTGAAAAAGTAATGGCAAGAAAGTTGAAAATGAATTTTTTGAAAGCTTGGGTTTGTGGTCTGCTACAATTTTGAAGATCATGAGTTTTCAAGAGGGCTCAAACAGTCTCGACAGAAGATATGACGATGGTTTTTATACCACTGAGGCTGAGACTCAGAACAAGCTTGTTCGGTCACACACGACGTTCGTGCGTGCATGCTCCATCGTGTGCAACACAATCACATCGCATCTCATTGTCATCTTGGTAACCAACAACATGATCCTTACATTGTGATGTCATCCCATGCCTTGGGATACATCAACCATCTTGACTTGTTCGAACACATTCATTGGGAACTGACCCTGTTGGTGTTAATATAACACATGCGGAAGCAATTTGGATCTTAGGCACTTTTAGAACATCAATTATTGTAAATTACTAGCATGTTCATAAGTATTAAAACTTAATGAGTTTAAATACTAACCTTTTGTAGTTCAAACTCCTTTTGCCTCACGAACCGGTTTCGAACCACCACTAGTGTCTTCTCCACTATCCTCCGGCCTTAGAATGGGATTGTGGAATCCGGTGAGTGACTAAACTTGGGAGGGATTTTGTATATGTGAAAGAGAGTGTTTGTGAGAAGTTTTTCTCAAGGTTTTTCATCAAGATGAAGAATCCCCTCCAAGTATCATGATCACTCTATTTAAAGAGTCAAGTTTGCATGTTGATGCAAACTTGAGATCACCAAATTTTGACACTTAAAATTCCACTCAAATGTTTGGGATTATGTGGCAAGCATGCATGTTTGAGTTAACCAAATTTTGACACTCAAAATTCCACTCAAACTTGTGGGGTTTATTTGGCAAACATGCAAGTTTGGTTAAACCAAATTTTGACACCTCAAAATTCCACTAACATGGATTTTTCCATTAGATGAAAGTCAATATTTTGACTTTCTTCATTTTAATTCAACAATTAATTTGAATAATGAATTTCAAATTAAAGTAACATTAAATGATTAATTAAACTATTTAATTAATATTTAATATTAATTCAAATGCCAATCCCAATCAATTCCAACACATAATTGATTAAGATATTTAAATCTTATTTAAATATCTCAGATTCTCTCTTTTCATTTAATTCGTAAATAAAACAAAATTGCGGTTAAATATATCGTATATATGTAACGCATATTCCCTAATTTGAATTCGAACACTTCGAACTCACTCGTCACATTGTTCTATGGTTTAGTTCGATATGAGCTAGCAGAGGGACCTAATGGACCTATAGATCATGGGCTCCAACGATCCAAGATTAACCGATTAAAATCATTAACCTGGTTAACCAACATTCGTTAACTACTAGGACACTCCATTATAGCCTAGTAGTTGCACTCCCCTCACTATAGATATATTTCTGTCCATCTGATATAACCATGATTAGTAAGTCGATCCTTCACAGGTTGTTCGTAACTAGAGCTGGATCAATTTACCGTTTTACCCCTGAAGTTACTTCTTGTTCCTTATGTCTCACTGATCCTCTAATGAACAATTGGTTTGTGGTCCAACCAGTAAACCGAATCCCTCTCAGGCCAATGAGAGGGTGGGGCCCCTTGTTCAAGACCTGGAGTCAGTGCTTAAGGGAACTACCTTTCTTCTATCCCTAAAAGTGGGTAGGAGTGAATTCCGTCTTGCACCCCACGTCCCTAGCCATTCACCCAGTCTTACCCCTAAAATGGGAGGCCTGTTGAGTCGGCGAACTAGAGCCACTCTCACCCATGCAAATCTAAGGATAATTCTGAATAAACAGGAGTTCATGGTTAGCTCAGGATTAAAACCGAGTTACCTAGGTTATCGAATGAAAAGAAAATCAGTCTCAACAGTAAACGACTTTATAAAGTGAGAGTGGTTTTCTTCATGGTCCGATCTTATGCAATACTCATTGCATAGGACGCCCCCACTCACATGTTTCCACATGCACAATTTAGTGATCACATTGTTTATATCATATACAAAAGTGGGCCGCATCCATATTGTCCCTAGAATAAGGTACTCAGCCTTATCCTTATACTATAGATCATTTTGACTATATACTTGAACTTGATCCACTCTTATGTCTCTACATATAGTTCAAGTAATCATACTATAGTCAGAGTGTTCTTAGTTTATTGGATTTAGATTAATGATCGTAAAGTTCACTTTATTCAATAACAATTTTTACTGAATAAACATCAATAATAACTTTATTGAAAATAGAATATATCTTTGTTTACAAACTATGAGTTTTAGGACATAAAACCCAACAAACCCATGTGTCGATCATCTCATTGGGGTATCCTGAACATCCATCCATCTGGTTCACTCGAGTATCGGACTCTCCTGTAACCATGCTAAACCTTTACGGCATACGTTTCAAATAGTGGGTGTATAATGCAACTTCTGACATGTGGGCTGGGTCGCAATACCAGCATACCTATGTTTACTAGCGTTAGGCAAATTTGAATGTTTAGCTTTTTGGTAGATAATATATATCTTAACTAGTGAAATTAGATTTAAAAATTATAATCATATCTAATTGGATTGTCTAGTCCTATCCAACTCAACTCTAGAACTTCGTTCACTCTGTGATTCATACGGAGAAGCCTCGCAAAAAGATAGAGATTGAGATAAACAATAAAGGACGAAAATCAACTTCAAGGATTTTTGTCTCAATGCATTGGACCCGACATAGTATAAGATCAAATGTCTTGAACAAAGTGAGGTGATAGAAAGAGAAATCATTATGAACTTTGTACACTCGATTCTTTTTTTCAAAAGCTTTGATTTTTTTTAATTAATTTATTTTTTCAAAATTAGTAGTAAAAATGTTAAAGATGTATTAAATTCTTTTTAAAACATAAATAAAAACTAATTTTCAAAATTTAGATAACAATCTCAACTTTTTAGGGAGAAATTTTGAAGAAAAAAAAAATAGGTAAATACTTTATTAAATTGATTTCTAGTTTGAGTTGATTTCAAATTTAGCTATTCAAATGTTTAAATTTGACTTTACCAAAAAAATAAATTCTCCATGATCCATATGTCATCTTTAAAAAGTATTATAAAACTAATTGAAAAGTCAGCTTAAAAACACAATCTAACTTAGCTGACGAACAATAACAACTTTCTTTGTGTTGATGCAGTATAAAATTATTGGATGCAATACTATAATTATATGGGTCAAGTTTTAAGCATTATATTACATATAAAAACACTCATTATTTGTCTAGACGAAAATCATAAAACTTCACAATAAGAGGATTCAGCTTGGAACTTACACTTATGGACAGTACAAAATTGGTACAAGTTTGAAAGGCAACTTTTTGTAGATAGTGAGACTCAAACTCGAAGTCTCTTCCATGTCCAAGTTCTCCTCCTTCATCCCTTCCGGTAACTTCCAATTAAAATGGTACAAAAGATTTGTGAAAGCCATCTCCACATTCTTCACCCCCAAATTCATCTCTGGGCAAATCCTCCAACCAGCTCCGAACGGCAAGAACTCAAAGTGTTGTCCTTTGTAACCAATTGAGCTCTCTTCAAATCTCTCTGGAAAGAACTCTTCTGGGTCTTTCCAATATGTGGGGTCTCGTCCAATAGCCCAAACGTTCACTTAACCATTGATTTTGGGTAAAATCGTAGCCTTCAATTTTGAAATGGGAAATGATTTCTCTTGGAATAAGAGAGGTGCTGGTGGGTGTAGTCTTATCGTCTCTTTCATTATCATTTTTAGGTATGGAAGCTCTTTTATGTCTTTCTCTATTACCTTTCCTCTATTTCCCACGTAGTTTCTAATTTCTTCTTGAGCTTTCTTCATTAATTTTGGGTTCTTAACGAGTTCTGCCATTGCCCAAACTTGTGTAATTGAACCCGTATTTAATCCTGCTAAAACTATGTTTTGTTCATACACAATATATTGATATATTAGCTATGAGATTGAAAGTTTTGAAATTAAACTAATAATTTAGGGTAAAAACCATTAAAATTTAGGGATAGAAGTTGCTTACAAAAAAAAAAAAGAATTGGTGGGATGCTTTCTTGGGTAATGGTCTTTCCTAGAAAAGGAATAAGAAGGACTGAGAAGCACTATAGCTTCCCAACAATGCCACAGCTTCATTCAAAAGCTCATAAAATCCATCCTCTTCAAATGGTTCTCAAAAGCAATTTTAAAAATAACACCAGTAGTGAAAGTAGTGGACTTCTCGATAAGATCAACAACAACTCCACAAAAAGCTGACTGCGAAATCGATTCAATCAGCAAATCATCTTCTTGCTCTCTAATGGGTTTGTAAGATAACACTCTCTTCATATTGAAAAGCTCAAGTATAAAAAAATTTGCATATCTCTCGTCAATAATCACTATAACGTGAAAATACAATGTTAAGAAAATTGTAAGTGAGTTTTTTGGCTGATTGAGTTTGTAGTCTACTGCAACTTTGAAGATCATGAGTTTTTATGAGGGCACGAACTGTCTCGACAGAGGATACGATGATAGTTTCTACACGGCCAAAGCTGAGGCTGATAATGGGACCGTGACGCTGAAAGAGGTGCCATAGGGATTTGTGTGGGAGCTTGCCATGTTGGTGCAAGTTTCCTATGATTGGAAACTTTGATGGGCTTGGGAGACATTACCCTCTTTTCTCTTTGCAGAGGATGATGAAAAGTAAAGAGAAGAAGAAGATGAGGGGAAGCCATGGAGGTAAATCAAGGAAAAACATTGGAATTTAGAAAGAGTTCAAGAACAAGTGAAAAAGATTATGAATAAAAAATGTCTTTGTTCTTTAGATTAAATATGTTTCAATTTTCATTTTCGTATGTTATTTGGATAAAAACAATTAAATGTGTCTTTAAAACTAATTGATAAAAAAATTATTTAAAAAGAAAATATTATATTTGGTATGACTTGGTTCTTTCGCATCCTCGTTGCCTTGTCATTTCAAATTTAATCATTTAAATGCTTAAATTTAACGTTAATTTGTAAAATACTGTTCTTTAATGTATATTTGGTATGACTTGGTTCTTTCGCATCCTCATTGCCTTGTCATTTCAAATTTAATCATTTAAATGCTTAAATTTAACGTTAATTTGTGTGGATGAAAATAAATTGTCAATGATCGATTAATACAAAGCTAGCTAGCAACAATAACTTTATTTGTGTTTGTGTGGTGTAAAATAATTTAATGGAGTACTACAATTGTTTGGGTAAGTTTTAATAATTTAGTATAAAATATAAAATATCATCCACAAAATTAATATTAAGTGTTAAAGAAAATTAATGAAACTTTAACATTTTTATTTAATAAATAAATTAAAAAAAAAAACTCAATAGTAAATTTATTTTTTTAACGTATTTGGAACCGTCAATGGCCGTAAGGAGAAAGAAATGGGGCAGGTGGAACAGTCGACAACCATACTCTTGCCCGCGACATAAGATTTTTAGAGGGAGAAAGGAGAACCGACCATCAACTTAGGGTTCCACACCTGATTTCAGGGGGTTTGGATGAATAAATCCTTCTCATCTTTGTCCACTACAACGATTCCTTGTTCTTACTCTTGCGTTAGTCGAGTCGATAGGTTATTGGAAAAGGATCTGTGTTCCATGCAACAAGAGACGTAAAATGATCGGTAAGCTCCCTATTCAAAGAAATGGAAAAACCGATCAATATCTTTTAAAAAAACATTACAATCCAACAAATAATTAATTACTCCCAACATCACGAAGAAATTAATTACTTTCATGTAGGACTTGTTCAAGTTGCTATCAAACCCTTATTTAGACGGATCTAGATATCCTTGTCCTTATCTCCCTTCGAGATAATAGACACGAAGACTTCTCAAACTTCTTACTCGGAATGGTTCAATCCTATTTGAAAAATGGACCAATATATTTCAATTGTTATCCAAAGTTTACTCTATCTCTTAATGACCTACGTATTTATCTTCTCTTAACTTGGATCTACACTCAAATATCCTCAATATCAAAGGAGAAATTTCTTCGGTTATTATATTTAAAATTTATTATACATCAATGAACACCAATATTTGGAGAAGAGCACTAAGACCATGCGCACGTGAATCTCACACGCCTTCAACCTCGAGTAGCTTCAAATTTTCCAAATCTTTTATGGCATTTCCTTTATGTTCCAAGCTCTATGCTCCTTCTACAGTCTTTTATCTCCTCACGATTCCTTCTTCAAAGTAATGGATCGCCAACAACGTGCACGCTTTCCTCTCCTTTTTTTTTTTATTTATTTAATTCATTAGTCATTACTCTTATTTATCTCCTTACCTTATATATATATATATATTCAAATGTTGGTGTTACACGTATGCTTTTCACATCATCTCTTTTATTGGTAACAAAGAGTTCAAGCATTATATATGTTACATATAAAAATACCCATTATTAAGCCATAAGACTACTCATGGATGGTATAAAATTGGTACAAGCTTGAGAGGCAACTTTTTGTGGAGGGTGAGACTCAAACCCGAATTCTCTTCCATGTCCAAGTCTTCCTTTTTTATTCCATTGGGCAGTTTCCAATCAAAATGGTACAAAAGATTTGCTAAAGCCAACTCCACCGTTTTCACCCCCATATTCAACCCAGGGCACATCCTCCGACCAGCTCCGAATGGCAAGAACTCAAAATGTTGTCCATTGTAATCAATCGAGCTCTCTGTAAATCTTTCTGGAAGGAACTCTTCTGGGTCTGTCCAGCATGTGGGGTCTCGTCCAATTGCCCAAACGTTCACTTGAACCATCGATTTTGGGTAAAAATCATAGTCTCCAATTTTGAAATGAGAAATGGTTTCTCTTGGAAGAAGAGGTGCTGGTGGATGTAGTCTTAGCGTCTCTTTCACTATCATTTTCAAATATGGAAGCTCTTCTATGTCTCTCTCTGTTACCTTTCGTTTGTTTCCCACATAGTTTCTGATTTCTGCTTGAGCTTTCTTCATCACTTTTGAGTTTTTTGCAAGTTCTGTCATTGCCCAGACTATTGTAATTGAACCACTGTCTAATCCTGCCACAAATATGTTCTGTTGATGTACATCATATGATAGAAAAATGTTAGAAGAAGGCACAAAGGATAGAGATAAAGCCAAAAAGGTTCAATACCTACACAAAGACTTAGTTATTTTAGGAATAGAAGTTGCTTACAAAAAGAATGGCTTTGATGTTTTCTTGGGTAATGACAACCGTGCAAGATCCAACTTGCTTTTTACTAATAGCCAAAAGCACATCAATAATATCATCTTGTTCTGGCTTTGGCCTCTCAGGACAAAGATGTTCATCAATCACCTCTTGAAACAGAGCATTCATCTCGTTAAAAACCCTTTCAAGTCTAGCTTCTCGACCACTAAACCAATCAAATACCTCTCCCACAAAAGGAGCTGGAAAAATCTCAGAAGCACTATAGCTTCCGATCTGAGCCTCAACTTCACTTATAAGCTCATTAAATCCATCCCCTTCAAACCGCTTCCCAAATGCAATTCTAAAAATAACACCAGTAGTGAGAGCAATGGACTTCTCACTAATATCAACAACAGCTCCACGAGAAGCTGATTGGGAAATTGATTCAATAATTAAACCAACTTCTTGCTCTCTAATGGGTTCGTAAGATAACACCCTCTTCATACTGAAAAACTCAAGCATACAAATTTTGCGTATCTCTCGCCAGTAACTATTGTAGGGTGAAAATCCAATGTCAAGGAAATTGTAAGAGAATTTTTTGATAGCATGCGTTTGTGGTCTGTTGCAACTTTGAAGATCGTGAGTTTTCAAGAGGGCACGAGCAGTCTCGACAGATGATATGATGATGGTTTCTATACGGCCTAGGTTGATGCTCATAATGGGACCGTAAATTCGAGAGAGGCGCCATAGGGATTTGTGTGGGAGCTTGCCAAGTTGATGCAAGTTTCCAATGATTGGAAGCTTCGGCGGGCTTGGGGGAAAATTACGCTTTCTTCTATTTGCTGCTTTCCATTTTAGGACGATGAAAAGTGAAGAGAGAAAGATGATGAGAGGAAGCCATGGAGGGAAATGAAGGAAAGACATTAGAATTTAGAAAGAGTTCAAGAACAAGAGGAAAAATATTATGAATAAAAAGAAAGGTGATTCTTCTTTCGATTAAATAGACATAAAACAACACGTTTTATATTATTTAATCAAGAATAATGAAATATTTTCAAACTTTTAGTGATTATCTCTAACAACAGCCCATTAAAAATTTATTTAAAAAGAAAATACAATGGTTTATTGATATTATTCTTATAGCACCAAAAACTGATATTAAAAAATGGTGGTCCACTCCATGAAACCAATAAGTTGTCATCTGCTCGCTATAGAAAACAAAAATTGAAACACCGTTTATTATAGCATGATAGATCTGAATATTAGTCTTTTAAGTTGATAATCTATATTTTAACCAATCAAATTAAAAAACCATTAGATTTTCAATGATACACGCTGCAGTAGCAACGAAAATCAACTCGATTTTTTTTTTTTTTTTTTTTTTTCGTCGTCGTCGTCGTCGTCAAAAGTGGCCCATGTCCCGAAGAAAAACTATTATAAATTGAGTGCCAAAAAAAGCTAGCTTTTTTTTAATTTATTTACTTTTTAAATTTATAGTAAAAAAAATCTATTAAATTCTTTTTAAAAGATAAACGTTTTTTCAAAATTTAGGTATGAATCACACTTTTATGGAGGAAAAAATTTTTAAAATTGGGTAAGGTTAAATGTAATTATTTTATTCCAATTTATCGTTTTATGTGTTTTGGATCAATTTCTAACTTGAATTTATTTCAAATTTAGCTATTTAATGCTTAAATCTGACTTCAAGTGTGAATGAAAATAAATTCTGGACAACCCATGTGTTTGTTGTTTTTTTTTTTTCAATATTTTCAAAAATAATATTTGATTTGACATTTATTTATGATTTTGTGTTTGTTTTAAACTCCAACTTTTATTTAGCAATCGAAAATGTAGTGTTAGACTTTAAGGTTTAAAGAGTACCCGAAAACGAAGTGAAAAGTCAGCTAGCTAAGCTAGCACAAAATAAAAAGTTTGAGAGGCAACATTTTGTAGATGCTGAGACTCAAACTCGATGTCTCTTCCATGTCCAAGTCCTCCTCTTTCATCCCCTCCGGTAACCTCCAATTAAAATGGTACAAAAGATTCACCAAAGCCAACTCCACTGTCTTCACCCCCAAATTCAATCCCGGGCAAATTTTTCGACCAGCCTCGAATGGCAAGAACTCAAAGTGTTGTTCTTTGTAATCAATCGAGCTCTCTTCAAATCTTTCTGGAAGGAACTCTTCTGGGTTTTTCCAGTATATGGGGTCTCATCCAATTGCCCAAACGTTCACTTGAACCATTGTTTTTTGGTAAAAATCGTAGCCTTCTATTTTGAAGTGGGAAATGATTTCTCTTGGGATAAGAAGAGGTGCGAGTGGATAGTCTCTTTTACTATCATTTTCAAATATGGAAGTTGTTCTATGTCTTTCTCTGTTACTTTTCGTGTATTTCCCACATTGTTTCCGATTTCTTCTTGAGCTTTCTTCATCAGTTTTGGGTTCTTTACGAGTTCTGGCATTGCCCAAACAAGTGTAATTGAACTCGTGTCTAATCCTGCCAAAAGTATATTCTGTTGACGAGGGAAAGCCATGGAAGGAAATGAAGGAAAGACATTGGAATTTAGAAAGAGTTCAAGAACAAGAAGAAAAGATGATCTTTCGATTAAGTAGATATATATCGAGCCTAACGAAAACAAATCGTGAAGTGTTTGAGTTCTCATCCTCGTACGTTCAAACAATGAAATGTTTTCAAATTTTTATTTGGTTGTCTTTAAAAACAGTAGATCAAAAAATTACTCAAAAAGAAAATATGATGGTCAGATCCAAGTCCAAGATTTCTTGATATTATTCTTAGTGCCAAATAGAATGATATCAGAAAATGGCCGTCGTCTCCAAAAAAAAAAAAAAAAAAAAAAAAATTGAAAAATTACCTACATCAAAATTTAATATTTTAAAGTGTTTATTAGCCTTAGACAGATTTGAACGTTTAGCTTTCTGGTAGATAATATATATCTTAACCAATAAAATTAGATTTAAAAATTATAATCAGATCTAATTGGATCGTATCGGGTCCTATCCAACTCAACTCTAGAACTTCGTACACTCTGTTATTCATACGGAGAAGCCTTGCAAAAAGATAGAGATTGAGACAAACAAGAGAGGACGAAAATCAACTTCAAACATTTTTGTCTCAATGCATTAGACCTGACATCCGATGAGATCAAAGGTCTTCGAACAAAGTGAGAATAGGAAAAGAAATCATTATGAACTTTGTACATTTAGGTTCTTTTTTTCAAAAGCTTAGATTTTTTTAATTAATTTATTTTTTTTTTTTAAATTAGTAGTCATGTTTAAAATGTTTAAATGAAAATAAATTTTGGATGACTCGTGTCATCTTTAAGTTGGACTTTAAAATTTAAAAAGTATTATAAAATTAATTGGAAAGTCCGCTTAAAGGGAGCTAAACTAGCTCACAATAACTTTCTATGTGTTGGTGCAGTGTAAAATTATTGGATGCAATACTATAATTATATAGGTCAAGTTTTAAGAATTGTATTACATATAAAAACACTCACTATTTGTCTAGACAAAAACCATAAAACTTCATAAATAGAGGATTCAGCTTGGAACTTACACTCATGGACGGTATGGAATTGGTACAAGTTTGAGGGGCAACTTTTTGTAGATGGTGAGACTCAAACCCGAAGTCTCTTCCATGTCCAAGTCCTCTTCCTTCATCCCCTCCGGTAACTTCCAATTAAAATGGTACAAAAGATTCGCCAAAGCCAGCTCTACATTCTTCACCCCTAAATTCATCCCTGGGCAAATCCTGCGACCAGCCCCGAATGGCAAGAACTCAAAGTGTTGTCCTTTGTAATCAATTGAGCTTTCTTCAAATCTCTCCGGAAGGAACTCTTCTGGGTCTTTCCAGTATGTGGGGTCTCGTCCGATTGCCCAAACATTCACTTGAACCATTGTTTTCGGGTAAAAATCGTAGCCTTCTATTTTGAAATGGGAAATGATTTCTCTTGGAATAAGTAGAGGTGCTGGTGGGTGTAGTCTTAACGTCTCTTTCATTATCATTTTTTGATATGGAAGCTCTTCTATGTCTTTCTCTGTTACCTTTCCTCTGTTTCCGACATAGTTTCTGATTTCTTCTTGAACTTTCTTCATCAATTTTGAGTTCTTTACGAGTTCTGCCATTGCCCAAACTAGTGTAATTGAACCCGTGTCTAATCCTGCTAAAAATATGTTCTGTTCATGTACAATATATTGATATATTAGCTATGAGATTCAAAGTTTTGAAACTAAACTAATAATTTAGCGTAAAAATCATTAAAGTTTAGGGACAAAGTTGCTTACCAAAAGAATGGCTTTAATGCTTTCTTGGGTGATGACAGATTCAAGTTGCTTTTTATTAATAGCTAAAAGCACATCAATGATATCATCTTGCTCTGGTTTAGACCTTTCAGGATGAAGATGTTCATCAATCATATCTTGAAACAAGGCATTGATCTCGTTAAAAACCCTTTCAAGTCTAGCATATCGTCCACTGAACCAATCAATGATCTTCCCTACAAACGGAATAGGAAAAAGCTCAGAAGCACTATAGCTTCCTATTAAGGCTTCAGCTTCACTCACAAGCTCATGAAATTCTTCCCCCCTAAACCGCATCCCAAAAGCAATTCTAAAAATAACACCGGCCATGAGAGCAATGGACTTCTCAGTAAGATCAACAACAGCTCCACAAGAAGCAGATTGCGAAATCGATTCAATCAGCAAACCAACTTCTTGCTCTCTAATGGGTTCGTAAGATAACACCCTCTTCATACCGAAAAGCTCAAGTATACAAATTTTTCGTATCTCTCGCCAGTAATCACCGTACGGCGAAAACACAATGTCAAGAGAATTGTAAGTGAATTTTTTGACTGCTTGAGTTTGTGGTCTACTACAGCTCTGAAGATCGTGAGTTTTCATGAGGGCACGAGCTGTCTCGACAGAGGATACGATGGTGGTTTCTACACTGCCGAGGCTGAGGCTAATAATTGGACCGTAACGCTGAGAGAGGTGCCATAGGGATCTATGTGGGAGCTTGCCAAGTTGGTGCAAGTTTCCTATGAATGGAAGCTTTGGTGGACTTGGGGGAATATTACCCTTCTTTCTATTTGCAGCTACTTTCTCTTTGAGGATGATGAAAAGTAAAGAGAAGAAGAAGATGAGGGGAAGCCATGGAGGGAATTGGAAATGAAGGAAAGACATTGGAGTTTAGAAAGAGCTCAAGAACAAGATGAAAAACTTTGGATTCTCATTCACATACATTATTTGAACAAATGGTACCAAACAAAAATGACCCGACACTCCATGAAAGCAACACGTTGTCATCTTGTCAATTAGGTTTGTTCCTATTAGACCCAACTCTAGAACTTCGATCATTTAATGGTCCCCATGGAGAAGTCTCTCGAAAAGTTGGAGATATCACCCTCTATCGTAAGGCAAAAACCCTGTATCAAGAAAATTATAAGTAAATTTATTTATAGCTTGAGTTTGTGGTTTGCTGCAACTTTGAAGATAGTGGGTTTTCAAGAAGGCACAGATAGTCTCAACCGAGGATATACGATGGTTTCCATACTGTTAAGGCTGAGGCTAATAATTGGATTGTAAGCTGAGAGAGGTGTCATTAGTATCTGTGTGAGAGCGGGAAGCTTTCTCTGAAAACATAGAGATTGAGACAATGAGACTAGCGGTAGTAGACAAAACCTACATGAGAGAAAACTCAACTTCAATGATTTTTGTCTCGATACATCGTATGGAAAAAAATGATTTCAAGACTAACAAAGAAAGAAAATACCCATTATTATTTTTTTTTTATATATATAAACTCAAAAGTTACAAGTCTATGAATAGTTCGGTTGAGGGTTTTGTTTCTGATACCAAAAAAAAGAAGGTCCGGAAATAAAATATTTGTGTTGCAAGCAAAATGTTATTAAAATTTTATATAAATAAAATATTTTCATTTTAGATAATTAATAGTTGATAAAGTAAACTTAACAAAATACATACATATATTATATATATATATATATATATATATATATATATATATATATAATTGTTATTGATTTATTATAATTAATGGTTTCAATTAATTTTATTCCGAATAAAATAAATTAAAATATGAAAGGTTATCAAAATTTTATATAAATAAATAATTTTTTTTAGTTCTAATTTAAATTTTGTTAATTAATTTATTTTAATTAAATTAAATTATTAAAATAATTTTAACTAATTCAATTTTCATTATTAATAAATATATTATAAAAAAATAAAAAAAAATTAAGTTTATTGTGAAATCAATATTAATCATTATTGATTACTAACCAAAAAAATTTAAAATTATATTAAAAAATTAATACAATAAATTGAGATAAATAAATGATTTTACGAAGAAATATATAAATATAACAAAAAGAAAAAACGATTTCAATGATTATTTAGGATGTGGGATTAGATGTCCATCCCAGGGTCAATATCTCCGGCAATGGCCTGGAACTGTTGTAAGTCACGCTATCTTTCGGTTTGAAATGGTGAAGATTGAGATCTGGTTAATTGGATGGCCCAATTGACTGGAAATTTCGGCTTTGATCTTGACCTAATGGTTGTGGGAGCTGCATCTTGCTTGACATTGATGGCCTTGTTGCTCGAATGTCATGCCATGTTGTGCGAGAAATTCCAGGGTTGGTCTGACTCGGCGCACTGCAGTTGCGTAAGACAATTGTCGATTGAACACCGATTGCGGACGCCTCTAAGGTTCGTAAAATCTAGTTCAATTTCTCTACTGTAAGTTAGGATTTCGGTAAATCATGATAGGATTTCGTTTCGATTTGGAAGTTTTCTGAGTTTACCATCTTGAAAACTCGATGATCGTTGGCTTATGATTCAACAGTAACCTTTCGTTATCTTGCTTGTTATATTACTTATTAGAATTTTCTCAAGTGATGCTCTGTTCCTATTCCTGTTCTTTGTATGAGATAATTCTTCGAATATTTAGTGTCTTCTAGATGAGAGATTCTCTAATTTCTGCAGACATGTAGATTTCCAAATTACTCTGACTTGAAATTGGACAGGAACCTTCAGTTTCATGTGGCTTTTTGGTTTCTTGCGTATAAGAACTTAATACTAATGATAGGCTGCAGAAAAGATTGCCACTTGCGAGTTGCTAATAAGTGTTGATCTACTCTTTATGGGAAGTTTGGCCTCTCATTCTTCTGTACAAATTATGTTTCTATGTTTCTCCTTGGGGTTCTCTGACTGGGAGATTCATGGTTAAGCTAGAATCATTTGGAGTAATACAACTTAAGTTCTTATTTGGCTTCTATGGATGGAGAAAAGTAACTGTATTCTCAAAGACAATTATAGTTTATGGGGTTCACTGCATTTTTTACAGACTGTTCTATGGGACCTCTATAACTTTGTCTCTTTTTTTTTATTAATCATAATGGGTGATTTCTTTTGCGGTCCTGTTAGGTAGTTTAGGCCTGAAGATGTTTCACCTCCTTGGCTTCACTCCCATATATCCTCCCTTCTTATCCAATGAATGTGTTATCGGTTCCAATCCAAAAAAGAAGAGTGATTCGTGTGGCTTTCTCGGTCGCTGCTGGTATTTGACTGTAACAGGTTTTTAGAGATCCTTTCTTCGAAATCATAGACCAATTTCCTTTTTTTACGTAAATGTCTGTTTCATTCATTCTGTTAGGCAATTTTCCATCAAAATAGTAAGAAAGATTTGCAGGTATTAGCTTGCTCAAACTTTTCCTTGTATTCATGCCAGGACATTTTTATACCAGCCCTTTAAATGGCCATAGCTTAAAGTTTTGAAGGTTTAGAGAGTTGTCGAAAAACCTCTCTAGAAAGAACTTCAAGTCTTTGGGAAAACATCTTCTAAATTTGTGACTTAAATTTGGATCGTCCTTGATCAGGTTTAATCTTTCTCAAGCCACCCCTTCCGGCTATTCCTAGCCAGTGTCAAGTAGGAATGGAGGAGTCCATAGTTGACACTCCTCTTTCGTCTTCCTTGCATGACCATTAGACTTTGTTGCTGTTATTCCCAAACATTTTAAGATTTGAAATAATCCTCCATTTTCATATCCACAACTACGATTATTTTCAGGGCATTGCTAATAATTACGTATTATATGCATAGTTTATCATAAAGATGCAAATACTATAATAAAGGAGAGAAACAAGATGAATATATGAAACCTCCAATTTCTGTTACTGAAAGTGCTTTTGCGAATTTTGTCCCAGTAAATTTTCTACAGATTTAACAATTTTATTCGTGGATATGTAGGTGCTCTATCTCTGTCTTTATAGACCTCAAAAGTTGCAGCTTTGATCATCAACCAAATCGATAAAATTCAATACCAACAAAATCAAAATGCTTGGCCTTGATCGGATGATGCATAGCCTTTCCATCTGGGTGGTTTCTCTGCTCTTACTGTTGTTTTTCCTACTGCTTAAAACAAAGACACACAACAAGAAACTTCCTCCAGGCCCCCCAAAGCTTCCTCTGTTGGGTCACTTACACCTTATTGGCTCCCTCCCCCATCGCTCTCTGTGGAAACTTTCAAGAACTTATGGCCCCATCATGCTCCTCAAACTTGGCTCTATTCCAACCATCGTAATCTCCTCTGCTGCAGCTGCCAGAGAGGTGTTACAAGTACATGATCTTGCTTGTTGCAGCCGACCCCGCCTAGCTGCTAGTGCAAGATTTTCATACAACTTTTTAGACATAGGTTTATCTCCATATAGTGATCATTGGAGGGAAGTTCGAAAGATTTGTGTTCTTGAGCTCTTTAGTGCTCGGCGGGTGCAATCGTTTAAGTCGATCAGAGAAGAAGAGGTCGCTCTACTTTTAAAGTCAATCTCTCAATCTTCATCTCTTGAAATTCCCGTTGATTTGAGTGAGGAATCATATACTTTCACTGCAAATATAACAACACGGATAGCTTTTGGGAAGAGCTTTAGAGGGAGTGGACTAGATAATGGAAATTTTCACCAAGTTATCCGTAGAGCAATCGCAGCATTGGGAAGCTTGTCAATGACTGACTTCTTTCCTAATGTGGGTTGGGTCATTGATCGACTCAGTGGGGTTAGTGGGAGGCTGGAGAAGAGCTTTGCTGAGTTGGATGCTTTTCTCCAACAAGTAGTTGACGACCACATCAACTTCAAAGCAACTTCTCAGAATGAAGAAAATATTGTTGATGTTTTGTTGGAAATGGAGAGAGATTGTTCTAAACCTAATGCCCTACAACTCACTAGAGATTGCATCAAGGCACTTATCATGGTAAGCTCTAACCATTTTTCTTTTACCTTTTTTAAGTTCAAGTAAGTTCACCACCTCTTGTTTCAATTTTCCAACTTATTTGTGAGATCTCACGTCGATCGGAGAGGAGAGCGAAACACCCTTTATAAGGGTGTGGAAACCTCTTTCTAGCAGACGCGTTTTTAAAACCTTGAGGGGAATCCCGAAAGGGAAAGCCCGAAGAGGACAATATCTGCTAGCGGTAGGTTTGAGCCATTACAAATGGTATCAAAGCCAGACACCGGGCGATGTGCCAGCGAGGAGGCTGCTCCTCGAAGGATGTAAACATGAGGCGGTGTGCCAGTAAGAACGCTGGCCCCAAAAGGGGTGGATTTGGTGGGGGTCCCACATCGATTGGAGAAAGGAACGAGTGTCAGTGAAGACTTTGGACCTTGAAGGAGAGTCGATTGTGAGATCCCACATCAGTTGGGGAGGAAAACGAAACACCCTGTATAAGGGTGTAGAAACTTCACCCTAGCAAACGCATTTTAAAAATCTTGAGGGAAAGCCCGAAAAGAAAAGCCCAAAGAAGAGAATATATGTTAGATGTGGATTTGTGCGATTATTAAACCAAGCTCTTCTTTGTTTCTTTGGTGTACTGCTTTAATTAGGATATATTTATAGCCGGAGTAAACCCAGGGGCAGGCACCATTATTTGGGCAATGACAGAGCTAGTTAGGAATCCACGGGTAATGAAGAAGCTACAAGATGAGATCAGAACCAGCGTAAAAGAAAATCAAGTGAAGGAGAACGACCTCGAAAAACTTCAATATCTAAAAATGGTAATGAAAGAGGTTCTGAGGTTGCATGCACCCGCTCCACTTCTCCTTCCAAGAGAAACCTTGTCCCATTTCAAGCTCAATGGTTACGACATCGATCTCAAGGCTCATCTTTATGTCAATGTATGGGCTATCGGACGAGACCTGGATTACTGGACAAACCCAGAAGAATTCTTGCCTGAGAGATTTATAGGAAGCACTATTGACTACAAAGGGCAAAATTTTGAGTATTTACCATTTGGAGCGGGTAGGAGAATCTGTCCTGGGATGAACATGGGAATTGTTACAATGGAACTGGCATTGGCTAACCTATTGCTACTTTTTGATTGGAAATTGCCAAATGGGATGAAGGATGTAGACATGGAAGAGGATGCTGGTCTAACAGTTTCAAAGAAATTGCCTCTTAAACTAATACCAGTTGGCTACTAAGTTTAGCTCGACTTGTGAATAAATTTTGCTGCCAAATAGCCTGTAATTATTCTACAGAACTTGAGTCTGATGAACTACAACTTGGTAGAATTTTGATAGTTGTATTTGTTTAGTTTTTATGATTACGTTACATGTTAATTGAAATAACATGTGATCTTTGGTAGGTTAGAATATAGTTCAAGTGTAACAGCTCAAGTCTGCTGCTAATATATATTGTCCGTTTTAACTCGTTACGTGTCGCCGTCAGCTTCACAGTTTTAAAACGCGTCTACCAAATACGAGATCTCACAATCCACTCCCTTGAGAGCCCAGTGTCCTGGCTGGCACACTGCTCAAGTCTACCTAGCAAATATTGTCCACTTTGGTCAGCTATGTATCGTCTCAGTTTCAATATTTTAAAATGTGTCTACTGATGTGGGATCTCAGAATTCACCCCCTTGAGGGTCCAATGTCCTCGTTGGCATAACGCTCAGTGTCTGGCTCTGATACCATTTGTAGCAGTCCAAGCCCACCGTTAGCAGATATTGTCCGCTTTGGCCCGTTACGCATCGCTGTTAGCTTCACGGTTTTAAAATGTGTCTATCGATCTAGGATCTCACAATTCACTCCCTTAAGGGTCCAGCGTCCTCGCTGGCATACCACTCGGTGTTTGACTCTGATATCATTTGTAATAGCTCAAGTCCACCATTAGTAGATATTGTCTCTTTTGACCTCTTACATATCGTCATGAGCTTCACAATTTTTAAAATGCACCTACCGATGTGGAATCTCATGTCAAGTTACGGATTTTGTTGAATAATTGGCACAAAACAAATACTTGGAAGAAAGAAACTTTCGTTAAGAAAATACTTTATAAGACTCTTTTCACTCTCTCAATACTAACTTTTTAAAACATTTTTCTAATTTTACTTATTATTTAGAGGCATACGATCCTTAGAGCCTTGACCAAAACACTATTCCCAGCTCTTATTAGAGCTAAAATGTTTAGATATTTCTAGATCTTTCTTTTGAGATATTTATTTGTATCGATGTTCTTGGTGTTCCTTCTTTTCATGAAAGGAATTGTCAAAAAATCTCAGAATGCTAAGTCTTTGTTACATTTCATCCCCAGGAAACCAAATACAAACAGAATTTAGCCAGAATTCAGCTATGTTAATGCCATTTGTTCCCCCAAGAAGCCAGAAAACTTATGCAAATCCTTCATATCCAGATGATTCAAGAAGAAAAAAAGAACAAAAAACCAAAAAAACAAACTCCATGAGACAATCAGACCCAAATCATAACACTTCTTTAGATGAATTCTCAATGTTTTGTCTTACATTTAATTCTGAGAAGAACCCCACCAGGAGGGCCACCAATAATCAAAGTGCAATAACTGTGTAGCCAATAAGAGTATCTCAGCAGAGAACCAAAGTTGGACCTTGCCCTGAAAATCCCTCTTAATTCAAGCTTTATCCCATTATTTTCAATTTGCTTCTGCAGCCTTAAACTCTCTAAAATGGGTAGCCTTACCTGACTGGACGTCATATGAACATTCACCAAATGGGATCCTTGTTTGGATGCTGAGAAAGGAGCTATGAATCTGGTAGCAATCAGTGTGTTCCCATAGTAAAGATCCAAGATCATTGAACTGAAATCCACACTAACTTTCTTGTTTGGATTTGTGAAGTTTGCTAGTAGATTCATATCAGCGTTTAGCAGGTACCCCATGTCGAGATATGCTGCGTTTAGATTGGCAGCGGCTACATCAAACCGTGGGCTTTTGGGACGAAAAATGAGGTAAACAATGAGGATTACTAAGCCTCCAACAATTACAAGCACCCAAAAGATTGCACAAAAGACTGCACCAAACCACATTAGTGGATTGGTTTGGCGGGGCAATGGCATAAGAAGAATGTTCTGCTGATTTCGTCTGTTGTGATCATCTCCATCATCTCTTCGACGGTGATGGGGATGGGGCTCCTGTGAATCAGATGGGTCTTGAATTTGCACTCTAGGACGTGATTGATGCACATTTTGCTCCGGTAACTTCGTGGCCGCCTCTGGATATGGAATTTGATGGTGCCGTTTCAATCGTGGCGCTTTCTCAGGTGGGTCAAGTGTTTGAGATTGTGATCCTTGGCCGGATTGTGGCGGCGGTGGATATATGTTTTGACGATTTTTCTTTGAACGTGGTGTCTTGCCACTAGTAGGTTGGGCAGAGGACGCTGAGGACGGCGGCGGAAATGGAGTGGTTGGGTCGGAATATGGGTCGGGATGGGGCTGTAGTGGAAGAGAAGGGTCTTGAGGCGGTGGCTGACGACGGCGGTCAGGCTGCAATGGGCGGTGGAAATGAGGGTTGGTTTCAGTGTGGTGCATGATGGGAAGAAGAGAGGAGGAGGAGGAGGAGGAGGGGAAGAGGGAATGGAGATGATGAGTGAGGGATTGATGTTAAGCCCATAAGAAGCTTTGATTTTGGTTGGAGAATGACTTGAATTCAACTTCAAGAATGATTTGTGGAAAGGGAAAGTATCAAACACAAGCACAGAATCTGAGGCAAAGTTGTGATTTTTAGGGGCATATGTCTTTACGCTTACTGGGTTTAGTTGCACTCCAAGTACAGAACATTGTCATGGGTTTTATAAATCATTGGTTCCAGGATTATATACTTTTTCTATCTTGCATGTTTTACAAAGAAGATGAGGATAATTTAACGATTTTTATTATGTGTACGTTGAGTTGTGTTAGATTTAACAAGGGTGTTTGTCGGTTGAGTTCG
Source organism: Cucurbita argyrosperma subsp. sororia (assembly GCA_018691285.1). Lineage (NCBI taxonomy): Eukaryota > Viridiplantae > Streptophyta > Magnoliopsida > Cucurbitales > Cucurbitaceae > Cucurbita > Cucurbita argyrosperma. Next base: position 9,543,784 of record CM031898.1, read on the forward strand.
ATAGATAATGACCTTTAAATTCAATCTAATTGCTCTAGTTATAAATTTTTCAATCCAAACAACTCGTCGAGAGATCTCATGTTGGTTGGAGAGGGGGTACGAAGTATTCTTATAAAGGTGTGGAAACCTCTCATAATAGACACATTTTAAAACTGTGAGGTTCGGTGATACGTAATGGGTCAAAGCGGACAATATTTGATAGTAGTAGCTTTAGACGGTTAGCGGACAATATTTGATAGTAGTAGCTTTAGACGGTTACCGGACAATATTTGATAGTAGTAGCTTTAGACGGTTACAAATGATATCAAAGTCAGACACCAAAGGGTGTGCCAGCAAAGACTCGAGCTCCCAAGGGGTGGATTATGAGATCCCTCGGGTTGAAAAGGAAAACAAAATATTGGGGTGGATTATGAGATCCCTCGGGTTGAAAAGGAAAACAAAATATTCCTTACAACGTGCTTCAACCATACAAAATATTCCTTACAACGTGCCTTAAATTAAAATGCTCAATTTAAACAAATATTTTAATAATATATCTTTCAAATAATTAAAATTCATTTATAAGAATTATTAGAGAATAAATAATAAAAATAAAATAAATATGTATAAATAATTGTATACTAACCAAAAACATATTTATTTAAATTAACAATAAATTTGAATTAGTTTAATTCACAAATCTTTTCGAACTTCCTAAAACATATATTTTCGGTCAATTAAATAAAGAGAGAAAAGAAAAAAAATATTAGACATATTACAAAAAAAAAAAAAAAAAAAAAAAAAAAAAAAAAAAAAAAAAAAAAAAAAAAACAATCAGTCCGACAAAAAGAATGAAATTTCATCATTTAAAATAATCACCAATGGACCTGGAAGAGTATTTATTTGATTTTCTTTTTTTTTTTTTTTTTTTTTTTTTTTCTTTTGCAAATTGAAGCGAGGGCAAGGTATCTCTGTATTGAATCCAACTTTCTCAATTGGACTTCTATCTTTGCTGTGATTCACCGCTCTGTCTTCTGCAAATTCATGGATTTTTATTGCAGTTACATGATATCTAGACAGTTTATGAACAACTCTAGCATATATATAAACACACATCGACTTTTCGTGCAAATTTTTGGCGAACTAAAATTACACAAACTCACATTGCCTTGAACGTGTTCACAACTGCACCGCCATTGTTCTTATGCCATCGATGTGATGAGAAATACAATCCTCGATCCTGGTAGTTTTCGATGCTAAGCAGGGCTTCCTAGTCCTAGCTTAGAAGGAAAATAAATAAATAAGAGAGAATATATTACATGCTAGACTTTTTGTTTTTGTGAAAAAAAAAACATAGCAATGAGAATAACCCGAGGGAAAATGGTACAACAGCATCATGTTCACATCAGACAGATACAGACATGACCATGCAACCTTCTACAGTATATATATATATATATATATATAGTAGACTAAGTGCAACCTTCTACAAATAGAATGCTCCTTCCATTATGTAACTAAATAATGTAATCCATAATATGAGATCACAGACATTCATTTCATATTGACAAAGTGATAATGTTTTGTTCAACAAGCTTCATTTCTCTCTTTTCAGAGCTCCATACATGGTTTGTAAGAATATTGAGAAGCTTATATGTAGTTTCCTTTGGGAAGAGGTGGAAGAAGGAAAAGGGTCGCACTTGGTTAGGAGGACTCATAACAAAGCTTTGTGAGCCAAATGGCTTTTACATTTCACCCTTGAACCCATCTCTATCTGGCACAGGATTAATGCAAGCAAGTTTGGTCCTTGAATGGTTGTCGAGTGGGGTTAAAGGCAGTTACTGGAATTTATGGAGGGCTATCTTGTTTGAGCTCTTATCTTTCTCTCACTTGGTTCATTGTGTGGTGGGGGAGGGAAAGGAAACGTATTTTTGAGAAGATCAATGGGTGGGGGATAGACCGCTTTGCTTTGTGTTCCCTCGTCTCTATCATTTTTCTTCCATCCAAAATCGTGAGGTGTCTGAGTTTTTGGTTTAGTAGGGGAGCTCAGTTTCCATTTCGTTCGAGTTTTGTCACTCTTAGACCAATAAGGAGCAACAGAAGTTGTCTCTCCCTCTTGGTCTTTCTTGGAGAGGTCGTTTTAAGCTTGGGAGAAAGGATGTTCTAAGTGTAGAGTCCTCCCAACCTAATGGAGGGTTTTTCTTGCAAATCCATTTTCTGTAGCTTGTTGAATCCTTATGTGAGAAGGTTTTTTCTTCTCCATGGAGAGTTAGGATTCTGGGGAAAGTGAAGTTATTTATATGGCAAGTTTTACATGGCTGAGCTAATACTATCGATCGACTTGCAAGAAAAAATGTCATGGTTAGTTGACCCGTTTTGTTGTATTCTCGGAAGGCAGAGGAAGACCTAGATCAATTTTTTTTCTTTTTTTCTTTTCTTTGGAGATGTGATTCTGCAAGATGCATTTGAAATATTTCTTTCAGACATTTGATTTTTCGTTAGCTCGGGACAGGAACACTAGTGATATGATTGGGGAGTTCCTCCTCCATCTGCCCTTTCGCGAAAAGGACCAATTCTTATGGTTTGCTAAAGTGTGTGCTATTTTGTGGGATTTTTAGGGTGAGTGGAATAACAAAGCTTCAATCTAATGAATAACAACGACAATACCTGACTTTTGCAATGAGCACGAGTCCGAAGATAGGGTCGTATAAGAAATTTGGACACTGTATCAGAAGGGAAATTTCTCCAAGACAGGTGCAATGCCTGGAAAGCTAAGCGCCTCCATGTCTGTTGTACAATTATAACCAAATCCCTCTTGAAAACTCCAATGGATTAGATGGATACATATGAATGCAAACACGGAATGGAGCACCAGAAGTCAAAGAGCTGGTCCAAGCCTCCAAGAAAGAAAGATTGAATCTTTATTATTACATACAAACTTCAGATTCCATGTTGACTATGCTTTCATGAACGTGAAATAAAAACCTTCATAGCGGAAAAATGCCCCACTGATATAACACTTACAAGATTAGAGTGCATATGGAAGAAAATAAAGTGGCTAACCTCGCAATTGCCAAAGGATCTTCCAGGGATCCCACGGATGAACAGTCGTATCAAAATGTGATTTATATCTTTAAGAGGCTTATTTGTTTCCTGCACAAATAATTACTTAACCGAGTCAAATCTCGCATCATTGTTCTACTCAAAAGTTCGTCTCAGTAGCATTCAAAGATAAGGGAGAAAACATTCAGTTTCTGACAAGTTCACTTAGTATCCCTCTTCATTCCAAATACCACCAATTAAGTAAATGTAGACTGGGCAAAGGGTAATGATGCTCTTAGCTGATTAGGATTACATACAAGGAGATGTTAAGAACACAAAAAAAGGTTAAGATTAAGGAGAAAAAGACTGGCAACTCTAACATAGGATAAAGGAGTTCTAGAAAAGCTCGTAACTTCAGCAAATTCTTAAGCCATTAAGCTCCTTGAACAAAGGACAGAAATTAAGGGGACACTCTCGACGTATCAATTTCTCTATCAATACCAACATCATAAGGGTGAAGTCAATTATGCATCCCCCATGCCAATGTCTCAACAAACCACTAGGCATATGAAATTTGTATGGATGAAAGAACGATCAGGCAAAAGAAAGACAGCCATGGCTTCATATACTTGATGACGGTTATCCTAATTAGATCATACAAAAATTTGTCCCCTCATGGTTTTATCGTGTCAATACACATAGAATCAGACAACATAGTATTTAAGAATTGGGAGCTACTTTTAAGACAAGGAAAATACGAAAGAAGGATAGAGTACAACCTCGTTCCATGGTTAACCAGCATCCCTCGACTGAATGGCATTGATAAGAGCCTCGGATAGAAATCTGTCAAGCGTATAGCCCTTCTCCATCATCTGATCCCAGACCTGACAAGCTAAAGGAAGATTCTTTTCTCGTAAAAGTCCTCCAATTATCAGTTTGAAAGTTACCTCGTCAGGACAGCATCCTCTCATTTGCATTTCTTCATACAGTAACATGGCCTCAGGAACTTTAAAGGCCTTGCAAAGCCCATTTATAAGAGCATTATATGAAACCACATCAGGGGTGATTCCTATTTCTATCATGTCATGAAAGACGCCTTGAGCCATCTCAATCTTCCCCGTCTTACAAAGATAATCTATGACCGTTGTATAAAATATGTGATCAGGTAACAGAATTGTCTCGGTCATCTTATGAAGAAGTCTCTTTGCTATATGGGAGCTTCCTTCTCTAAGAAAAGCTTTTATAAGAGTTGCAAATGTTCCCACATCTGGAGCAACGCCTTTCTGACCCATTTCCTCAAATAGCTTGTATGCCTTTCTAGTTGCCAATGCTTTGCATAGTGCACTTATCAAAGTGTTGTATGAAACAGTGTCACACAACCCTTTCTCCCACATTTTATTCATCAATCTATATGCTTTATCCAGCCGATTAGCCTTGCAAAGACCCTTAAGAAGTTGATTATAACTGTACACATCAGGCTCCATTCCTATCCTCTCCATCTTCTTCATCGACTCCCCTGCATCCTCCAACATAAGCCCATCGCAAAAAAAATTCAGCAAAATATTGTAGGTAACCAAATCTGGCTCACAGCCATTCTTACTCATAAATGACTTGATGGCCAGTGCCTTAGAGATCCGGCCAGCTTTACAAAACCCACTCATCAGAGAATTATAAATCAAATTGTTGAACTTCGTCTGACCCTTCATTTTACCAACCATAAGCTCATATGCTAAATCAACTTTCCCACCATCGCAGAGCCCAACAACAAGAGCCGTACAGGCTTTCATGTCTGGACTAATCCCCTTCTGAACCATAAAACGCAAAAAACTCCACAGCTTGGCCATATTGCTTGGCTTTGCACAGTCTATCAACTATTATGGTGTATGTTACAACATCAGGTTCCCTTCCTTTCGAAACCATTTCGTTAAAGAACTCTAAAGCCAATTCTAAACAGTTTTCACGGAATAAGAGATTCAAATATATATTAAAAGCCCAAATGTCAGGAATATAGCCAAGCCTATTCATATCTTCTAACAGCCTAGCTATGAGGCCGAAATTCTTAACTTCACACAAAGCAGAAATGAACCTGGAGTAAGTAAATGGCGTAAGAGAAAAACCTTGAGGTATCATTCTCGAGTAATAACTTTCGGCCAAATCGAAACGCGAGCGGCTAATCAGAACACCAATAAAGCGATTGTAGTCTCTGCTCGTTACAGGACAATTCGATTGAGTCATTTCATCAAATATCCTGATAGCTTCATCAATTAAAACCAACCTTGACACACTTGGTGATACTAGCTCGAAAGACGAGGCGGTTTACGCTGTGATACATATCAATGCATGTCGGTCGGAATGCTAAAGCAAGACAATGCTGAAGCATTCACAAGAATCCATTGGAGCCGAATTCAGATGCTCGAAACTGTTTGACCGTTCAGTGAAAGAGAGATTAACCCTCAGTTGAACGATGGCGAAGGAACCTGGCGATGGCGGAGTAGCAGCTTTGGGAAGTGCTTGAGCGATTGACATTCACAAAGAATGGGCCTTTATTCGGAGGCCCAATGCGTTTTGGTGGATTATAATGGGCTCAGCTTTTCAGGCCCAATATGTTTAAACAATGGGCTTCAACTTCGGGGGCCCAATTCATCTTTCTGGATTGTAGTCGATCAATGGGCTCCGATTTTTTCGGACGTCATTTTCATATATTCTATTTATTAATATTTGTTTACGGAAGTAATTCTAAAATTTTAAAATTTTAAAATTATTTTTTAAGTATTTATTTAATACATTTTTAATTAATTTTAATGATTTAAAAAATCATGTTTAAAAGTATAAAATAAAATCAATTCCATCTATGGCACACCCCACAAAAATACCAATGGACTCGAGGGGACCAGAAAACGCCTTTTACTTACCACCTTTTATCAGCCCTTGCCTTATACAAATTCTCGAGCCTCCTTTGTGTCACAATCTTCATAGAAGTTATTGGGTTTGTGAGATCCAATATCGGTTAGAGAGGAGAACGAAGTATTCCTTATAAGGGTGTGAAATCCTCTTCCTAGCAGACGTGTTTTAAAATTGTGAGGCTGACAGCGTTACATAACGGACTAAAGCGGACAATATCTACTAGCGATGATCTTGGGCTGTTACAAATGGTATCAGAGCCAAACACGAGGGCAGTGTGCCAGCAAGAACGTTGGGCGTCCAAGAGGGGTGGATTGTAAGATCTCACATCAGTTGGGGAGGAGAACGAAACATTCCTTATTAAGGGTGTGGAATTATCTCCCTAGCAAACGTGTTTTAAAACGATGAGGCTGACGGTATTATATAACGGGCTAAAGCAGATAATATCTATTAACGATGATTTTGGACTGTTACAAATGATATTAGAGTCAAACACGTGGGCTGTGTGCAAGTGAAGACATTGAGCGTCCAAGGGAGATGGATTATAAGATCTCACATCGATTGGAGATAAGAACGAAACATTCCCTAAAGGGGTGTGAAAACCTCTCTCTAGCAGACACGTTTTAAAATCGTGAGCCTAACTGCGATTCGTAATAGGTCCGCTATAGAACTGAACGAGGAGGTGATACTAATTATCAGGTCAGAGAGATGCTCGGCTCGTAACCAGAATCACTATTGTGTAGATAAGTCGGCCTCCTTTTGTCCCTCAGCATTTCAACAATGGCTACTGTAGCATTCAACCTCCCACCACATTCCCACTTGCTATTGTTTTTATCTGTCTGGGCCGGATTCTCCCCGTACATGGCCCAACACCATTTGGGCCCAATGTCTCCTCAAACGGCCCATTTAGGGCCCAACTATTTTAATATTCAAATAGATTTTACCAACACCGTCAAAGTTAATCAAATGTACAAGAATACCCCTCCCTCACAACCATCAACCAAGGACAGTTAGGTAATTTCAATTCCATCTCTAGGATTACATTGTCAAAGCATCTATTATTATGATGGTTTTCCAAAAATGGAAAAATGATGAAATTAGATTAATAAATTCCAATTATTTATTTGGTCAAACAAAATTTTCTTTAAATATTTAATATTTGTCATCATTTACACGTCATCATCTCATATTTTCCATTCAATTAAAAAGAACGCTAATAAATTATTATATAAAAATTTAATTTTTTTTTATCGTAGTACATATCAATTACAGCTGAATTATTAAAAAAAAATAATAATATATTTCTATTAACATTTAACGTCAATATATCAATTTAATTATTTTTAAAAATTTTATCGACGACGTTGTAAAAAATAATTATAATTAAAAAAATAAAAATTAAAAATTAACTGCTCCTAATATTATATTATTAACCAAACTTTCTATGAGACCCATTATTCAAAATAATCATATTATTTAATTTATTTAATTTTATTTTTTATCTATTTCCTTAAAAAAAAATATCTGTGACAGTAATTAGATTACGAAATCCATGGAAATTTTCTATATGATATAATAAAATAATTCCATTCTTAGATATCATTGAATTTCAAATTTTGACAAAAATAAAATATTGGGTACTTTTTTGAAGATGACGTGTGAAATGCTATTAATTATTTTTAATTTTAATTTTAATTTTTAATTTTTGTTATTTTAAAATACAATTTAGCATAAAGATATTTCTTCGTGCAAAAATAGTAGACTTTATACAAACGTCTTGTTACATTAATATTCACGAAAATTAGGTATTTATATAAGGAATAGTTTCTTTAAAATTATTTTTTTTAAATTAAATAATTTAATTCAAATTATAGAAAAATAAGAAAAAATAGAGATATTAAATTACCAACCTTGTTTTTTTCTGTCAAAGCAACCGTCAAGTAGAGGTTGGTAAACAATCTTGACCACCATCTAGAATCTGCCACGTGTAGGGGGTCAAAAAGGGAAACCTGAAGAGCCGGGTAAACATAGCGTAGCTCCATCCCATATTGAATTTCTTGATTAATAGTTTTTCTTTTTTTTAAAATTTTATATAAATAAATAAAAACAATAATAAATGGCATCACAAGACTTGACATGCATGCATTGTCTGACCATCCAACACCGACGTGGCGGTTTGACTCTCTCTCTCTCTCTACTCTCTTTCTCTCTCTACAAAGCCAAAGCAATTTCTCTTGCCATTGGCTTGGTCCAATTTGTGCTTCTAAGACGTCAATTTCTGGTTTTGTTTGCTCTAAGTGTCAAAGCTCTGCAACTTTTCTATTCGAAGCCCCCCAAGGTTTTTAGATTCTTCAAGTAAGTCATCCAATTGTCTGTTTGATTTTCAATTATTGTCCAGGAATTGCTGGTAGTGGAATTTGATGAACTGGGTCGAATCTTGATTTTGTTTCTCTCCATCTGACTATCTGGGCAGCGAATTCAACAGTTCTAGAGATTGAAAGTGGGCGATTGTTCTTGTTCTGTACCTAATTTTCTCTAGGAATAAGCCCTCAAATGGATACGAGTTAAGTGGGTAGTATAGAGTTTTTGAGATGGATGAAAAGAGGGTGGCCGGTTGTACTCGTAACGCGTTTTTCCGGTCGGTTTCGTGGTCGGAACGGTCACCGTCGAAGCCCCGTGATAATCGGAGCTTAGTGTCGAATAGTAATAAAGCTCGGTTTTGTGTTTTGCCGCCGCTGCAGCCGCTTTCGATCAGTCGCCGGAGTGTTGAGGAGTGGCCACCGGCGGGTTGTGATGATCTTGGTGTTTGGCCAAACCCAGAAACTCCGAGAGAGGTTGTTGATGATAAGGCTGTGAGGGAATTTGAGTTTAAGAAGGATAAACTTGCGTATTTTGATAAGAAATGCTCGAAAATTCTTGATCATGTGTATTTAGGGAGTGATTCTGTGGCTAAGAATCGAGAGGTTTTGAGGCAGAATGGGATCACTCATGTGCTGAATTGTGTTGGGTTTGTGTGTCCTGAGTATTTCAAGGGTGAATTTGTTTACAAACTCTTTGGTTGCAAGATACTCCTTCAGAGGATATTACTAGCATTCTCTATGATGTATTTGATTACTTTGAAGATGTTTGTGAGCTCGGTGGTCGGGTTTTCGTGCATTGTTTTCAAGGAGTGTCTCGTCGACTTCTCTTGTAATAGCGTACCTTATGTGGAAGGAAGGTCAGAGCTTTCAGGATGCTTTTCAATCGGTAAAGGCTGCTCGAGGGGTGGCTAATCCGAACTTGGGGTTTGCTTGTCAATTATTGCAGTGCCAGAAGCGGGTTCATGCCCTGCCTGCTAGCCCGGATTCGACTTTGAGGATGTATAGGATGGCTCCTCATTCATCTTATGATCCACTTCATCTTGTACCTAAGATGTTGAACACTCCGACTGTCCAAGGGCTTGATTCTCGTGGGGCGTTTGTCATGCATGTTCCTTCGGCTATCTATGTCTGGGAGGGGGAGAAGTGCAACTCTGTGATGTTGAACTCGGCTAAGGCAGCAGCGTTGCAGATCATTCGATACGAAAAGGCTAGAGGCCCTATCCTTAGCATCAAGAAGGTGATGAACCATTGGGATTTTGGAAAGCTTTGATGGATGGCCAAAATTTGGCTGATAATTCCAAAGGGCAAGTTCGGAAGGTTGAGGAGTATAATCCAGATTTCGAAATTTTTCACAGGGCGATTTCGGATGGGGTTGTTCCACCTTTCGATATATCTAATACCGATTCGGAAAATTACCTTCCCGTTAGAGAAAATGGGTGGGAGACGATCAAAAGCAAGATCGAAAACAAAACTACAGAAGATATTGTGACATCCTTTTCAGAATTGGATTGTGATACTAAAGGAGCATTTGATGATATGGACATGATGACTGCAAATATTGATGAAGATCCAAATGCACCTGTTTCATCAATTGACCTTGCATCTCCACCACTTTCACCCACAGCCTATTTGTGTGACTCACCTGAATCTTTTGACTGTTTTCCAGCTCGTAGATTGGATCGGGAAATAGAAGATTCTAAGGTGAGCTCGATCCCAGACGATCCTTTATCGATACCGATTCATCCTCTGGGATCACCCGATTCATTTTCGAGTTTTCAAGGAGGGACTAGTCCAAAGTTCGGCACCAAATCCCCTTCACTCTCTCCTTCTACATCTGATAACTCGAGTTCATTTACCTTTTCACCATCATCGTCTAATTGGTCCGACTTATCGTATATGTCTTCTCAGCAACCATCACCGTCCGACGTGATTCAGTACATCCAGCTGTTAAAAACTCTTCCATCATAGATAATTTTTGTTTACACCACAAAGAAACTCATCCTATCTTTGTAGAGTCCTTTCCCTCTTACCCCATGTTAAGGACAGGAAACACGAATTTGACATCAAGAGGAGCCTCCCCTTCAATTGCAGAGCGTCGAGGGAGTCATCCTCCACCTGGGATGTTGCTGCCCTCCATTGAAGAAGCCTGCAAGGTTCAGAGGAAAATAGTTTCGGTCATCATCGTTTTCTTTGCTCACCTTAGACGACGATGCATTGGAGATAGCAGGGTGCAGCCAATCCAATAATAAAAGCAGTACTAAAGATCTAAATTTGGACATAGATAGATTTGAGGCTTGCACTGAATTAGAAAACAAGTTTGCAGAAGCAGAAACTCCAATCTTTTACCAGTGGCCTTCAATGAATACAGTGGAGATCAATCAATTTGGGAGTCTCAATTCTAGATCAGTGTATATATTGTTTGCACCAGATACAAATTTGGATTCAAACGCTACAACAACTTATTTATCTGGCTGGGGAGTGAAGTTTTTTGCATAAAAACGATGACGGTCAACGAATGAGCGACGACAATGAAAGATGGACATTTTCACTGGGAGATGATCGGACATATATTCATTAACAATAAGGGAATTCCTAGAGATACGAAAATACAGGTACGTAAACAATTATTCAGAAGTTCTTTTCTCATAGAGAAAATAGTGTGCTCAACATGCTAGACTGAGTAGCTAATGGGAGACAATCTTTTATGTTATTTCTGAGAGGAAAATGTTTTCCTAGAAACAGAGGATCTCAAAAGTGTATATTCCATGCTTTATAGTAAATTTCTAATGACACCTCCTTTCTCTGTTTTATTTGCTAGTAAAGCAAGTCCATCTACTTTGCATAACTCACAATAGAAGGCAACTTGGAGGGTGACACCTAAAACCTCTACATGACTTTTGCTAAATATTGGGATATCTATACTAGTAGCCATATCATTCAACATAAGCTTAGTAGATTAATCGTCATTTTTCAAACGCTCAAATTCCATGTTTTGAACAGTTTTATTGATGTTATTTGAAAGGATGTACCTTAGCTCATTTTGTGGAGTATCCTATGTGTGCAGATAATAAGAGAAGGTGAGGAGCCAGAGAAGTTCCTTGCACATATAAGCCATTCATTACCTCAAAAAACAGAATGTGTTGATCTGTGGTCGGTGAAGACTTGATGGACTGTAGCGGAAGGCCTTCCAAAAGGTAAAACTGGCATCCACGGCAGAACTGATGTGAGCTGCTTGTGAGATGTATATATATACGTAGAGAATCCAATCCTCCAGAGATCATGTATAGAAAAAAACGCCATCAATAGTCTGAGTTTTTACAGAGTAATCAGTGATTTCACCTGCTTTTGAAGAAAGTAGAAGTTAGATTAAAAAATTCAATTAGACTTGCGATTAGTTCCCTTTGTTGTCGAGGGAAAATTTCAGATGCTATTTTTTTAAACACTGAATAAGATAAATTTCTAATTAGATTATTTAAATAGTTTTTTCACGAGATATAAATGTTGGAGCTACCGAAATTCCCATGCATTTATAATTTGAGAGAGATGCTTTCCATTGTGACAAAACTACAGATAACATCCTTGGAAGCTCCATCATCAACAGCTTATATAGATTTGGCAGTGCAGGACGTCTAGTTGGTCTGGCATGCAATCCTATTGTCACCTAATTCCAACCAAAAAATGCCTTTAACCAAAGTTCACTAACGAGTCTGAGCTTGACGGTAGAAGGCAGCACTATCACAGTAAATTAGCACCAACAGATTCCAAACTATACAAGAGCGTATCTTCTGACTTCTGAGCAGCAAAAATACAGGGACAATGTTTGGACCCCAGAAGATTTTTCTTAGATTTCATTACGAGCTCTTAATAAAGCCACTATTGGACCAAGGGCGCTGCCTCTGAGTGCCCTACAGGACCTTGATCTCTTTCCTGAACTTTCTTCTTGATTCCTACCATCTGGCCTCCTTCCTGAACTTTCTTCTCGATTCCAACCATCATTCTTAGTAAGTTCCAGCTTTCTTTGCACTCAGAGCCTCGCTGATTTCATCCCACGCAGTTACTTTTCCATTACCTGAAAGACCAATTATAAAATAAGCCCATTAAACGTAACCAGCTCCCAGTAACTAATACTAATCCTACCATGGCTACAAACTATAATGGATACCTTGTTTAGTGTCGTTGGCATTTCCAATGCTATGGGCGAATATGGAACTTTCTGCACTTTGTTTAGCAGAAGTGTTTTCCTGGTTAACCATAGTTTTTGAAGAATCCAAGCTTCCTTGCCTGATAAGCCGAAGATCAACAAGAGAGGCAAAATCTATCTGTTGAAGACCTCTATTTGTCAGTTCGTTGTAATCAAGGATAAGCAACTAGATTTTTTTAGGCATGTATGTGTATCAATTAGTAGTTCCTATAGATAACATAATATTGCTTACAAAGAAAACAGGTGAACATAAACTATAGTCCGGTAGTTGATATATATATATACATAAAATAACTTCACTATGTGACAATACACACACAATACGGAGAGAAAAAATGATTTGGGTGATGGCAAACCAAAGACTGCTTGGCACTAATACCTTTAAAGAGCCATTTTCACCATATGGGGTTGAATCTAAGTGTAATGCAGAATCCTCGTCCATCTCCTTTTTAACAGGTAATGGGTTATTCTGGAACTGGATTTAGCATAATTCGATTGGATTCAGTGTCGTACCATGATACTTTACCAGCCTGAAACAAGAAAAAGAAATAGAATAACATACAGGCTGTGGAAATAGGGAATCTGACAGGAAATTTCAGTGAAGAACGAATTTTACTCGGAAGGAGGAAATCTCAGGTGTCCAGGTTGATGATAACTCAATCAAACGATATGCAACTACATCACCTTTCTGCAATAAGGAAAACACAAATTATATATAGAATAAAATTTAATAATTAATACCATAACTACATAGGTAACACCTGTTGCTGCCTCTATAAAATTCTATATATAACTTTGTGACTTGTGAAATTGGCCCTAAAGAAAAAGTTAAAGACTTGGGAAATGATAAACATTTAATTTAATGGAAACTGTTAACATGACTTGATCCTTCCACTTTGCAAGCCCATTCATGCCCAACTAAAAACGTAATAAAGCTAAGCAATGAATCAAACTGTGGAAGCCTAAACCTGAGGCAAGCACCACTGCATCGGTCCAAGTTCATCAAAATTTTATGGGACCAACTACAGGTGCTGGAAGTTGTATGTTGCTCAGCTTCAGTAGTAGGCAACTGAACTGAGAGGTTCGTCTGTACGATTGTTAGAATTGTTCCTATTCAAAAGATGATAGTTTTTTTCTCTTTGCCCCATTTCTGACCCTTCCCTTTCTTGTTGGTTATGCCATTCCAGTGTAATGTCTCCTAAAGGCATAACAAAACAATAATAATTGGCTAATGGTGATACATCAGAGGGCGGGCATCAAGACAATGGATACAGTAAAGGATACCATAGGGAAGTGCTTGGGTTGTTGTTTTCAGTCCGATCCGCAGCCACTGTAATATATATAAGAGAACGTCGGGGGAATTGCATAATTGTGAGATCCATATTGTAAAATATAAACATCACAACTAAATACAACGGGTCAAGCCTGTGCTAAGAACACTTTCCGCCATCCACCGGCGCTTTTGAGGCCTGCAGAAAATGACTGTTCGCCAGCTCAAATGCACAAGCACACCAGCACTGTCTAATAGAAAGGGGAATCCTCAGACCTTATTCAATCTGCATTCACAAAGCGGGAATGTGTCCCTGGCTTAACTACCCACATAGGAATAGTGTCATCATCCATGATCAGGCAATCATTATTCTGACTAGGTTTTTTAATCAACACTTGTTTTTCAATAACTTAGGCTGTCTGTTGCTGCTAAAAATAATAGGATCAGGTGACGCTACATACACGGGCTCAATACAATTATGAGTAAGCTATATTTGCCAATGCATAAATTCATAACTTTAGCACGCGCATATTTGTCAGGTTCTAGGCCATACAGCCACTGAATTATATGTATAGGAATGAGACCTTAGTAGTCACTTTGGCTTTTCACATTCATAAATGATTAAAATAAAGCAATTGGACACGATGGTTAGAAATTTGAAGTAAAGATGGAATTTGTAACCTTGATGTATCATCCGCATATCCGCTATGACAAATAATCAATTAAACAGTGAAAACTACCATTTTACAGCGTCAATATGTACCTCATTTGAGCTCTTATCCCCTCAACGGCCTAATGATCCTTTTGCCTTTTTTGCAGGGACGAGTGACTTCTATCTAGGGAACCCTGACAAGGAAAATAAAAGAACAAGTGAACACAAGAAAAGTTACATGATTGAAAATCATATCGACAACCAAAATAGATAAATGATAAGACTAACTTGTAGATCTAATACTGTTAAGTTTCTGAAAGTTAATTCAAATGCTCTTGGATGGATTCTAGTTAGCAAAATATTTCTATCTTTCTGTTGCCTGATTAATTCCAACAAGAGGAAATAACAAAGTCTAAAATTCTCGTTTGTCCATAATCATTATTCTATCATCTAGTGCCAATCTGCTTCATTCGTTACTTGCATTCATTTCGTCGGCTAGGATCATAGCCTTTGATTAGGCAAAAAAAAAAGAAAGAAAGAACAGAAAAGAAAGAAAGGAAAGAAAAGATAAAAGAGTAAATGCCAGTCAAAGTAATCCTAATATTCTAAATTGCCTGCGTCCAAATCAAATGTATCTAATCTGTATATTTGAACTAAAGCTAGTCAGGCAGTAAAATTATCTATTGAGATAGCAGGTGTAATATCTAAGTATTAACAAAAGGGCAAATTACGCAGACAATCATTGCCGATACCGGAATCAATTATATACAAGTGCAATCAAAAAGCAGTTTAATTGAAAATAGTGAAAACTACTACTAGATAATGCACGATTTCTTGATAGTTTGCTATAATGATGATAGTAATAATAAATAATTCCCTATGAATAAGAGAAAACTGGCTCTTTGAGTTCACCAGCTTTGATCGGGTCAACTCAATAGTGTTCCCTGCCGAACATCTCCATGCTGATCAATCCTAAACATAAGCGCACGAGTTGTAAGAGACATTTTTCTAGAGAAACGCGGGCGAGATGATAAAATAAATCTGTTCAACGTTATGTGTAAAGAATAAAAATTAAAAATTAACAGAAGAAAGAGGTCGCAAACGTTTGGAAGTGTGTTAGGCTATTATCTGTAAGACTAAATCTGTTAGGCCACCAGATTGTGGCTGTTAATGCAGTAGAAGGGTACAAGAGAGACATTTGGCAGACTGACTAACGGTTTAGTCATGGGTCACAGTTTTTTGAGAGTGAGGAATTTGCTGGGGGAGCCTGGAGATGGGAGCAGGGGTTGCGGGGGTGTGGCGGATGTGGTCGTGAGTGTATTTAACCTCAGTCTCGTTTATTTCGTTTTAATATTTTATGGCCATTGTTAAGAATTTCTGTATTGAGAGAGGAAGGAGTATATTACCGACCCTGCCCTGCATATTGGCGGCTGGGAAGTTTTGCGTTGCTACGCATAGGTCATAAGTATCTTATGTTAATCATAGCCATTAGGTGGCATGCAATGTGAAAAAGAAACAAAAAAATATTGAAGTTCTTGTAACTCATCGGTATGCCTAAGATAATATAAATAAATCTGCAGGAACCTCTACCTGCATTTGCTAGTCCTCAGTTGTATGATCTATATAATATTTTGTTTCTACTTCTTCCATCAATCTCATGTTGCTGGTAGGTATCCAGATTCAGAATGCACTAGAACCTAAGCTGGATGTGATATCTATTTTTTGCTGCCTATGATCTTTTGTGAGGGTCAGACATTGCAGATGAATCTCTTTCTTCATGGCTATTTCATTAGCGTAATGGAACATCACGCTATGATAGTTGGATATTCTTCCACTACTGGGATAAGATATGATTTTTTCTTCCTCCTAATAATTTCAAAATTAGAATTAAGGGACCTAGAATACATAAACTGATTACTAAACTATAAGCTTAAGGTATTAATGCTCTCGAGTTTAACTCGAGTAAATATATCGCCAGTTTCTAATAATTCATCTCTAAGGCCAGTGCAGACAGGAGTAAAGGAGTTAGTAGCCAACAAAGTATAACACTTCATTTACTGAAGTAAATGGAACACGAGAGTTGTAAATAATAAAACATCATAATAAGCATGGAAGTATATGCTAGAAAGGATAATAACTGCAGCAGCCATTATAGTGATGATATGCAATCAAGCTGACGGCTAAGTACCACCTTCTATCTTCTAAGGGTGCCATACTAAAATGGTAACAGCCTCTAGATTCAGCTGCGCTAGGCAGATATTGTCCTGCTTTGGACTTTGCGTCCGCTTTGCGGGAACTTTCCTGGCAAGAGGCTTTAAAACGTGTTTGTTAGCGAGAGCGTTTTCGGGCACACGCGCTTATAAAGGTTTTTTTTGTTCTCCTCACGGCGCAGACCAATGTGGGGATTCGATGCTCACAAATATACGGCTAGATATATCATATTTTCTTCTCTAGTGTTGTTAAAAGAAAACGCAATTTCCTAACTGCTGCCAAGCAGCATAAGAAATATCAGAGTTGCTGACAGTGGGCAGCTATACATACATTCGTGTTGCGAATTATCTTCGAAGCTTTTCTGTTTCCTTAGACACTTTTTTTCAACTAGGGGCAGCTTTCAATTTCACCGGGGGGCAAAGGAGGCTCAAAATAAGATAAGTTCATCTCCTCTGATTCACTGCTCCCTGAATTCGCTCATAGTTATGGTCAATTTGTTTACCAATCACTGGGGAGACAGGATTGGCCTTAATTTTTTTGCTCTGCTTCACTCTGTGTCAACAAGAACTTGTAATTACCTATTCTAAATAGAGTGATAAAAGCATTGTAAAATACACAAACATAAGGCATCACGGATCGACGAAACCTAACCTTGAGGAAAAAAAAAATAGCATATGTCTTTATCCTTTAAGATAGCGGCCGCGACTCAAGACGGTGTAGACACAAGCCATTCCCATCTACCAGAGAAAACAAAATTAGGTAGGCGCATATTTGGCCGCCATTGAGTGAACAGTGAAAAACAATAAAATAAAATCAGTATTAAGAATGGAGAGGGAAACCTCATTTTCGCTTTCCCCTAGCCCCGAAAAACAATGTTCGTTTCTAGCTACACAGGGGCAATTGGGAAACTTTCAACACAAGCAGTATTAACTCTTTTCTAAGACAATTCATTTATATGCCAATGCTACCCTACCTACTACGTTAAGCTAAATTCAATAGCAGATAGTGGGGGGGGGGTTGGGTTGGGGCTATCCAGGACCTTCATGCCACTAACATCGTATCAGTAAGGTTAATCCAATCAAGAGGCAAGAGAGATCTATACAGAAAGAATGAACGCGTTGGGGCATAGTCATCGTGCAAGGTACGAAAAACTTCGAAAGATGTAGGAGGAGTAGGTGTCGTGAAAAGTTCGGAAATGAGGTTTAGTAATAACGACAATCCAGTCTCCGGCTCCAATCCCGAGAGCGACTGCCCCTCAATATGTCCTTGTGTTTGAAGTAAAACTCGCTAGTCTCACAGACCTCCTATTAAAGCACGGAGTGGAGAAGATAACAATGGGCGGCGAGACAGCTGAAGTAACTGGAACTGGGAAGCAATGGGGTTCGGAGTTCGGAATTTGTTGAAACCCGTGTCTTTGGCGGATGTCAGCCACTCCTCGTCTAGTCGTCACGCGGGCCGGCGACAGTCAGCGGTCGTAAAAGGTTTCAGGCCTGCTGTACAATGTTCCCTCGCTCACCGCCGCACCATGGCGTCTAAATTTCCGGAAGCTGCGACCCATATTGAATAAGGTTGGGTGGGATGTTTCGGGTTGGGGGGTTAAATTAATTTAATGATTTAAGAAATAGTTTTGAGAATTCTTAATATCTAATATCGTTGAAGATTAAAAAAATACTATAGGTTAAGATGTATATTGTGGCGGCATCTTAATATGTTTAGTTGTCTTAATTTTGTATCTTATAAAGTGTTAGTAATAAATAAATCTGTAATTTTTTAAAAATGTTATAAATGATCAATAAAGCGAATTTCAAGTTTAAAGAATTAAACGTTTTAGAATATATCGAGTAGAGTTAAAGTTAAAAAAGAACAGAAAATAGGCTATTAAATAGATTTTAGAGTTGATTGATTTGATATAGGCACAAATTAAAAATTCATAAAGGCTAGATGGGTTAGTAAACTTAATCGATATAACATATCATGTCATCTATTTGGTGGGTGTTAATTGATCGTGAGCCAATTTATTTTTATGTGTAAATTAAAAATTTATAATATAAAATATGTATAATATACGATGGTGAGGGGGCATGAAATTTATAACAAAAAAAAAAAAAAACAAACATGACGCATATTATTACAACAATTACCTAATTACATATATTTAGTTGGAAACTAGCCAGCTAATAGTTATGATCTATGGAATGGAATCTGGCGAACAGCATATTGATAGCAATTAGAATGTTAAATTTCTAAATTAGCACCGTAACAAATCAAATGTGAAACACTAAATAAACTTGATTCGCCTTTGTTTACAAATTTCCACGAAGCTATGAGTTACCGAGAGATGCGAGGGCTCAGAATTTGGTACAACTAACGCTAAATTTGGTTGAGTAGCCTTCACGAAAGGATGAGATTAAAGTACCAACACTTTTCATATTGACCATGATCAAAGCTAAACAGCTAAAGTGGACTCTCAACTAACACCTCTCTCCCAATACTCATGTGTTAGGATCAAAGCAACAAGTGGGAGCTGCTCTCAAGGAACACAACCTCTTCATACTCATGCTCATGATGTTTGAGGGCTCGCGCCTAACAATGGGCACACGGTCGATCTAGATCTAATGGAACACAAGAAGCAGGACAGAGAATATAGAAAGCACATTTTCAACCTCTATATATATGGTTTTTAGCTTGACCATTTATAAGTACATATAAACCAACATTATATATATTATATATAGAATATATATAATGATATATAATATATATGTATATATATATATTATAATAGTTTAAGCTTCAAATATAGCTTTTACTACGGTTATGCATACCTGACTATTAGATGTCTTATTTAGGCGCCAGAGCGGTTGACTAACTATAAATAAGGGCAGGCAATACTCTATGATATAGCTTTTTAGCCTATTATGGCATATCTATACCTACTTTAGATGTCATTTGACCTCACGGTTGACATAAACTAATAAATAATGGCAGGCAAGCTCTTATGTGCGATGCCATCTCTATCACTGACAATGACAATGATGATAGATAGTGAACAATAGTTGAGTGGGCCTGCCAGGGTTGGCCATTTCTATAATATTACTTCAAAACTGAAAGGGTTCTAACAGAATCGGCAAGTAAAATTGCATGGAATGGAAGATGAAACAAGGAGGAAGACAGAGAAATTTAAGGATCGGCATTATCATAGTGCAGGCAGCTTTATCATTGGATGCAAATATTAAAATTAAATCTAGAATGATAAAGCGAGCTTATTGGAGCCTCCAAGTGCGTGAAGAACTTGATATTGTATCTTGTTGAAAGGCTAGTGTGCTATTTTAGAAGAGATTCAAAGAAAGAGATTAGTGACTACTGAGTGTCCGTGTCATAGGAGCAAGTATGCATGTGAATTGCTATACTGCATTGAGCACCATTGGCTTTTTTCCACCTACCTATGTCCTGCGAGCTGCAGCGAGACCCCTTGCAACATATCGTTATGTTAATAAATTTGAGTTAGAAGAGAGATACAAAGAATGCTATATGACGAAAATTAGAAAAAAAAAGATCATGTCGTTAGCAATCAGTTTTTTAATATTCTCAGTTTAATTGCAATCAATGTAAGATCTCCAGGCCATTGGTTGGAGAGGGAATTACGAATGCTATTCTTATGAAGGTATGTTGAAAGCCTCTCCTAGGAGATGCGTTTTAAAAACTTGAGGAAAGTCTGAAAATGAAAGCGGTCCTGAAAGAGAGACAATATTGGCTACGATAGGGACTTGGCTGTTACAAATGGTATAATATCAAAGCCAGCACCAGGACGGTGTGGCTAGCGGAGAACACTGAGCCTTATGAAGGGGTAGTGGTAGAGCTCGCGGGCGTGTGGCCTGAGGCTAAGGATGCTAGAACGCCGCTAAGGAGGTGGATTGTGAGATTCTCGACATCAATTGTAGATGAGGAAAATTAGTGGGCGCTAGGGCAGAGGACGTTTGAGTTCTCAAAGGGGGTCTAGTGTGGATTGTGAGATGCCCAAATTGATTAAGACCGGGAAACTAAAAGCATTTTTATAAGGGTGTGGAAACCTCTCCCTTATCGCCTAGCAGACGCATTTAAAAAAAATTTGGAGTGGGAAACCGAAGGGATATATCGCATTTAAAATTAAAATCTTGTGGGGAAACTTGAAAGGTAAAAACTGCCAGAGATAGACATATGCTGTCTAAAGCGGTGGGGTTAGGTGCCGTCCTAATGCAAACCTCATTTTTCGCATACTTTTCATGGGAAAATAATGGCCTGATATTTTTCCTATTTTCCATGTGTCAAAGTGTTTGTCCAGATCGTTATCGTTCCTCTTGACTGATGAATATAAGAAGGCTGTGGCAGATCTAATAAGATGGCTATAAATGAAATCTCTGTTCAATCTCTTTAACCTTAAAAAAGGATGCTAAAGATCCTAACATATAATCGTTAGCAGTGAAGCTTGGCGTAGAATGGCAATGCATTTGCTATGTATTATGATTATATGAGCCATGCAATGGGGGATTTTCCTGATGGTACGATTGATCCCTAGATATCACCAGATTTTACGGCGGTGACCTCTAACAATTTGTCATTAAAGAATTTTATTAGTGATACATGTCGATGGCAAATCTTTTCGCTTCATGCATTTTGACTCTAGCTGCCTAGTAACACATATCTTGTGCTGGCAATACATATGTTCATTGGCTAGATGGATTTGGGGGCAGGAATTCTCATTTCTTACTAGTTTCCTACGGGCAGAAACTTGTTGGCTATTTGTATTGTACTACAGATATGTAAAAACGATCGGTATTCTTTTGCTAACAATAAGCTAAAGGCAGAACAAATAGACAAAGCCATAAAGATCGCATGACAATTCATATGGCAAACACCTTATAGCATGCTTAGTATTACTCAATAGCTTATTGTTGAGACGAAGTATGATTTACGGTAGAATGATTTTCGCGAAGGATCTACAAATACCTGACTTTCTTGGATAAGTAATGGCTTTAAAGAAAGCTTGGGGGGGGGGCGAGCTAAGGTCCGGACCTGTGATCTAATTTTGTTTGGCCGCTTCACAAATTCTTTCGGGCCAAACTCGCTTCTCTGAGTTGGCATTGATGTGGTGAGTCTGCTCGGGCGCTACTGCAAGCTCGGCTCGATTCCGCTCGATGCGCATCTTCTATTTGGCTTAAGGGTGAATGTTATTGCCCTTCTAAGATTCTCCTCTTCAGTAGCCTCACGTCAGATCCTCTCTCATTGCTGCTGGTAGCAATGTAGGCGAGGGGCAGTGCGTGATGTCGACAGACCTGATGGGAGCACGATATGTTCCTCCGCGCGGTCAACGAGTTCATTTTCTAGGTTATAGCCACAGTCTAGATCTTCGTCGTTCTACAGCTCCTGAGAAGGGGGGGGGGGGGGGGGGGACCGACACGGAGGGCATGTCGCCCCCCGGGGGGGGGGGG
>CM031898.1:9568467-9762508 GCA_018691285.1 Cucurbita argyrosperma subsp. sororia
AAAAAAAAAAAAAACCAATGACGTTAGTAATACGTTATCTCCATCTCACCCCAGTTGAACCTGTGAGATTCAATGTAAACACATTATATAGACATGAAATGCAGCCATCTTTGTCTACGAGCGTTGGTCGACAGTAACCGACAGTTAAATCAGAATCTTAAATCTTAAATCAAATATTCTGTTTGTTTCTTTTCAATGTCTAATTGTGACACATAAAAAGCCTGGACTGTCGAAACAACTCAAAACATTGGTGAAAGATGATGAATGCGAAATAGACTTGTTTCTTATGTTTCTATTTTAAATATATGATCGTATGGACATAAATCTCTCTGGAATTTTCATTACAAAACTTTACGTTAGACATTGAATTATTTAAAATTTGTTTATTTGGTTAGCGTATATACTTTCACTTTGCGAAGTTTTAACATTTAGAACTAATTACATCAATCAACGTTGTTAAATTTACAACGTTTATTTTATTACCCATAGTCAATTTTTTTGTTTTTGAACGACATCTGTAATATGCACGTCCAAGCTATATTCATTAAAGAAATAATTCTATCGTCACGTCTCCTCCTTGTTTTGTCTGTCTTTCGAACAAATGCATCCTAATTCTATCGTTGAGTTTCTGCCTTTTTTATATAACAAATAGTAGTTTTTGGTTTAAAAGATAAGAGTGATGTGATAAAAAGGCCTGACCTGTGTTGACAAGCAAAAGCCAGAAATGGAATCGTTGGACTTGCCAGGCAAATTGGACAAGCACTGTCATCCTCGGCCTGAGCTTGAGGACTTCTCCTTGGAAAATGGACGAAAAGAAAGTTTCTAACAGAGGAAGAATTTAGAAGAGGAAGAAGCAACAGCAACATTTCCTGCCATTATAGCACAGAAAAATAAATTCTCGAGGGCAAATGTTCCCTACTATGGATAATAAAATTGTGATGAAGCATTGGGCAAAAGAAAATTGAAACCCTTCCCATATTATTCATGCACGCATGAGTATAGTAGACGATCTTAACCACTGTAAACCAAATGAATATCCTATATGAACTACTTGAAACTTGTAGTTGATTTGAATTCTATCTAGATGATAACCTTCGTCAAACACACAGTTTTTCCACGCTAAACTTAAAACAGCACACAATCTGAGAATATATACCATGCTCGACTTGAGTAGATTTCTACTTCAGGAGGAAAGGGAAGAGGGTGAGCTAATCATCATATGTGTTAAGGAACAATAGTACGTTCGGAGACTATATTTAGTTGAAATGAAGCAATAAGTGAATAAGTTCTAAGCCAAAATAAGAGTTCCAATACTTCTGCAACTAACTATAAAGGACAGAAAATTACCGAGAATTCATTCCACACTAACTGGCGATTCATATACTCAAAGCTGACAGCCCTGTTCATATTAGGACTCCCATAAACAAGCCTGGCTCTGAGAACTCTCTCGACAAGATTTCTATACCTGCACCACACAAAAAATACGATGCGAGTTGGGCAGAAAGTAAACTACTTATGATAGTCGACAAGCCACCAAATTTTTATTTGAGTTCCACTACACAAAAAACTTACAACATTTAACCAATACAACTGAGTGAAAAGCATATGTGACAACCAACAATGCACAAGATTCAGCAATAGAGTGAAAAGTGGTGCAGTCAGATATATCTGCAAAATACCAATTCAGACTGATGACAAAATAACTCAACGCTCCCTATACATTAGCAGATGCATTAAATATTAATTTAAAATGATAAATAAAAATGAAGCATCCATTCTTTTGTTTCTACTGACATAAACTTCTACATTATTGATGGAAAAATAATTTCCTTTTTCCACTGCAAACTGAAACATAATAGTTGAAGAGATGTCATTGGACACAGTAAGTATGCTTTTTACTTGGGCAGATTCTTTCGAAAATGCCCTTTTCGCATTAATATTTAACAAATAATCACTTCAAGCCGCTCAGAGTACAACAGTTCACTGAAAAGTGAACTTACTCAGCAAGGATGAAAATATCCGTCAACCATTAATATGATGATATTTCCTAAATTGGAGAGTTCAGCATCAATATTGAAGATTAATCGATATCTCTAATATTCTTTTATATACAATCACAATACAAATATAAAAACTAATAACAGGCCACGTTTTAAAAATCAGTCACGGCATAAATCTTGAGGGGCGCCTCAATGGTGATGCGGCAGATTCATGCTTTAAGGCTTACCTTACGCCTTGAGAGTGTAATATGAGGCTTGCGCGTTCTTCTGTTGAGAGAGGCGTAAGTCTCAAAGGCTACAAGGCGTAAGCCTTTTTGGATATTGGTTGGTGGGCCAAGTGCCCATGCAATGCATCATCCAACAGTGCATTTAATTGAAGTTGGTGATGTCTTCATACTAATTTTATGGTAGTGGTTGGCCATGCGAGAATATTGAAGAAACATCAAGAACTGTACTTGGGAAACAAAATACTTGGAAGCTATTCCTTTTTGTGTATGTGTTATTTGAAGTGAACACTACGCAAAGAAAAAAAACTGCAAGAATCACTATTTGACGAAAACACAACACAACAAAAGCGAGTTTCATTCTTCTTCATCTTGTTGTTCTTGTTTTTGTTTATTTTGTTCACTTGCATAGCGAGTTTAATATTTTTTTCTTACTACTTCCGTTTTCATTTTGTTCTTTGTTTGTTCGACTTTCTTTTCTTTCTTTTGAGTTTCGATTATTATTTTTCTTTCCGTTCTATTTTGCTTTTTTTTTTTTTTCTCTATATTTGAATCTTGATTATTATTTTCTTTCCCATTCGATTGTCTCTTTGTTTTCTTTCTTAATATTAGTTAAATAATTATCCTTTCAATTTTTTTCTGTTTTTCTTCTTTTAATTAGCAGTTATTTTATGTTCTGATTTGTTTTTCCCGCCTAAAGTTCTCTTTCTTAATGAGTTTCTAACTAGCTACTTACTACTATTATTCATTATTTTCTTTTGAAGAAGACTTTTTATTTCCCAAATGTCTAATTTGGATTGTAGTTCTTACTACTATTATGCATTAGTTATTGAACATTTAGTATGTCCGGTACATTAAGAAATATTATATCGTTAGGAGCATATAATGCTTTATGTTTTATGTACATTTTTAAATTTAATATAAGGCTTATGCCTCATACCACCTCATGCCCCAAGGCCCCGCCTTAAGCCTTTTAAAACATTGATAACAAGATCTATGACTTAGTTTAAAAGTTAAGAAAAAGGGGGAAAAACTTAATTATTAATTTAAATAATTTATATAAAAAAAAAAATTATTCACAAAAATATTCATCAAGGTATGTGAAAATTTGAAATCTTGATATCGATAGTCTAATCCGGCTTATCAGATGCAGAAAACTACCTTCCTGTGTAAAGAAATATGAGCAAGTTGCCAAATGCAGCAGCTTGTATATTCCTTCAATGCGCTGAATCAAAAGCCATGCTCGCCTCGCCAAGGACCTCTGAAAAAAAAATACAAGGATATATGAGTACCTATTTTATTCAACAACCATACCAACATAACAAGAAGGTAGTCCACATGGTAGGGGTGGGTGAGTTTCTGAAAACCAGTACCTGCTCTGAATCTCCCCATCTACGAAAAGCAGAAAATGATTGTAACCGAGTCCAAATGTATTGACCACCCACAGTGGCCACGCAATACCAAATCTTTTGAGCAACTGTGAGGCCAGGGTCCTTCCAATCCAGTTCTGACTGTATTGCAGAAGAAGTCCAGAGACAGAAAAAAATTGATTATAGTTTTCAATAAAGAATTAATAAGTGACTGCCACACATTGCTATGAAGATTTGACAACAGCAGTTCCATGGTTGCTACAGTTTTAATTCTCAACTTCATACTCAATTTATAATTATTTATTTTACATGTTAGTTTGGATAAATTCAATTACATTCCTACACCGTACTGACCGTAACAATCAGTTTAAAACAAGTAGAGCATGGCAGGGAGATGTTTAGATCATTTCACCTTTCCTGGAATTTCCATTGCACGCTCATCTCTATACCGCAGATTCATCAGAGCAATTCCTGGTGTGGGTTTTGTCTACCCAAATTGAAAAGCGCCAAATAAAGAACTCCAGAAAAGCATCAAGCTCTGCTTCATATTGAAACAACATTCCTGGCTAATCCATCAAAGTAGAAGAAAATACTTTATGACGCCTAAATAACTTTACTAGCCAAGTATCTACATCTCAATGCCCGAATAACAAGCAACATATACCTTCATCAAAGCGAAGACCTTAACCAACTGCTCTTTCAACATGGCTGACATTTCAATATCTAGCCGCGCCGCATCCACTTGATTAACTTTCGATATCGAAATTGGAATTGGCGACTGCAGAATAGATAGAAAAGAAAAAGAAAAAGAAAAAAAAAAGACTCCAGTATCATAAATTAGTACAGATGTATCAACCAATATCAAATTACAATACATGTACTGGTTCAAGGTGCAAGTAGAAGAAAATTTAACTCCCGCATGGCTTTGGACAACGAAACAAACAGAAAGTGAAGCTCAATTAACACGAATGCAATCTTTCCCAACCATGTGTCAGAAATGATCTTCGGTAAAGCTATTAATTAGAAACAAACTCTAGTATATACATAGCAACGAACGGACAAAAAGACCTACGCCACAGAATCAAAAGGCAAAAAGTCGTATCTCTTTGGTTAATAAGATCAAAAAGGGTTCTCGATCCCAGGGGCCGGGGGTGGAGATCCATAATAGACATATCTAAATGATCAAAGTCTTGGTTTCATCAGAATGTCTAATCTTCACCTGGAGAACTCATTGGATTGTTGCCAGCGGAACGAAGAGCAGGGCGTGCTTTGGAAGAATCCGTTACCGAGCCCCCCTATTATTGGGAATAACAAAAACATCTCTAAATACTCAAAGTTTCATATCGGAAGCAAGTTTTCAAGAAACTGCTCGAGTTTTAGCAAAAGCCGCCCTCCGAGGTCGTATCGATTGGTTGAGAGGTCTGAAAGAGAACGTTGTTCTAGGAGGAATGATACCCGTTGGTACCGGATTCAGAGAATTAGCGCACCGTTCGAGGCAACATAACAATATTCCTTTAGAAACCCCCCCAAAAAAATTTTTCGAGGGGGAAATGAGAGATATTTTGTTCCACCACAAAGAATTATTTCATTTTTGCATTTCAACGAATTTACATGATACATCAGAACAAGCATTTCTAGGATTTAATGATTTATAAAGGTGGAGTCATCCTGTTAACTATCCGCGTTGATTTGGTAATAAGATAATAACGAATAGAAAAAAATTAATGGCTTGGATCGTGTATCAACAGTCACTCCCCGGTAGAGGTAGAGGATAAGGTTCCATGGGAACAATTATTTATTTCTATTTCAGCTCGTCTCTTTTTTTTTTCTTAAAAAAAGCGAGCGAGGAAGTGGGGGGAGAAATGACAAGAAGATATTGGAACATCCATTTGGAAGAGATGATGGAAGCAGGAGTTCATTTTGGTCATGGTACTAGGAAATGGAATCCTAGAATGGCACCTTATATCTCTGCAAAACGTAAAGGTATTCATATTATAAATCTTACTAGAACTGCTCGTTTTTTATCAGAAGCTTGTGATTTAGTTTTTGATGCAGCAAGTAGGGGCAAACAATTCTTAATTGTTGGTACCAAAAATAAAGCAGCGGATTCAGTAGCCCGGGCTGCAACAAGGGCTCGGTGTCATTATGTTAATAAAAAATGGCTCGGGGGGATGTTAACAAATTGGTCTACTACCGAAACGAGACTTCATAAGTTCAGGGACTTGAGAACGGAACAAAAGACGGGGGGACTCAACCGTCTTCCGAAAAGGGATGCCGCTATGTTGAAGAGACAATTATCTCACTTGCAAACATATCTGGGCGGGATTAAATATATGACGGGGTTACCCGATATTGTAATAATCGTTGATCAACAAGAAGAATATCGGGCTCTTCAAGAATGTATCACGTTGGGAATTCCAACTATTAGTTTAATTGATACAAATTGTGACCCGGATCTCGCAGATATTTCGATTCCAGCGAATGATGATGCTATAGCTTCAATCCGATTAATTCTTAACAAATTAGTATTTGCAATTTCTGAGGGTCGTTCTAGCTCTATACGAAATTCTTGATTAATAATACTTGATTAATAATAAGATAAATCAATTTTTGGGGCTAGGGATATTGTAATGTAATAAATTGATATCAAAAATAGACAACTCAAGGCAAGTCGAAAAAAAGACAGTCGAATCAAAATAATTTCCTTTACAGTTCTATTTCTTTCAGAGGGCAATATGAATATTCTATTATGTTCTATCAACACACAAAAAGGGTTATACGATATATCTGGTGTGGAAGTCGGCCAACATTTGTATTGGCAAATAGGAGGTTTCCAAGTACATGCCCAAGTACTTATTACTTCTTGGGTTGTAATTGCTATATTCAGCTTCGTTTTTATTTCCACGATTCACACTCAATTTCCCCTCTCATTTTCGATCCTATTTCAACTCCCATTTTTCCTCAATCACGTATTGGACAACGAGCTTCTCGATTCTTTCGAATCGTCTTCTTCGGCAATGCAACGGGATTCGACATTGCAAACAAGTTCATTCCGCCACCGTTGTCACTGGCGCCTGTTCGTCGGCGTTCGTTGCCGCCCGCCTTGTGTCCGTCTATGCCCGTTCTGGTTTTGTTTTCGATGCTCGGAAAGTGTTTGATACTGTGCCATTTGAAGGTTTGTCGAACTTGCTGTTTGTGGAATTCGATTATAGAGCGAATGTAGATGGTTATAGTAGAGAAGCCCTTCAACTTTATGGGAAAATGAAAAATTTGGGGTTTTGGCTGATGGGTTTACTTTTCCTCTGGTTTGAGGGCTTCTTCCAATTTGGTATTTTTCAATTTGTGCAAGAGTCTTCATTGTCATGTTGTACAATTTGGATTCGGGGGCACAATCATTTGCACGTTTGTGAATGAATTGATGGGAATGTATGTGAAACTCCGACGAATGGATGATGCTCGAAAAGTGTTTGACAAAATGCGTGTTAAAAGTGTAATTTCTTGGAACACTATGGTTTCTGGCTATGCCTAATAATTATGATGTTAATGGTGCTTCTAGGATGTTCCTTCAAATGGAGTTGGAAGGGGTCGAGCCGAACCCTGTAACTTGGACTTCTTTGCTGTCAAGTCATGCTCGGTGCGGGTCATCTTGAAGAAACTATTGCCCTTGTTTAGCAAGATGAGGATGAAAGGTGGTTGGTGCCACTGCTGAAATGCTTGCTGTGGTGTTATCTGTTTGTGCCTGATTTAGCTACATTGGACAGGGGTCAAGTATGGTTCATGGATATATAGTAAAGGGGGGAGGTTTCGAAGATTACTTGTTTGCTAAAAATGCGCTTATAACTGTATATGGAAAGGAGGAGACATGAGGGATGCAGAGACAGTTTATTTCATGAGATGAAAGTGAAGAATCTTGTGAGTTGGAATTCTCTTATATCCTCTATATGCTGAATCTGGATTATATGACAAAGCTTTTGAAGCGTTTTCTGAGCTTGGGGAATGGAAGGCTCTCCAGAGATGAAACCTATGTCATAACTTGGAGCGCAGTCATTTGTGGATTTGCTTCTAATGGATTTGGAGAAGAATCTTTGGAATTATTTTTTTGATGTGGTTGGTTGCCATCTGTCGTCTCTTGAGAAGGAAGATTTTTTGTAGCAAGCCAAGGTTTGTGCTATTTTGTGGGGTCTTTGGGGGGAAGAGGAATAATAGAACTTTTGGAGAAATTGAGAGCTTGCCACTAGTAGGTTGGGCAGAGGACGCTGAGGACGGCGGCGGAAATGGAGTGGTTGGGTCGGAATATGGGTCGGGATGGGGCTGTAGTGGAAGAGAAGGGTCTTGAGGCGGTGGCTGACGACGGGCGGTCAGGCTGCAATGGGCGGTGGAAATGGAGGGTTGGTTTCAGTGTGGTGCATGATGGGAAGAAGAGGAGGAGGAGGAGGAGGAGGGGAAGAGGGAATGGAGATGATGAGTGAGGGATTGATGTTAAGCCATAAGAAGCTTTGATTTGGTTGGAGAATGACTTGAATTCAACTTCAAGAATGATTTGTGGGGAAAGGGAAAGTATCAAAACACAAGCACAGAATCTGAGGCAAAGTTGTGATTTTTAGGGGGCATATGTCTTTACGCTTACTGGGTTTAGTTGCACTCCAAGTACAGAACATTGTCATGGGTTTTATAATCATTGGTTCCAGGATTATATACTTTTTCTATCTTGCATGTTTTACAAAGAAGATGAGGAATAATTTAACGATTTTTATTATGTGTACGTTGAGTTGTGTTAGATTGATAGATAATGACCTTTAAATTCAATCTAATTGCTCTAGTTATAAATTTTTCAATCCAAACAACTCGTCGAGAGATCTCATGTTGGTTGGAGAGGGGTACGAAGTATTCTTATAAAGGTGTGGAAACCTCTCATAATAGACACATTTTAAAACTGTGAGGTTCGGTGATACGTAATGGGTCAAAGCGGACAATATTTGATAGTAGTAGCTTTAGACGGTTAGCGGACAATATTTGATAGTAGTAGCTTTAGACGGTTACGGACAATATTGATAGTAGTAGCTTTAGACGGTTACAAATGATATCAAAGTCAGACACCAAAGGGTGTGCCAGCAAAGACTCGAGCTCCCAAGGGGTGGATTATGAGATCCCTCGGGTTGAAAAGGAAAACAAAATATTGGGGTGGATTATGAGATCCCCTCGGGTTGAAAAGGAAAACAAAAATATTCCTTACAACGTGCTTCAACCATACAAAATATTCCTTACAACGTGCCGTTAAATTAAAATGCTCAATTTAAACAAAATTTTAATAATATATCTTTCAAATAAATTAAAATTCATTTATAATGAATTATTAGAGAATAAATAATAAAAATAAAATAAATATGTATAAATAATTGTATACTAACCAAAACATATTTATTTAAAGTAACAAATAAATTTGAATTAGTTTAATTCACAAATCTTTCGAACTTCCTAAAACATAAATTTTCGGTCAAATTAAATAAAGAAATGAGAAAAGAAAAAAAAAAAAACAAAAAAAAAAAATATATTAGACATATATTAGACAAAAAAAAAAAAAAAAAAAAAAAAAAAAAAAAAAAAAAAAAAAAAAAACAATCAGTCCGACAAAAAGAATGAAATTTCATCATTTAAATAATCACCAATGGACCTGGAAGAGTATTTATTTGATTTTCTTTTTTTTTTTTTTTTTTCTTTTGCAAATTGAAGCGAGGCAAGGTATCTCTGTATTGAATCCAACTTTCTCAATTGGACTTCTATCTTTGCTGTGATTCACCGCTCTGTCTTCTGCAAATTCATGGATTTTTATTGCAGTTACATGATATCTAGACAGTTTATGAAACAACTCTAGCATATATATAAACACACATCGACTTTTCGTGCAAATTTTTGGCGAACTAAAATTACACAAAACTCAACATTGCCTTGAACGTGTTCACAACTGCACCGCCATTGTTCTTATGCCATCGATGTGATGAGAAATACAATCCTCGATCCTGGTAGTTTTCGATGCTAAGCAGGGCTTCCTAGTCCTAGCTTAGAAGGAAAATAAATAAATAAGAGAGAATATATTACATGCTAGACTTTTTGTTTTTGTGAAAAAAAAAAACATAGCAATGAGAATAACCCGAGGGAAAATGGTACAACAGCATCATGTTCACATCAGACAGATACAGACATGACCATGCAACCTTCTACAGTATATATATATATATATATATATAGTAGACTAAGTGCAACCTTCTACAAATAGAATGCTCCTTCCATTATGTAACTAAATAATGTAATCCATAATATGAGATCACAGACATTCATTTCATATTGACAAAGTGATAATGTTTTGTTCAACAAGCTTCATTTCTCTCTTTTCAGAGCTCCATACATGGTTTGTAAGAATATTGAGAAGCTTATATGTAGTTTCCTTTGGGAAGAGGTGGAAGAAGGAAAAGGGTCGCACTTGGTTAGGAGGACTCATAACAAAGCTTTGTGAGCCAAATGGCTTTTACATTTCACCCTTGAACCCATCTCTATCTGGCACAGGATTAATGCAAGCAAGTTTGGTCCTTGAATGGTTGTCGAGTGGGGTTAAAGGCAGTTACTGGAATTTATGGAGGGCTATCTTGTTTGAGCTCTTATCTTTCTCTCACTTGGTTCATTGTGTGGTGGGGGAGGGAAAGGAAACGTATTTTTGAGAAGATCAATGGGTGGGGGATAGACCGCTTTGCTTTGTGTTCCCTCGTCTCTATCATTTTTCTTCCATCCAAAATCGTGAGGTGTCTGAGTTTTTGGTTTAGTAGGGGAGCTCAGTTTCCATTTCGTTCGAGTTTTGTCACTCTTAGACCAATAAGGAGCAACAGAAGTTGTCTCTCCCTCTTGGTCTTTCTTGGAGAGGTCGTTTTAAGCTTGGGAGAAAGGATGTTCTAAGTGTAGAGTCCTCCCAACCTAATGGAGGGTTTTTCTTGCAAATCCATTTTCTGTAGCTTGTTGAATCCTTATGTGAGAAGGTTTTTTTCTTCTCCATGGAGAGTTAGGATTCTGGGGAAAGTGAAGTTATTTATATGGCAAGTTTTACATGGCTGAGCTAATACTATCGATCGACTTGCAAGAAAAAATGTCATGGTTAGTTGACCCGTTTTGTTGTATTCTCGGAAGGCAGAGGAAGACCTAGATCAATTTTTTTTCTTTTTTTCTTTTCTTTGGAGATGTGATTCTGCAAGATGCATTTGAAATATTTCTTTCAGACATTTGATTTTTCGTTAGCTCGGGACAGGAACACTAGTGATATGATTGGGGAGTTCCTCCTCCATCTGCCCTTTCGCGAAAAGGACCAATTCTTATGGTTGTGCTAAAGTGTGTGCTATTTTGTGGGATTTTTAGGGTGAGTGGAATAACAAAGCTTCAATCTAATGAATAACAACGACAATACCTGACTTTTGCAATGAGCACGAGTCCGAAGATAGGGTCGTATAAGAAATTTGGACACTGTATCAGAAGGGAAATTTCTCCAAGACAGGTGCAATGCCTGGAAAGCTAAGCGCCTCCATGTCTGTTGTACAATTATAACCAAATCCCTCTTGAAAACTCCAATGGATTAGATGGATACATATGAATGCAAACACGGAATGGAGCACCAGAAGTCAAAGAGCTGGTCCAAGCCTCCAAGAAAGAAAGATTGAATCTTTTATTATTACATACAAACTTCAGATTCCATGTTGACTATGCTTTCATGAACGTGAAATAAAAACCTTCATAGCGGAAAAATGCCCCACTGATATAACACTTACAAGATTAGAGTGCATATGGAAGAAAATAAAGTGGCTAACCTCGCAATTGCCAAAGGATCTTCCAGGGATCCCACGGATGAACAGTCGTATCAAAATGTGATTTATATCTTTAAGAGGCTTATTTGTTTCCTGCACAAATAATTACTTAACCGAGTCAAATCTCGCATCATTGTTCTACTCAAAAGTTCGTCTCAGTAGCATTCAAAGATAAGGGAGAAAACATTCAGTTTCTGACAAGTTCACTTTAGTATCCCTCTTCATTCCAAATACCACCAATTAAGTAAATGTAGACTGGGCAAAGGGTAATGATGCTCTTAGCTGATTAGGATTACATACAAGGAGATGTTAAGAACACAAAAAAAGGTTAAGATTAAGGAGAAAAAGACTGGCAACTCTAACATAGGATAAAGGAGTTCTAGAAAAGCTCGTAACTTCAGCAAATTCTTAAGCCATTAAGCTCCTTGAACAAGGACAGAAATTAAGGGGACACTCTCGACGTATCAATTTCTCTATCAATACCAACATCATAAGGGTGAAGTCAATTATGCATCCCCCATGCCAATGTCTCAACAAAAACCACTAGGCATATGAAATTTGTATGGATGAAAGAACGATCAGGCAAAAGAAAGACAGCCATGGCTTCATATACTTGATGACGGTTATCCTAATTAGATCATACAAAAATTTGTCCCCTCATGGTTTTATCGTGTCAATACACATAGAATCAGACAACATAGTATTTAAGAATTGGGAGCTACTTTTAAGACAAGGAAAATACGAAAGAAGGATAGAGTACAACCTCGTTCCATGGTTAACCAGCATCCCTCGACTGAATGGCATTGATAAGAGCCTCGGATAGAAATCTGTCAAGCGTATAGCCCTTCTCCATCATCTGATCCCAGACCTGACAAGCTAAAGGAAGATTCTTTTCTCGTAAAAGTCCTCCAATTATCAGTTTGAAAGTTACCTCGTCAGGACAGCATCCTCTCATTTGCATTTCTTCATACAGTAACATGGCCTCAGGAACTTTAAAGGCCTTGCAAAGCCCATTTATAAGAGCATTATATGAAACCACATCAGGGGTGATTCCTATTTCTATCATGTCATGAAAGACGCCTTGAGCCATCTCAATCTTCCCCGTCTTACAAAGATAATCTATGACCGTTGTATAAAATATGTGATCAGGTAACAGAATTGTCTCGGTCATCTTATGAAGAAGTCTCTTTGCTATATGGGAGCTTCCTTCTCTAAGAAAAGCTTTTATAAGAGTTGCAAATGTTCCCACATCTGGAGCAACGCCTTTCTGACCCATTTCCTCAAATAGCTTGTATGCCTTTCTAGTTGCCAATGCTTTGCATAGTGCACTTATCAAAGTGTTGTATGAAACAGTGTCACACAACCCTTTCTCCCACATTTTATTCATCAATCTATATGCTTTATCCAGCCGATTAGCCTTGCAAAGACCCTTAAGAAGTTGATTATAACTGTACACATCAGGCTCCATTCCTATCCTCTCCATCTTCTTCATCGACTCCCCTGCATCCTCCAACATAAGCCCATCGCAAAAAAAATTCAGCAAAATATTGTAGGTAACCAAATCTGGCTCACAGCCATTCTTACTCATAAATGACTTGATGGCCAGTGCCTTAGAGATCCGGCCAGCTTTACAAAACCCACTCATCAGAGAATTATAAATCAAATTGTTGAACTTCGTCTGACCCTTCATTTTACCAACCATAAGCTCATATGCTAAATCAACTTTCCCACCATCGCAGAGCCCAACAACAAGAGCCGTACAGGCTTTCATGTCTGGACTAATCCCCTTCTGAACCATAAAACGCCAAAACTCCACAGCTTGGCCATATTGCTTGGCTTTGCACAGTCTATCAACTATTATGGTGTATGTTACAACATCAGGTTCCCTTCCTTTCGAAACCATTTCGTTAAAGAACTCTAAAGCCAATTCTAAACAGTTTTCACGGAATAAGAGATTCAAATATATATTAAAAGCCCAAATGTCAGGAATATAGCCAAGCCTATTCATATCTTCTAACAGCCTAGCTATGAGGCCGAAATTCTTAACTTCACACAAAGCAGAAATGAACCTGGAGTAAGTAAATGGCGTAAGAGAAAAACCTTGAGGTATCATTCTCGAGTAATAACTTTCGGCCAAATCGAAACGCGAGCGGCTAATCAGAACACCAATAAAGCGATTGTAGTCTCTGCTCGTTACAGGACAATTCGATTGAGTCATTTCATCAAATATCCTGATAGCTTCATCAATTAAACCAACCTTGACACACTTGGTGATACTAGCTCGAAAGACGAGGCGGTTTACGCTGTGATACATATCAATGCATGTCGGTCGGAATGCTAAAGCAAGACAATGCTGAAGCATTCACAAGAATCCATTGGAGCCGAATTCAGATGCTCGAAACTGTTTGACCGTTCAGTGAAAGAGAGATTAACCCTCAGTTGAACGATGGCGAAGGAACCTGGCGATGGCGGAGTAGCAGCTTTGGGAAGTGCTTGAGCGATTGACATTCACAAAGAATGGGCCTTTATTCGGAGGCCCAATGCGTTTTGGTGGATTATAATGGGCTCAGCTTTTCAGGCCCAATATGTTTAAACAATGGGCTTCAACTTCGGGGCCCAATTCATCTTTCTGGATTGTAGTCGATCAATGGGCTCCGATTTTTTCGGACGTCATTTTCATATATTCTATTTATTAATATTTGTTTACGGAAGTAATTCTAAAATTTTAAAATTTTAAAATTATTTTTTAAGTATTTATTTAATACATTTTTAATTAATTTTAATGATTTAAAAAATCATGTTTAAAAGTATAAAATAAAATCAATTCCATCTATGGCACACCCCACAAAAATACCAACGGACTCGAGGGGACCAGAAAACGCCTTTTACTTACCACCTTTTATCAGCCCTTGCCTTATACAAATTCTCGAGCCTCCTTTGTGTCACAATCTTCATAGAAGTTACTGGGTTTGTGAGATCCAATATCGGTTAGAGAGGAGAACGAAGTATTCCTTATAAGGGTGTGAAATCCTCTTCCTAGCAGACGTGTTTTAAAATTGTGAGGCTAACAGCGTTACATAACGGACTAAAGCGGACAATATCTACTAGCGATGATCTTGGGCTGTTACAAATGGTATTAGAGCCAAATATGAGGGCGGTGTGCCAGCAAGGACGTTGGGCATCCAAGAGGAGTGGATTCTAAGATCTCACATCGGTTGGGGAGGAGAACGAATATTCCTTATAAGGGTGTGGAATTCTCTCCCTAGCAAACGTGTTTTAAAACGGTGAGGCTGACGGCGTTACATAATGGACTAAAGCGGACAATATCTACTAGCGATGATCTTGGGCTGTTACAAATGGTATCAGAGCCAAACACGAGGGCAGTGTGCCAGCAAGAACGTTGGGCGTCCAAGAGGGGTGGATTGTAAGATCTCACATCAGTTGGGGAGGAGAACGAAACATTCCTTATTAAGGGTGTGGAATTATCTCCCTAGCAAACGTGTTTTAAAACGATGAGGCTGACGGTATTATATAACGGGCTAAAGCAGATAATATCTATTAACGATGATTTTGGACTGTTACAAATGATATTAGAGTCAAACACGTGGGCTGTGTGCAAGTGAAGACATTGAGCGTCCAAGGGAGATGGATTATAAGATCTCACATCGATTGGAGATAAGAACGAAACATTCCCTAAAGGGGTGTGAAAACCTCTCTCTAGCAGACACGTTTTAAAATCGTGAGCCTAACTGCGATTCGTAATAGGTCCGCTATAGAATTGAACGAGGAGGTGATACTAATTATCAGGTCAGAGAGATGCTCGACTCGTAACCAGAATCACTATTGTGTAGATAAGTGGGCCTCCTTTTGTCCCTAAGCATTTCAACAATGGCTACTGTAGCATTCAACCTCCCACCACATTCCCACTTGCTATTGTTTTTATCTGTCTGGGCCGGATTCTCCCCGTACATGGCCCAACACCATTTGGGCCCAATGTCTCCTCAAACGGCCCATTTAGGGCCCAACTATTTTAATATTCAAATAGATTTTACCAACACCGTCAAAGTTAATCAAATGTACAAGAATACCCCTCCCTCACAACCATCAACCAAGGACAGTTAGGTAATTTCAATTCCATCTCTAGGATTACATTGTCAAAGCATCTATTATTATGATGGTTTTCCAAAAATGGAAAAATGATGAAATTAGATTAATAAATTCCAATTATTTATTTGGTCAAACAAAATTTTCTTTAAATATTTAATATTTGTCATCATTTACACGTCATCATCTCATATTTTCCATTCAATTAAAAAGAACGCTAATAAATTATTATATAAAAATTTAATTTTTTTTTATCGTAGTACATATCAATTACAGCTGAATTATTAAAAAAAAATAATAATATATTTCTATTAACATTTAACGTCAATATATCAATTTAATTATTTTTAAACGTTGTAAAAAATAATTATAATTAAAAAAATAAAAATTAAAAATTAACTGCTCCTAATATTATATTATTAACCAAACTTTCTATGAGACCCATTATTCAAAATAATCATATTATTTAATTTATTTAATTTTATTTTTTATCTATTTCCTTAAAAAAAAATATCTGTGACAGTAATTAGATTACGAAATCCATGGAAATTTTCTATATGATATAATAAAATAATTCCATTCTTAGATATCATTGAATTTCAAATTTTGACAAAAATAAAATATTGGGTACTTTTTTGAAGATGACGTGTGAAATGCTATTAATTATTTTTAATTTTAATTTTAATTTTTAATTTTTGTTATTTTAAAATACAATTTAGCATAAAGATATTTCTTCGTGCAAAAATAGTAGACTTTATACAAACGTCTTGTTACATTAATATTCACGAAAATTAGGTATTTATATAAGGAATAGTTTCTTTAAAATTATTTTTTTAAAATTAAATAATTTAATTCAAATTATAGAAAAATAAGAAAAAATAGAGATATTAAATTACCAACCTTGTTTTTTTCTGTCAAAGCAACCGTCAAGTAGAGGTTGGTAAACAATCTTGACCACCATCTAGAATCTGCCACGTGTAGGGGGTCAAAAAGGGAAACCTGAAGAGCCGGGTAAACATAGCGTAGCTCCATCCCATATTGAATTTCTTGATTAATAGTTTTTTTTTTTTTTTATATAAATAAATAAAAACAATAATAAATGGCATCACAAGACTTGACATGCATGCATTGTCTGACCATCCAACACCGACGTGGCGGTTTGACTCTCTCTCTCTCTCTACTCTCTTTCTCTCTCTACAAAGCCAAAGCAATTTCTCTTGCCATTGGCTTGGTCCAATTTGTGCTTCTAAGACGTCAATTTCTGGTTTTGTTTGCTCTAAGTGTCAAAGCTCTGCAACTTTTCTATTCGAAGCCCCCCAAGGTTTTTAGATTCTTCAAGTAAGTCATCCAATTGTCTGTTTGATTTTCAATTATTGTCCAGGAATTGCTGGTAGTGGAATTTGATGAACTGGGTCGAATCTTGATTTTGTTTCTCTCCATCTGACTATCTGGGCAGCGAATTCAACAGTTCTAGAGATTGAAAGTGGGCGATTGTTCTTGTTCTGTACCTAATTTCTCTAGGAATAAGCCTCAAATGGATACGAGTTAAGTGGGTAGTATAGAGTTTTTGAGATGGATGAAAAGAGGGTGGCCGGTTGTACTCGTAACGCGTTTTTCCGGTCGGTTTCGTGGTCGGAACGGTCA
Source organism: Cucurbita argyrosperma subsp. sororia (assembly GCA_018691285.1). NCBI lineage: Eukaryota > Viridiplantae > Streptophyta > Magnoliopsida > Cucurbitales > Cucurbitaceae > Cucurbita > Cucurbita argyrosperma. Next base: position 9,585,651 of record CM031898.1, read on the forward strand.
CCGTCGAAGCCCCGTGATAATCGGAGCTTAGTGTCGAATAGTAATAAAGCTCGGTTGTGTTTGCCGCCGCTGCAGCCGCTTTCGATCAGTCGCCGGAGTGTTGAGGAGTGGCCACCGGCGGGTTGTGATGATCTTGGTGTTTGGCCAAACCCAGAAACTCCGAGAGAGGTTGTTGATGATAAGGCTGTGAGGGAATTTGAGTTTAAGAAGGATAAACTTGCGTATTTTGATAAGAAATGCTCGAAAATTCTTGATCATGTGTATTTAGGGAGTGATTCTGTGGCTAAGAATCGAGAGGTTTTGAGGCAGAATGGGATCACTCATGTGCTGAATTGTGTTGGGTTTGTGTGTCCTGAGTATTTCAAGGGTGAATTTGTTTACAAAACTCTTTGGTTGCAAGATACTCCTTCAGAGGATATTACTAGCATTCTCTATGATGTATTTGATTACTTTGAAGATGTTTGTGAGCTCGGTGGTCGGGTTTTCGTGCATTGTTTTCAAGGAGTGTCTCGGTCGACTTCTCTTGTAATAGCGTACCTTATGTGGAAGGAAGGTCAGAGCTTTCAGGATGCTTTTCAATCGGTAAAGGCTGCTCGAGGGGTGGCTAATCCGAACTTGGGGTTTGCTTGTCAATTATTGCAGTGCCAGAAGCGGGTTCATGCCCTGCCTGCTAGCCCGGATTCGACTTTGAGGATGTATAGGATGGCTCCTCATTCATCTTATGATCCACTTCATCTTGTACCTAAGATGTTGAACACTCCGACTGTCCAAGGGCTTGATTCTCGTGGGGCGTTTGTCATGCATGTTCCTTCGGCTATCTATGTCTGGGAGGGGGAGAAGTGCAACTCTGTGATGTTGAACTCGGCTAAGGCAGCAGCGTTGCAGATCATTCGATACGAAAAGGCTAGAGGCCCTATCCTTAGCATCAAAGAAGGTGATGAACCATTGGGATTTTGGAAAGCTTTGATGGATGGCCAAAATTTGGCTGATAATTCCAAAGGGCAAGTTCGGAAGGTTGAGGAGTATAATCCAGATTTCGAAATTTTTCACAGGGCGATTTCGGATGGGGTTGTTCCACCTTTCGATATATCTAATACCGATTCGGAAAATTACCTTCCCGTTAGAGAAAATGGGTGGGAGACGATCAAAAGCAAGATCGAAAACAAAACTACAGAAGATATTGTGACATCCTTTTCAGAATTGGATTGTGATACTAAAGGAGCATTTGATGATATGGACATGATGACTGCAAATATTGATGAAGATCCAAATGCACCTGTTTCATCAATTGACCTTGCATCTCCACCACTTTCACCCACAGCCTATTTGTGTGACTCACCTGAATCTTTTGACTGTTTTCCAGCTCGTAGCTTGGATCGGGAAATAGAAGATTCTAAGGTGAGCTCGATCCCAGACGATCCTTTATCGATACCGATTCATCCTCTGGGATCACCCGATTCATTTTCGAGTTTTCAAGGAGGGACTAGTCCAAAGTTCGGCACCAAATCCCCTTCACTCTCTCCTTCTACATCTGATAACTCGAGTTCATTTACCTTTTCACCATCATCGTCTAATTGGTCCGACTTATCGTATATGTCTTCTCAGCAACCATCACCGTCCGACGTGGATTCAGTACATCCAGCTGTTAAAAACTCTTCCATCATAGATAATTTTTGTTTACACCACAAAGAAACTCATCCTATCTTTGTAGAGTCCTTTCCCTCTTACCCCATGTTAAGGACAGGAAACACGAATTTGACATCAAGAGGAGCCTCCCCTTCAATTGCAGAGCGTCGAGGGAGTCATCCTCCACCTGGGATGTTGCTGCCCTCCATTGAAGAAGCCTGCAAGGTTCAGAGGAAAATAGTTCGGTCATCATCGTTTTCTTTGCTCACCTTAGACGACGATGCATTGGAGATAGCAGGGTGCAGCCAATCCAATAATAAAAGCAGTACTAAAGATCTAAATTTGGACATAGATAGATTTGAGGCTTGCGCTGAATTAGAAAACAAGTTTGCAGAAGCAGAAACTCCAATCTTTTACCAGTGGCCTTCAATGAATACAGTGGAGATCAATCAATTTGGGAGTCTCAATTCTAGATCAGTGTATATATTGTTTGCACCAGATACAAATTTGGATTCAAACGGCTACAACAACTTATTTATCTGGCTGGGGAGTGAAGTTTTGCATAAAAACGATGACGGTCAACGAATGAGCGACGACAATGAAGATGGACATTTTCACTGGGAGATGATCGGACATATATTCATTAACAATAAGGGAATTCCTAGAGATACGAAAATACAGGTACGTAAACAATTATTCAGAAGTTCTTTTCTCATAGAGAAAATAGTGTGCTCAACATGCTAGACTGAGTAGCTAATGGGAGACAATCTTTTATGTTATTTCTGAGAGGAAAATGTTTTCCTAGAAACAGAGGATCTCAAAAGTGTATATTCCATGCTTATAGTAAATTTCTAATGACACCTCCTTTCTCTGTTTTATTTGCTAGTAAAGCAAGTCCATCTACTTGCATAACTCACAATAGAAGGCAACTTGGAGGGTGACACCTAAAACCTCTACATGACTTGCTAAATATTGGGATATCTATACTAGTAGCCATATCATTCAACATAAGCTTAGTAGATTAATCGTCATTTTAACGCTCAAATTCCATGTTTTGAACAGTTTTATTGATGTTATTTTGAAAGGATGTACCTTAGCTCATTTTGTGGAGTATCCTATGTGTGCAGATAATAAGAGAAGGTGAGGAGCCAGAGAAGTTCCTTGCACATATAAGCCATTCATTACCTCAAAAAACAGAATGTGTTGATCTGTGGTCGGTGAAGACTTGATGGACTGTAGCGGAAGGCCTTCCAAAAGGTAAAACTGGCATCCACGGCAGAACTGATGTGAGCTGCTTGTGAGATGTATATATATACGTAGAGAATCCAATCCTCCAGAGATCATGTATAGAAAAAAACGCCATCAATAGTCTGAGTTTTACAGAGTAATCAGTGATTTCACCTGCTTTTGAAGAAAGTAGAAGTTAGATTAAAAAATTCAATTAGACTTGCGATTAGTTCCCTTTGTTGTCGAGGGAAAATTTCAGATGCTATTTTTTTAAACACTGAATAAGATAAATTTCTAATTAGATTATTTAAATAGTTTCACGAGATATAAATGTTGGAGCTACCGAAATTCCCATGCATTTATAATTTGAGAGAGATGCTTTCCATTGTGACAAAACTACAGATAACATCCTTGGAAGCTCCATCATCAACAGCTTATATAGATTTGGCAGTGCAGGACGTCTAGTTGGTCTGGCATGCAATCCTATTGTCACCTAATTCCAACCAAAAAATGCCTTTAACCAAAGTTCACTAACGAGTCTGAGCTTGACGGTAGAAGGCAGCACTATCACAGTAAATTAGCACCAACAGATTCCAAACTATACAAGAGCGTATCTTCTGACTTCTGAGCAGCAAAAATACAGGGACAATGTTTGGACCCAGAAGATTTTTCTTAGATTTCATTACGAGCTCTTAATAAAGCCACTATTGGACCAAGGGCGCTGCCTCTGAGTGCCCTACAGGACCTTGATCTCTTTCCTGAACTTTCTTCTTGATTCCTACCATCTGGCCTCCTTCCTGAACTTTCTTCTCGATTCCAACCATCATTCTTAGTAAGTTCAGCTTTCTTTGCACTCAGAGCCTCGCTGATTTCATCCCACGCAGTTACTTTTCCATTACCTGAAGACCAATTATAAAATAAGCCCATTAAACGTAACCAGCTCCCAGTAAACTAATCCTACCATGGCTACAAACTATAATGGATACCTTGTTTAGTGTCGTTGGCATTTCCAATGCTATGGGCGAATATGGAACTTTCTGCACTTTGTTTAGCAGAAGTGTTTTCCTGGTTAACCATAGTTTTTGAAGAATCCAAGCTTCCTTGCCTGATAAGCCGAAGATCAACAAGAGAGGCAAAATCTATCTGTTGAAGACCTCTATTTGTCAGTTCGTTGTAATCAAGGATAAGCAACAGATTAGGCATGTATGTGTATCAATTAGTAGTTCCTATAGATAACAATAATATTGCTTACAAAGAAAACAGGTGAACATAAACTATAGTCCGGTAGTTGATATATATATATACATAAAATAACTTCACTATGTGACAAATCGGAGAGAAAAAATGATTTGGGTGATGGCAAACCAAAGACTGCTTGGCACTAATACCTTTAAAGAGCCATTTTCACCATATGGGGTTGAATCTAAGTGTAATGCAGAATCCTCGTCCATCTCCTTTTTAACAGGTAATGGGTATTCTGGAACTGGATTTAGCATAATTCGATTGGATTCAGTGTCGTACCATGATACTTTACCAGCCTGAAACAAGAAAAAGAAATAGAATAACATACAGGCTGTGGAAATAGGGAATCTGACAGGAAATTTCAGTGAAGACGAATTTTACTCGGAAGGAGGAAATCTCAGGTGTCCAGGTTGATGATAACTCAATCAAACGATATGCAACTACATCACCTTTCTGCAATAAGGAAAACACAAATTATATATAGAATAAAATTTAATAATTAATACCATAACTACATAGGTAACACCTGTTGCTGCCTCTATAAAATTCTATATAAACTTTGTGACTTGTGAAATTGGCCCTAAAGAAAAAGTTAAAGACTTGGGAAATGATAAACATTTAATTTAATGGAAACTGTTAACATGACTTGATCCTTCCACTTTGCAAGCCATTCATGCCCAACTAAAAACGTAATAAAGCAAGCAGATGAATCAAACTGTGGAAGCCAAACCTGAGGCAAACCACTGCACGGTCCAAGTTCATCAAAATTTATGGGACCAACTACAGGTGCTGAAGTTGTATGTTGCTCAGCTTCAGTAGTAGGCAACTGAAGAGGTTCGTCTGTACGATTGTTAGAATTGTTCCTATTCAAAGATGAAGTTTTCTCTTTGCCCCATTTCTGACCCTTCTTCTTGTTGGTTATGCCATTCCAGTGTAATGTCTCCTAAAGCATAACAAAACAATAATAATTGGCTAATGTGAACATCAAGAGGCGGCATAAGACAATGGAACAGTATGGATACCATAGGGAAGTGGCTTGGTTGTTTTTCAGTCCGATCCGCAGCCACTGTAATGATATAAGAGAAACCGGGGAATTCATAATTGTGAGATCCATATTGTAAAAATATAAAATCAAACAAATACAACGGGCAAGCCTGTGCAAGACACTTTCCCACCCCTTTTGAGCCTCAGAAAATACTGTTCCCACCAATGCACAAGCACACTGTCTAAATAGAAAGAAATCATCAGACCTTTTCCAACTGGCTCAAAGCGAATGTGTCCTGGCTTAACTACCACAGGAATAGTGTCATCATCCATATCAGCATCATTATTCTGACTAGGTTTTTTATCAACACTTGTTTTCAATAACAGCTGCTGTTGCTGCAAAAATAAAGGAATCAGGTGACCACACCTCAATACAATTATGAGCATATTTGCCAATGCAAATTCTAACTTTACACGAGCATATTTGTCAGTTCAGGACATACACACTGAAATATATGTATAATGAGACCTAGTAGAACTTTGGCTTTTCACATTCAAAATGATAAAATAAAGAATTGACACATGGTAGAAATTTGAAGTAAAGATGGAATTTTACCCCCATGACAAAATACAATAAACAATGAAAAACTACCATTTACAGCGTCAATATACCTCATTTTGAGCTCTTTCCCTCAACCAATGTCTTTTTGCCTTTTTTCGACGAGTACTTCTACTAGGACCCTGACAAGAAAATAAAAGAACACAAGAAAGTACATGATTGAAAATTCAACAACCAAAATAGAATAAATGATAAGACAATTGAATCTTAATACTAAGTTTCTGAAAGAATTCAAAATCCTTGGATGGATCTAGTTACAAAATATTTCATCTTTCTGTTGCCAAATTCCAACAAGAGGAAATAACAAAGTCAAAATTCTCTTTTCAATCTCTTCATTCGTCCTAGAGTCATACCTTGATAGCAAAAAAAGAAAAAAAAAAAAGAAAGAAAGAAAGAAAGAAAGAAAAAAAGTAAAGCCAGTCAAAGAAACAATATTCTAAATTCTCGTCCAATCAAAATGTATCAGATCTGATATATTTACAAGCACAGCAGTAAAATTATCATAATAGCAGGTGTAATACTGAAGTATAACAAAGGCAAATTACAGACAATCATTGCATACCGAACAAATTATAATGAACAAGTGCAATCAAAAACAGAATTGAAAATAGTGAAAACTACTAATAGATAATCACGATTTCTTATAGCTATAATGATGATAGTAATAATAAATTCCCATGAATAAAAACCTTTTGAGTTTCACCAGCTTTGTCGGTCAACTCAATATGTTTCCCGCCAACTCCAATCTGATCAATCCTAAACAACCACGAGTTGTAAGACATTTTTCTAACAAACCAGGCAGATGAAAAATAAATCGGTTCAACGTTATTGTAAAAAATAAAAATAAAAATAAAAAAAGAGGTCCAAACGTTTTAAGTGTGTTACATTATCTGTAAGACAAATCTGTTAGGCCACAGATTGTGGCTGTTAATCAGAGAAGGGACAAGAGAGACATTTCAGACTCAACGGGTTAGCATGGGTCAAGTTTTTTGAGAGTGAGAATTTGCTGGGGGACCACTGAGATGGGAGCAGGGGCGGGGGGGTGCGGATGTGGTCAGTGAGTAGTATTTAACCTTCAGTCTCGTTTATTTTCGTTTTATGCATTTTAAGAATTTCCTAGAGAGAGGAAGGAGAGATTACCGACCCTCCTCAATTGGCCTGGGAGGTTTTGCGTTGCCATAGGTCAGAAGTATCTTATGTTAATCAATACAATTAGGCATCAATGTGAAAAGAAAAAAAAAAAATTGAAAGTTCATTGCCATAATATAATAAAGCTGCAGGAACCACCTCTTTGCAGTCCCAGTTGACTTAATAATATTGTTGTTTCTTCCATCAATATCAATGTTGCTGGATGTATCCGATTCAGATGCACTAGAACTGCTGGATGAATCATTTTTGCTGCCTATGATCTTTTGTGAGAGGTCAGACTTCAGATGATTTCTTTCTTCATGCATTTCATTAGCGTAATGAACATCCGCTATGATAGTTGGAAATTCTTCACTGGGGAAAGAATTATTTTTCTTCCTCCTATAATTTCAAAATTAGAAATAAGGACCAGAATACATAAACTGATTACAAAAACTATAAGCCTTAAGGATTAATCGGAGTTAACTCGAGTAAATATATCAGTTCTAATAATTCATCTATAAGCACAGCAGGAGAAAAGGAGTTAGACAACAAAGTATAACACTTCAGTTATGAAGAAAATGGAACACGAGAGTTGTAAAAAAAAAACATCAAAGCATGGAAGTAATGCTAGAAAGGATAATAACTCAACAGCCATTTATAGTAGGAGCATCAAGCTGACCAAGTACCCATCTTCTAAGCCAGACAAAATGTAACACCCTAGATTCACCGCTAGCAGATATTGTCCTCTTTGGACTTTCCCTTTCGGACTTTCCCTCAAGGCTTTAAAACGTGTTTGTTAGGGGAAGGTTTCCACACCCTTATAAAGGGTTTTTTGTTCTCCTCCCCAACCAATGTGGGACATCTCACAAAATATACGCTAGATAATCATATTTTCTCTCAGTGTTGTTAAAAGAAAACCCAATTTCTAAGTCTCCAACAGGCATAAGAAATATCAGAGTTGATACAGGCACTATACATACTTCGTGTTGCGAATTATCTTCGAAGCTTTTCTTTTCTTAGACACTTTTTTTTCAACTGGGGCAGCTTTCACCGGCAAAGGAGCTCTAAGTTCATCTTCCTCTGATTCACTCTCCCTGAATTCCTCAGTTTTGGTCAATTTGTTACCAACACTGAGACAGATTGCCTTAATTTTTTTCTTCTTCACTCTGGTCAACAAAGAAACTTGTAATTACCACTAAAAGAGTGCATAAAAGCAATTGAAAATACACAAACAAAGGTCACTCACAAACCAACCTGACAATGTCTTTATCCTTTAAGATACCAACCGACTCAAACGGAGGTAACACAAAGCCATCCATCTACCAGAAAAACAAAATTAGGGCAATTTGCCGCCATTATGAAGAGTGAAAACAATGAAAAGTAAAATCAGATAAGAATGAGGGGAAACTCATTCCTTCCCCAGCCCAAATGTTCGTTTCTACAAGCAATTGAAACTTTCAACAGTAAACTTCTAAAGACAATTCATTATGCCAATGCTACACTACTACAAGCAAATTCAATAGCAGATACTTCCAGGACCTTCATCCACAAACAATCGTTCAGTAAGGTAATCCAATCAAAGCAAGAGATCTTACAGAAAGAATGAGACCGTTGGGGCAAGCATCGTGAAGACGAAAAACCGAAAGGATGTAGGAGGAGAGGTCGGAAATAGTTCGGAAATGAGGTTTAACGACAATCCAGCTCCGGCTCAATCCCGAGAGCGACGCCGTCAATAGGTCCTTGTGTTTGAACAAAACTCGCAGTCTCACAACCTCCATTAAGCACGAGTGAGAGAAACAATGGCGGCGAACAGCGAAGAACTGGAAACTGGAACAATGGGGTTCGGAGTTCGGAATTTGTTAAACCCCTTTGCGGATGTCAGCCCCTCGTCAGTCGTCACGCGGCCACAGGCGGTCGTAAAAGGTTCAGCCGCTGTACAATGTCCCTCGCTCCCGCCGCACCATGGGCGTCAAAATTTCCGGAACCGGCCCATATTGAATAAGTTGGGTGGTTCGGTTTTGTAAATTAAATTTAATTATTTAAGAAATAGTTTTAAATTTCTTTAATATATAATATCGTTGAAGATAAAAAAAACTATAGGTTAAATGTATAATTTGGCCATCTAATATGTTTAGCTTAATTTTGTATCTAATAAAGTTTATAATAAATCTGTAATTTTTTAAAAATTTATAATGTCATAAACAATTCAATAAAGAATTAAAAGTTTTAGAATATATAAGTTAATTTTAAAGTTAAAAAACAATAGGCTATTAAATAATTTTAAGAAGTTATTGATTTGATATACACAAAATTAAAAATTCATAAACTAGATTAGAAACTTAATCGATATAACATTCATCTATTGATGGGTGTTAATGGATCGTGAGCCAATTTATTTTTGTTAAATTAAAAAATTTATTAATATAAAATAGTATAAGAACGATGGTACAAAATTTATAACAAAAAAAAAAAAAAAACATACGCATATATTAAACAATTACCTAAATCAATATTTAGTTGGAAACTACCACTAATGTTATGATCTATGAATCTGCGAAACACATATTGAACAATTAGAATGTAATTTCTAAATTAGCCACCGAACACAAATGTGAAAACATAAATTAAACTTGATTCCCTTGTTTACAAATTTCACGAACCAAATGGAGCTCGATTTGAGACAAACGCTAATTTGGTTGAGTACTTCACGAAAGGATTGAGATTAGTACTCAACACTTTCATATTACCATGATCAAAGCTAAAACAGCAAAGTGGACCTCTCAACAACAACCTCTTCATACTCATGTGTTAGGATCAAACAACAAAGTGGACCTCTCAAGGAACAAAACGCACAACAATGCACACTCAATCTAGATTAACACAAAGAACTGAACAGAGAAAATACAGAAAATATAGAAAGTACATTTTCAAACCAATAAATATATATATATATAAGTATATATATATATATATATATATATATATATATATATATATATATATTACTATATATAGCTTTATCAGATATAGCTTTTTACTGTGCTAGAGCTAATTTACGTCATTTACTAACAGTTGACTAAACTATAAATAAGCATAAATAAGCAGCTAAGCTCCTGACAATGAGATAGATAGGAACAAGTTGAGTGCCTGCAGGGTTGCCATTTCTATAATTTACTTCAAACTGAAGGGCAGCTAAGCTCCTGACCATCACTGACAATGAGATAGATAGGAACAAGTTGAGTGCCTGCAGGGTTGCCATTTCTATAATTTACTTCAAACTGAAGGGTTCTACAGAATCCAAGTAAATTGCATGGAATGGAAGATGAACAAGGAGGAAGACAGAGAAATTTAAGGATCCATTACATAGCAGGCAGCTAAATTGATCAAATAAGAAATAACACAATGATAAACAGCTTATTGGAGCCTTCCAGATGAGTGAAGGAACTTGAATTGTACTTGTTGAAAGGCAGTGTGAGTTTAAGAAGAGATTCAAAGAAAGAGATTAGTAACTACTGAGTTCGTGTCCAAGGAGCAAGATGCATGTGAATTCTATACTGCAGAGCCCTCTTTTCCACCTACCTATTGTCACGAGCTCACAGACCCCTGCAACATATCGTATGATAAATTTGGAGTTAGAAGAGAGATACAAAGAAATCATACGAAAAGAAAAAAAAAGATCATGTCGTTACAATCATTTCCTCGTTTAATTCAATCAATGTAAGATCCCACATTGGTTGGAGAGGGAAACGAAGCATTCTTTATAAGGATGTGAAAGCCTCTTCCTAGGAGATGCGTTTTAAAAACCTTGAGGGAAAGTCTGAAAATGAAAGCCCAAAGAGGACAATATTTGCTAGCGATAGGCTTGGGCTGTTACAAATGGTATCAAAGCCAGACACCGGACGGTGTGCTAGCGAGAACACTGAGCCTTGAAGGGGAGTGGACTCCGGGCGGTGTGCCAGCAAGGATGCTAGACCCCAAAGGAGGTGGATTGTGAGATTCCACATCAATTGGAGAGGGAAACGAGTGCCAGCGAGGACGTTGAGCCTCAAAGGGGCAGGTGGATTGTGAGATCCCAAATCGATTAGACAGGGAAACAAAGCATTTTTTATAAGGGTGTGGAAACCTCTCCCTATCCCTAGCAGACGCATTTAAAAAAATTTGAGTGGAAACCCGAAAGGGAAAATCCATTTTAAAAATCTTGTGGGGAAACTTGAAAGGAAAAATCCAGAGAGGACAATATCTGCTAGCGGTGGGGTTGGGCCGTCCTAATCAAACTCATTTTTCCTACTTTCATGGAAATAATGCATATTTTTCTGTTCAAGTTTTGTCCAGATCGTTATCTCCTCTTGACTTGAGGAAATAAGAAGCTGTTGCAGATCTAAAAGATGCTAGAAATCTCTGGTTCAATTCTCTTTAACCTAAGGATCTAAAGATCCTAACATATAACCATTGAAGCTTGGCGTAAATGCAATGCATTTGCTATGTATTATGATATATGACCATCAAAGGATTTCCTGGATGGACGATTATCACTAATATCACCAATTTTACCGACCCAACAATTTGCATAAAGAATTTTATTAGGGATACATGTTCAGCAAATCTTTCCTTCAGCATTTTGACTCTACTCTAGAACACATATCTTGTGCTGGCAATACAGTTGTTCATTGCTGATGATTTGGGCAGGAATTCTAATTTTCTTACAGTTCTACGGGCAGAAACTTGTTGCATTTGATTGTACTAAGAAATGTAAAAAAGATCGGTATTCTTTTTGCTAACAATAAGCAAGCAACAAATAGACAAAGCCAAAAGATCCATGCACAATTCATTCAAACACATACATGCTTAGATTACTCAATAGCTTATTGTTGAACGAAGATATTTACGGTAGAAATGATTTCCGAAGGATCTACAAATACCTGACTTTCTTGATAAGAATGGCTTTAAGCTTGCGAGCAAGGTCCTGTGATCTAATTTTGCGCTCCAAATTCTTTCGGGCCAAAACTCGCTTCTCTGAGTTCTTGATGTGGTGAGTCTGCTCGCGCTTAATCAGCCGCTCGATTCCGCTCGATCGCATCTTCCTTTGCAAGAATGTTATTGCCCGTTCAAGATTCCCGTTCAGTACCTTCACTCGGATCCCCCTCCATTGCTGCTGGTAGCAATGTAGCGAGGCAGTGGCGTGAATCGAAGACCTGATGGAGCACGATATGTTCCGCGCCAACGAGTTCATTTCTAGGTTTAGCCACTCAGTTCGTCGTTCTTACAACTCCACTTTCCAGTTTCATCTAACATAAATAATAATAATAATAATAAATAAAACATTATAATAAATTTTAAAATATTTTATAAAAAAAATATAATATATTATCTCATTTTTAAAAATTCAAATTTCAATATTTCAAAATAGTCATAAACGATTTCTTCTCTTGAGATTATTAGTGTGCGAGTTCCTTTGTATCGTGAATAGTCTGTGACTCTGCAGGTCTTGTGTCGAAAGAGTTCGTTTGATATTCTTGAGGTAAGTTAACACGATGGGTGATTTCCAAATCATTGGAGAAATCAAGAAACTCAACAACAACTACAATATTATTCTACGGGGTGTTCGTATTCTTTTCTCGATTGGTCTTAATAAAGAGCGCAAGTGTTTTCCATAAACAGTTAAGTCCCTTGTTGTGTCTGATACGCTTATTTGGTCTCAATTAAATCACGATGAGTACTTTCTAACATGAATAAGATGTAAACGATAATGATTTGTAGCATGCTTGTCTTATAGGTGATAATTAAACGGGCTAAACCGAATAACTTCTTACAAACGTCTGTGCTTTCTTTTAAAACCAACTGAGCTCCTTACTAGATCAATCTCTTCTGAACTCCTCGAATACGTCTTACAATAAGAGAAATTATGAATGACATAGAAATCAGGGTCAAACGGGTTAAAACACACCAGCTCACTTGCCTTCACCCGTGCACCAAACCACACACTTGTGTCAACCACACATGTGCCCAAACATACTCTCTTCAACCTCCAATCCTTTGACAAATTTGAAAAATTCCCTTTTTGTCCTTGAACTCGTTTTCTTCCTATAATCCTCGATTCAATTCGATTCATTCACTAAAATTGAAGAGCTTGTCAATATGAATTCATTACATAACTTTCTATTAGCAGGCTTCCACAAGGGAGTTCTTGACAATAATACCGGATAAATATTTTTGAAAAATACAAACAAAAATAAATATTTTTTAACTTTTAAAAATGTTTTGAAATGTATCTATTTTAATTTTTTATATAAATTTAATTATATTATTGAAATTAAAAAAATTACGAATATTTTTTTAGATAATATATATATATTATTAATTTAGTTAAGAATATATTGCTAAAAATATAATTTTTGGGCAAACAAAGAGTTAAACTAATTCTAGATCCCAGGAGTGATGGTACTCCAAATACGAAATGACAATAATACCCCGAAGTCAAAAGGGTAATTTCACATTTATCGTTTCAGGGTCGAGGTCTTGTTGATCCGACTGATATCCACGATTTCACCTGGACCTTGGAAATCCTTCCTCAGAAAACAGAGACACGAACCGATACGAAGTGAAGCTCCACGAGATCAAAGCATCTGACTGAACAATTCTGGCTACTCCGAAGCGAGCCATGGTTGAGCTCAGGCACTCGACCTCGCTTGGGAACAGAGCCACTTCCTCGCCAATGAAGCGGGACGAAGATTCATCCCCTTTAGTCCCCGACCGCCAGTCTGAAGACGATGACGATCGTGATCGCCATTCGATCCGTGATCGCTATTACTCCAGGCTTAGTTTTCAATCGCTATGCCCTTACTTTGGCGACGATGCTAGGGTTTCTCCGTATAACTCCAGGATCTCACTCTTCTTTGTGTTTCTAGTAGTCGCTGGTGGTTTGATCGCTGTTTTCTCGATTATTAAACGTTTGGTCAGTTCGCCATTAACTCTTTGCCTTACGTTTCTTGCTGGATTTTGATTTAATTATTTCTCGTTCCTTTCGTAGTAAGCATTCCGTGAGGATTTATGATTTGTTATCTGATTCGTAGTAGCAATTATGTGATTGATAATGAGGAAAGGAATTTCCATTTCTCCCGTTTCCATTAGATTTTAGGGGGGGAATCCACTGCATTTTCTACTTATTACGATGCCTGAATGAGCTAACGAATTTCCTGGTGTTAGATTTAAGAAGCTCGATTGAAATGTGTGAATGATTGCAGATGTTCTGGTGCTAGATTTAAAATGTTCATTTGGAATGTGCAAATAGTTGAACAGTTTTCTTTTTTGTTCCTGAACTGTTCAAGTAGTTGCTGATGGACATTATTGAATTTCTTTCTTTTATTGTAGAATTCCCCGTACTTGTGTGAAAAAGAGGGCATTACTCTTCATTGTCCACCGGTAAGTTCTTGAGAGATTTCTTCTTTTTTTCTATTTCTTCATTTTCTAAACAAATGGATTCGCTGCTTTAGGTTAAGGAACGCCCTTCACTCTGGGAGAATCCTTATTCAGCCACCACATCTTGGAAGCCTTGTGCCGAGCTTCGTGATTCTGAAATCATAGGTAACCTTGGTTTATTTTGGGAATATATATACTGTATTCTTTCTACTTTAGCTCTCCCTTTCTTCTTGTACCCTTCAAATGCTTTGAAAGGTTTTGGATTTTGACAGATCTTCCACCTGAAAATGAAACAAATGGCTATATATTCATCCATGCTGAAGGCGGTCTCAATCAGCAGAGAATTGCTGTGAGATATCTTCCTGCCAAACTAAAATGTTATTGGTGAAGACGCTTTTTCCTTCCTCGCTTTTCGATTTAACTTCATCCTTTTCTTGCTTGCAGATATGCAATGCGGTTGCTGTGGCTAAAATACTAAATGCAACACTTATTTTGCCAGTTTTAAAGCAAGATCAGATCTGGAAGGACCAAACGTAAGATATGTACTTTTATCAACCATTTATATACTCAGTGTCTGCATATGAAAAAGAGCTGCTTGAATGCTCTTTTGCTGTTTTTGTCTAATATCTGTACGATGATTGTTTTTATTCTTAAGTTGCTTGACTCTTAATGCTTAATCTTAAATGTAGAATCGATTATCATTGTTGTGATTGTTTGAAAATCATGAACCAAATGAAGCCCTTTGATCAATGTGGCATTATTCTGCCAACCCATTGAGTCATTATAACCACCCTAAGTCGATATGTCTTTGGTTTGCTGCTTGAGAAGTTTTAAGCTTTTTTTATTGTTCTACCTATATCAAGCTTTATTTGCCTGACCAAAAATTACAATTTTAGTGATGTGGATATTAAAAAGCTTATTAAGTCTAGAAAACTTAGAGGACCTTACTATTAAACTCTGGCTTTGCGGTTGACTTGTCTAAACTAGTTTCAGCTAGTTATTCCATCTTTGTTTTTCACGAGTCCACTCCCTCGAACTCCTTTTAGATAAACCGATTAAAATTTTTAGTACACGTGTTTGAAATTTTCATTTTTGGTGTTCTTTCACAATATTATGAAAACAATGCAGGAAATTTGAGGACATTTTTGATGTAGATCATTTCATTAATTACCTGAAGAATGATGTGCAAATTGTTCGTGATATTCCTGATTGGTTTACGGACAAATCAGAGCTATTTACAAGTATAAGGTTCGTTAGTTTGTTCCAATATGCAGCTGGTTTTTCTAGTTTGATTTTTTTTATAGCTTTTGTTAGCTGCACACAGAATTGAGAGGATTATAGACAACTTTTAATTTATTTCCTTCCATGAAAATATGTTTAAAAATCAGTCAATTCTTTTATTTTGTCTGAGCTTTTGTTTATTGAAAAATAAACGAAGGATAGGAAATTACTTAGCAAAGAATTCCAATACAACATGGAGATGCTTCCCAGAGCCTTAGCTTCCCTATACATTCCCTTCCATTCCCACTCAAATTTAGTTCCTTGGGGAGCTCTTTTTTCCCCTTTCCCCACCCCCCAAGAACCTGGCTAAATGCACGGCTGTGGTGGAAAAAGTTGCTCACATATTTTACTTTGATTCCTTCTTGGAAGAAGTAACTTGTAATTGTCATTGATTCTTGGATAAAGTTTATTGCAGACGGACAGTCAAGAACATCCCGAAGTATGCACCAGCACAATTTTACATTGACAATGTACTTCCTCGAATCAAAGAGAAGAAGATAATGGCGCTAAAACCTTTTGTTGATCGGCTTGGGTAATTTGTTAACAAATTTATCTTTGTTTATCTGGATACCCACTTTCATGCATGAAATTCTATCAAATCAATATTCATGGCATTCTGGTCTCAGGTATGACAACGTTCCTTCAGAAATCAACAGGCTAAGGTGCAGAGTAAACTATCACGCTCTTAAATTTCTTCCTGACATAGAGCACATGGCTGATGTATTAGCTTCAAGGATGAGAAGTCGCACAAACAGCTCAAATCCATATATGTTAGTATGGTTATATCTGGAATGTTTCTATAATTATGCATTGAACTCTTGGGTAATGCAATCTGTCTACAGGGCTCTTCATCTGAGGTTTGAGAAAGGAATGGTTGGACTGTCATTTTGTGACTTTGTGGGGACAAGAGAGGAGAAAGTCAAAATGGCAGAATATAGGAAAAAAGAATGGCCACGTAGATATAAGGTGACCTAGAAAGTAATTTGTTTTTCCTTATATATATATATATATATATATTCAATGGTGACTAAATGTGGAAAAGAGAAAATCATTCATTCAACATCAACATCCGTCATTGATTTGCATTATTTGGTTTGCAGAATGGTTCCCACCTGTGGCAACTGGCCCTGCAGAAAAGAAAGGAAGGACGGTGCCCTCTTGAGCCTGGAGAAGTAGCCGTTATTCTTAGAGCAATGGGCTATCCAAAGGAAACTCAAATCTATGTTGCATCCGGACAGGTGTATGGCGGACAGAATAGGATGGCACCACTAAGGAACATGTTCCCAAATCTGGTAAAACCATCTTTGACCTCTTTGAAACTTCACTTTTCAATAGAGAAATGTTCGATTCGAGGACTTGCAAAACCATTTCATGTTTCACCACTGCTTAAAATATTTAACTTTAGTAGACGAATGACAGAATGATCGATACCAAGAGTACGAAAATTATATAAAATAGAGAATCTCTTATGTGTTTGCTATCTTTCCCAACGAATTTCTGTAACTTCAATGATTTTCTAAAATATGTCTGAACATGAAATCTTTCCTTTCCATTGACATCAACATTCAACATTCAACATTCAACTTGTTAATGGTTAGGAACCCGGACTTCTTTCATGTTCTTTAGCTTCAAAATCAAACCACACAATCCTTTTCTTGCCCTCTTTTGACATTTTCATTCCGAGTACCGACAGGTGACGAAGGAAGAGTTAGCTACCAAGGAGGAGTTGGATAGCTTCAGAAAGCACGTCACAAGCTTAGCAGCATTGGACTTCTTAGTCTGCTTGAAGTCGGATGTGTTTGTGATGACCCATGGAGGTAATTTCGCTAAACTGATAATTGGGGCACGCAGATATTTGGGCCACCGTCTAAAATCCATAAAACCAGACAAAGGGCTAATGTCAAAATCCTTTGGAGACCCATACATGGGGTGGGCCCCTTTCGTAGAGGATGTGGTTGTGACCCACCAAACCCGTACTGGATTACCAGAAGAGACCTTTCCCAACTATGACCTATGGGAGAATCCCCTCACCCCATGCATGTGCAGAGCTTAATCAAAACACGTGGGATTTGAACCCTCGATTGTTTTGGAGAATCTCCTTCCTTTCATCAATATCCCATTTATTTCTTTTTGAAAATGGTGTGGCTATTGGTGAAATGGGAGATTGAATAGAATAGTTACTGCCCCCTCGGAGCACACCACACCAATCTTTGTGGATCTGTTTTTTTGTATCCTTAACGAGAGAAAGAACTAAGTTTGATGAGCAGTTTTGTGCCCTAAGAAGGAGTATGGACGGTTTTGTACCTGAAATGTCCAAGGTATCCGGTACGTATAAGCAGCTCCTGGGATGAATTATATGAACTGCCCCAACCCCATGAACCATTTAACTTTCTTCTTTTTCTTCTTCTGTTTGTAGCTCGATTTGATTTCGTTCTTAGTAAATATGTTGATTAACGTCATTGCTCACATCTTATACAATAGCAATTTCAAATTTGTCTACTAGGAAGAATGTTTTTCCGATTATAGAATTCGACCCATGGCGTGCTATGTCTTCAGTTATGATGCCAAAGTTGGACGTTTATAACGTGAAGGCTCCCTCAGACTGTGGCATCTAGACCCGTCTAGTTAGCTTTCAATTTTGTGTCTTATAGTTATAAGTCTGAACTCTTAATGATGTTTAGTATGTCTTTTTCATATTCTAACATTTTTTTAAAATTAAAACTATCTTAATTTAAAATATATTTATTAGTTTGTATGAATATTAGGAGAAATAAATGGGTAGGTTATGAAGTCACTTAATATTCCATTTTCATATAAGTTATAAAGTTTATGCCATATTTATTTATCATTAGTTCAAATTCAATATTGGAAAAGTATGAGATAAAAACAAAGGGAAAGTCTATTAAGGTATCCTTATTGTATCAATAATTATTTGATATGAAACTAAATATGGAATGCTGAGTTTTCAAAAGACCAGCTCATTCAAATAAAATAAATAAATTAAAAAAGATCTAACTTTCTTTTAGAGGCCATTTAAAAAAAAAAAAATTAAATTAAAAAATTAGTTTATAATATATATATAGATATATTTTAATTTTCCATTCACTAAATTCATAATATAATTAAAAAAAAAAAAAAAAAAAAAAAGATACTTCTAAACTTTATCTAAAAAATACTCTTAATTTTTGTGTCAATAATAAGCTTAAGCTTTTAATAAAACGGGTCAATAATAATCTTAAGCTTTTAATAAAAGTTTAAAAAATACCCTTTAATTTTAAATATTAAAAAATATTTTTACAATTATTTAAAAAATATCAAAAAATATCTTTGAACTTTTTTTAATTATTTTTTAAAAACTTCACAAATACATTTAAACTTTTTAAAAAACTTTTAACAAACAAAATTGTTAGTACAAGGTTTAAAAAATATTTACAAACTTTTAGAAACCTTTATAATTTTTTTTTTTTAAAAAAAATAGACATATAAGTAGAACTTTTTTTAAAAGGTTAAATTATTGCTTTAAAATTTTATAATTATTTTAAAAATATAATACTAACGTTATTTTTTTTTTAAAATTAAAAATGTGTTAATGAGAGTAATTTTCTTATTTAATTTTAAAAATTTTGTTTAAAACAAAATATAAAATTTAGAAATATTTTTATTAATTTAAGTAACCATTTATTTTTCAATTTTATAAAGACTTGTAATTCGTTTCTCCAACAAAATAATCGCCCACTGTTTTCTTCTTCCTCCACCTCCCATGGCGCCAACCCATACCATATCGATCCTCATAACCCGCGTAAACGCAGAGACGGCTGTAGATTGACCATCTCTAATCGAAAGCTCGTTCTATCGATTCTTTCCGGTAACGAAATCTTTCTTCTTCTTCCTCTTAGAAATTTTTCTGTGCTGGTTTCTGTTTCAGGATTGTAGTTTCGATTTTCCTCTTTTCTCTGTAACCTAACAACCATGAGTTCGATCACATCCTTTAGAAATGCTTCTCCGTACTATAACTGCTTCTCGAAATCATCGAAACGCTATAATCGTTCGAACATTGAGTATCAATCGAAACTCGTGATTAGGAATGTGAAATACTTCCAGTTCAAATCTCTGAAATGCATTCGATATTGTGATTGTGATTCTAATTCTGATTCAAGTTCCTCGATGATAATGCGATCTCAAAAACCTAGCGGAATGATACCTGAACTCGTCGCTGATAAACTTGAACGGCTTGTGAGTGAATTCGAGGCTCTTGAAAAGCCGATCGATCGAGTGAAGAGGCTTTTGCATTACGCTACGTTTCTGGCTCCAATGGATGAATCGGCTCGGGTTTCTGAAAACAGAGTCGCAGGATGTACGGTTGAGGTATGGTTGGAAGTGAAAATGGACGATAATGGAAGGATGAGATTCAAAGCGGACAGCGATTCTGAAATTACAAAAGGATTCTGTTCTTGCTTGATATGGATGCTGAACGGGGCGGAGGCTTCGGAGGTTTTGGCAGTGAAGATTGAGGATTTGGCGGCCATGAATTTGGGGTCTCCGATCAAGGCGCAATCCAGAGTAAATACTTGGCAAAATGTGTTGATTAGTATGCAACAAAGAACCAGTGATTTAGTTTCAGAGAAAAATGGAGAATCGCCTTAGGAGTTCTTGTTCCTTCCCACTGCCATTAATGGCGAAGATTTTGGTATAGACAAGCAAGCAAGTAAATGTTGCATGAATAAATGATCTTTGAAATTTAGAAACTTACTGAAATCCTTGAAAGTAGATTCAAATTTGTGTTCGTCTTTGATGCATAGTTTTAATCTCTCAACGGTGCAATCATAAACCTATCGTTGATACATTTGTTTGGAGATTGGAGTATGTGTGCTTCAAATTAAGCTCTTTTTCTTGGTTATAATATGATTGAGAATTTGATGTAGGTAAATTATAAAGAGTGTTCGTAAAATTTAGACATACGCTTGATTATGTTTGTGGTCCAAATTTGGAAAGGTAATAGCTTCCCGTGACAATAATGGTAAAATTTGTTTAAGAAAAGGAATGTGGTCGGCAAAATAATAAAATCATGCACTTCAATGTGGTGTTTGTTCTTGTTCGAGGTGTGTTACTTATAGCTAGCATGCCTATATCATATCAAAATTTTTTTACTTACTCTCGTGTTGTATTACTTATTACATTTTTTTTTTTTTTTTTGTCATCGCTTTGGCTCATGTTTTCAATATAATTGACTTTCAAAGTACTTTCTTCTAATAATTTTATCGCCTATGTTTTTAAGAATATTTTCTTTTAAAATGTGACTTGAGATTGACCATACGTCTGAATTGTCTATGAAATACGATTTTTTCTTGACTGATTTGTTTGTTGAGTTAGAACAAGTATTGCACAATCGTTGTCGTGTTGCAGAAAAAAGTGTCATTGTAATAAGTGGTATTAGAATTTGTTAGCTCATAGTCGCGTTAAAGAATGAAACGATGTCGGTGACAAAGCAGAGGCTAAATCGCAAGTTGAACGACTCACTAAAATTGAATGTGAAATATTGTTCCTTAAAGAAGTCCTCGACATAGTTTGTTTTCTGGAAGAACGAGTAGTAGAATTAAATAAATTAAAAATTTGGTGGAATTAGAGCTATGAGCACCCGTTTGGATGGGTTGCCAATCAAAAAACTAATATCTAGGCTTGACTCCCTAAAAAAAAAAGAGCAACACGACCAAGTAGCTTAGAACACGGAGGTAGCACAGAGAGCTTTGTTGCACAAGTGGAAGAACATATTGGACAGCTAGATAAAAAAAGACCATGTTAAAGCTTTAAATAAATGTCATTATGGCAAAGATGACCGAAATGAATACTTGAGTAAACTTGACCATATAGGTCGTAGAAAATCAAATCCTAGGTCAACCCAAGTCAACAAACTGAAAATTTTGGAACTCAAGATCTTTAAAAGAAATGGGGATGCGAAGAAGCTCGAAATTTCGTCTTTAACATTGAACAATACTTCAAAGCCACGAGGACCTATTCGGAAGAGCTCAAAGCTACCCTAGCCACAATGCATCTCATATATGATGTAAATGGTGACGTTTGAAGGTGACTAGCATGCAAAATGGGTAATGCACCATAAATACATAGGAAGACCTCAAGAAAGAGTTGAGAACTTAGTTCTTCCCAGAGAACGTAGAATTTATAACGAGGTGAAAACTGCGCAAATTGAAACACAACAAAAGTTTCTCGTTCTTGATACTAGACATTAGAGATATGTTTGAGAAAGACACGTGTTTTGCTTTGTCGAAGGATGGCAACCTTTGGCGACTGAGCTGGCGGTTGGAAAGAGCCTACCAGCTTTCAAAGGAAGAATACACCATCCCAAAACTCTGTGAACAAACTAATGGGTTAGAGGAATGAAGAACCCAATAAACCGAATGGGCTTTTTCGGTCAAAAGTGTATCAACTTCTTGGGACATGTCACCAAACGTGGGCATATTTACATAGATGGTGATAAAATCAAGCTCATCAAAGAAGGGAGAGTCCCCACCTCGGTGACCAAGGTGCAATCTGTCCAGGACTAGCCAACTATTATTGACTGCTTCATCGAAATATTTTCAAGATGAGCTACCCTACTAACAAAATTATTAAAGAAGGCAGCAATGTCGAGGGAGTCTATCCTCGGCTTGGTCGATGCACCAAGCCCTTCAAAGTTGAAACATATGCATCCGAGACCACTCTAATTAATTAGAAATGAAAGGACTCAACCGAAATAAAAACAAAATTTAAAGATTTGTATTCAATCTGAAAGTTAAGATTTTTTCCACCTAACTTTCGACTCATGCGAGTGAGTCTTTTACTTTATAGAATCCAAAGATGCAATATTTATATTCAAGATTCGAGTTTCAATTATTTAAAAATGGAATTTTGTGAAGTCGTGGGTTTGATGTGACCTCGGAAGGACCAAATGTAACATGCTCGACACAAATATCAATGTCAACATAAGTCCAGATCATGATCATGACAAGAACTTCCTTCCAAATCAAACACAAATGAATGAATTTAATATAGAAATGGTAAAACCAAATTAAATACTTCAAATAATTAAATTTGTCCAAACAAAATTACCCATTGAAGCTTAAAAAAATCCCACAACAAGATCTTATCTGCTTCTGTTCCTAAATAAAAACAGAACATCACCACTAACATTTTCAACTCTGTCTCTCTGTCTGTCTCTCCCATGGAGTCTCATTCCTTAATGTTTGCTGTCTTGGCACTGTCACTGCTTCCCTGCTCTGTCCTGGCCCGAAAGCCCTGCAATTTCCCGGCCATTTTCAACTTCGGCGACTCCAATTCCGACACCGGCGGCCTCTCCGCCCTCTTATGGCAGGCCCCTCCACCCAATGGCATGTCCTATTTCCACGCCCCCGCCGGCCGGTACTGCGACGGCCGCCTCATCGTTGATTTCATGGGTATTTCTTTTCAACTGTTCTAAGATCTAATCATGAAATTTCTTCAATTTTAATGGGGTTTTGTGGTTCATTTCATTTAGCCAAAAGCTTTGGATTGCCTTATCTTAGCGCTTATCTCAATGCATTGGGAGCCAATTTCAGCCACGGAGCCAATTTCGCCACTGCTGCCTCAAGCATTATGCCACAAACCATACCTCTTATGCAGCCCGGTGGTGTTAGCCCCATTTCTCTTGATGTTCAATACAATGAATTCTATGACTTTCGTCGTAGATCCCAGACCGTTCGTAATCGACGTGAGTTCGTGTTTCTCCAAATGGATCTGCTTAAATTTTGGCAAATTTTGATATCGATCACCATGTTTTATGTTTGAACTTTGTTGTCAGTTGGTGGTTTTTTTAAGCCGTTATTGCCGAAGGAAACGAGCTTCGATCGGGCACTATACACGTTTGATATTGGTCAGAACGATTTGACGAGTGGTTACTTCTCGAATATGACTGTCGAACAAGTTCGAGATTACATCCCTCAAGTGCTCCATCAGTTCTCTACCATTGTCAAGGTTAGTTCCATTTGTAGAATAAACTTGATTTAGTAGAATAAGATACCCGAGTAAGTTTGATAGAATTGTTAGTAGATTTAATAGCTTCACTTCTTTTACTTGTTTAGACATATTTCGATCTTGGATTAAATCTAACGTTTTACACCTTTTTTTATACCTATTTTTAACATGCTTGGTACGTTTTTATAAACAATTTTAATGTAATGCAGTGGGTGCACAGTCAAGGGGGAAGGTTCTTCTGGATCCATAACACAGGTCCAGTGGGGTGCCTTCCATATGTATTGAGTCGAATGCCCGTTTCACCCTCCGACTATGACCAATATGGATGTGCCATTCCTTTCAATGACTTGGCTCAAACTTTCAACCGCGGCCTGAAGAAAGCTGTGGTTGAGCTTCGCGCCGCTTTGCCCGATGCCGCACTTACATACGTCGATGTTTACTCTCTCAAATACGCTCTCGTTAGCCAACATAAAAAACATGGTATTTCGAGGAGATATTAGTAAATTTATCATATTCATTCGGAAACTTTATGAGTTTAAACTGAGATGAAATTGAAATGTAGGGTTCGAGTTTCCATTGAGAACGTGTTGTGGGCATGGTGGAAAGTATAACTTTAATGTGAAGCTTGGATGTGGAGGAACGAAACGGGTGAACGGGAAGGATGTTTTGATTGGAAAGGCTTGTAAGAAGCCAGAAGTGTATGTGAATTGGGATGGTATACATTATACGGAGGCAGCTAACAAATGGATCTTTAATCAGATCAAAACCGGTGCTTATTCTGATCCACCAATTCCTTTGGAGATGGCTTGTTACAGAGCCTAGTCTAACATAATCTAGTCCGATTATTGTAATGCTTTGCTTTCGAGATATAGGTCGGCTTCATGCATCTCGATGTTTGCCGGAGGTGCTTCTAAGGTATGCCCTTCCGGTGGGTTGTTCTTTTCTCTGTCTTTTCCATCCAGTGCCCACATAGCGTCAGAAAATTTGCGTCTTCGATCTCTCTTCGCAATGCAATATATCAGTCTCTTTCTCTTGACATCTGTTTTTAAGTGTTCATCACCCTTTTTCTCTCTATCTTTTTGGCCTTTTATGCTGACATGAGATATAAACTAGATCATCAAGTTCATTACATCATACAAACCTAGCTGCTCACGCTAAATTCATTATTCGACTGAGATGAACCATAATTTGAGTTGGGCTACAGAGAACTCTACGACTTTCTATCTAAAAGAAGTGTATAAAATCTATCGACGTAGTGCTTAGATACGAATCTTTAACGATCCACTTTTCGAGAGATTTGAACCTCAAACGGCCACTAACTGACCTAACATTTTGAAGTGACGCGATAATTTAAAATAGTTAAAACATGCATACACTAGCTATACATCAGTTTAAGTCAATACAAGTTCAAACAAAAGTGACCAATTTACCCTTTGGGGTTGACTTTGACCGATTTTTCAAAATTTTAACTATTTGTTTTTATATTTTTCTAAACATTTTTCTCTTTTACCTCATCTTGAAATTCCGTCTCTAAGGCCTTCAATAAAACCTCAGAAGTTCGTCTTTAAAAGGTAAAATTATGTTTTAAATTTCTTGTCGGGGCTTGGGTGTTACGTCGGGGCTCAGGTGTTACAGCTCCCCATATACAGCCTTTCTCAAGAAACTATCTGCAAATGAGAAAAGGAATACATAGAGAGAAAAAAACGGGGAGAGAACGGAAGACGAACGGTTCCTTTCCTCAAAGCTTGACGCCCATTACACCGTGAATCGAGTGTAACGTCAAATAGAGAATTGTCCCCAGCATAGGAATCGATGACCATCAGACCCATGTACACAGAGGATAAGTAACGAGTCCTTCATATGATCGTTGCATTGTTTATTTCATCGTCGACAAGACTTGTGTTTCGAGAAGGTTGGAAACATAAACAGATCTATGTTTGTAGGTACTTACGCAGACTTGTACTTGGTATTGTCTGCAACACATATTTGACCTTATCGCTCACGATGCATATATGTCGTGTATTTTGTAGATAGTCAGTTTGGAAATCTCATGCATGTGTGAAAATGACAGGTCGATATGTAAATCATGAGAGTGTAAAAATTAACCATATAATTTCATGAAACACAACGACAAGTGATACTTGACTACTTCCACTGGGTGCCATTAGGCAAAGCAAACCGAGGTTAATTGTCCGATTGGTTATTGAAAAACAAAATGAATTAGGTTAAGGTCCCACGGTTCACGTTGTATGTGTACATGCATGTCTCGCCTATTAGGGAGTTATTTTAAAGCAACCACGAAGCTTTTGCTAAAAAGAAACTTTGATTAAATTCGGTGACAAGCCATCTTCAAAGGGGTCGGTGGGTCTGAAAAAGCACCCGTTTTAATCTGATTGAAGATCCATTTGTTAGCTGCTTGAGTATAATGAACGCCATCCCAATTCACATACACTCCTGGTCTTTTACACGCCTTTCCAATCAAAACATCCTTCCCATGGATCCGTTTCGTTCCTCCACATCCAAGCTTCAAATTGAAGTTATACTTTCCACCATGTCCACAACACGTTCTCAATGGAAACTCGAACCCTACATTTCAGTTCAAACTCGTAAAACTTCATACTAAACCTAAAAACTCAAACAAACAAATTACCATGTTTTTTATGTTGGCTAACGATGGCGTATTTGAGGGAGTAGATATCAACGTAAGTGATGACAGCATCAGGCAAGGCAGTGCGAAGCTCAACCACAGCTTCCTTCAAGCCGCGGTTGAACTCTTGAGCCAAGTCATTGAAAGGAATGGCGCATCCATATTGGTCGTAATCAGAGGGTGAAACGTGCATTCCGACCAATACATATGGAAGACACCCCACCGGGCCGGTGTTATGGATCCAGAAAAACCTTCCCCCTTGACCGTGCACCGACTGCGAAAATGGTCAGCCATTTGTGTAAAAGGCCATTAAAAATGGGTATCAAAAAGGGGCAAAATGGCTAACCTTGACAATGGTGGTGAACTGTTCCAGCACTTGAGGGATGTAGCCTCTAACTTGCTCCACGCTCATGTTAGCAAAGTAGCCACTGGTCAAATCGTTTTGACCAATATCAAACGTGTACAGCGCCCGCCTGAAACTCCTTTTTTTTGGTAATAATTGCTTAAAAATGCCACCCACTGAAATTAAATTAAATTAATAAAAATATTTTTTAATTTTTTAATTTTTTAATGTATATATTAATAATTTTTTTTTAATGTCTAAGTGACGTCTTAAATTTAGTTATGTCAATAGAATACTCAAATGTCGAACAAAAGTAAGAACTCAAGCCTCGATTAAGAGGAGGTGTATTTTGTTCGAGGGGAGGTGTTGAATGAAAGTTCCACGTCGGTTATAGTTTTCTCTATTATTTTTTTTAATTAAGAGTTTTGTCAACCTTAAGAACGTTTAACGTATTCATGATTTTAAATTTATTAATTTTGTTTGTAGTCCTCTGACGTTGTCCGAGTTGACTAATTTTTGAAGAGTCATATAGAGAAATAGAAACTCACGTCGATTACGAACGGTTTGGGATCTGCGATGAAAGTCATAGAATTCGTTGAACTGAACATCGAGAGAAATGGGACTAACGCCACCCAGACGAAGAGTTTTGTTTGATTGCCTAATAGTTGAGGCAGCCGTCGCAAATTGGCACCGTGACTGTAATTTGCTCCCAACCCGTTAAGATACGCGCTAAGATAAGGCAATCCCAAGCTCTCAGCTAAAATCAAACCAACAACCAAAACTCATTGTTAAGACTGCACAACAAGACACACACTCGAACACAAAGAACAAAAGAGAGAAAATAAATACCAATGAAATCAACGATGAGGCGGCCGTCGGAGTAGCGGCCGACGGGTCCATGGAAATAGGACATGCCATTGGGCGGAGGGGCCTGCCCAAAGACGGCGGAGAAGCCGCCGGTGTCAGAATTGGAGTCGCCGAAGTTGAAAATGGCCGGGAAATTGCAGGGCTTTCGGGCCAGGACAGAGCATGGAGTCAGTGACAGTGCCAAGACAGCGAACATTAAGGAATGAGACTCCATGGGAGAGACAGAGAGACAGAGTTGAAAATGTTAGTGGTGATGTTCTGTTTTTATTTAGGAACAGAAGCAGATAAGATCTTGTTGTGGGATTTTTTTAAGCTTCAATGGGTAATTTTGTTTGGACAAATTTAATTATTTGAAGTATTTAATTTGGTTTTACCATTTCTATGTTAAATTCATTCATTTGTGTTTGATTTACAAGGAAGTTCTTGTCATGATGTGGATTTATGTTGGCAATGATACCTGTGTCACGCATGTTACATTTGGTCCCTCTGCGGTCACATCAAATCCTGACTCACGACTCCATAAATGCCAATTCTAAATAATTTGAACTCAAATTTTGAATACGAATCTTGAAGTTTTAGATTCTATAGAAACCCAGGTTAGGTAGAAAAAAATCTTAATTGTCAATTTAAGAAAAAACTTGAGGGAAAGATTTGCATATTATATTCAAGATGGAGACGGCAACGGTCCATGCCCACCACTAGCAGATATTGTTCTCTTTAAGCTTTTTCTTTCGTGCTTCTGCTTAAGTTATCTTATTTATAATCAAAGTTATCTTATTTAAATATCCTTAACAGATAACCCAATTCAATTTTATTGAAAGAAAGTAATCCATGGAAGTCCAATGTGAGATTCCATATCAGTTGAAGAGGGTAGATACCCTCCCAGCTGACGGCAATACGTAACGAGCAGAAGCGGTCAGTAGGCTTGGGCTGTTACAAATGATATCAGAGCCCGATACTAGGTAGGGTTAGACTTTTCACAATGGTATGATATTGTATGAGCTCTCCAGGATTTGCTTTGTGTTTTCCCAAAAAAATTCTGTATCAATGAAGATAGTATTCCTTGATTATAAATTCGCGAGACTGACAACTATATGTAACGGATCAAGGCGGATAGTATCTAGTAGCGATGAGCTTGAACCGTAACCCCGCAAATCCGACGACGGATGGATCTTATCTTCTTCCGATCCTAAATCTAAATAGACCCACTTCACGGACTCCCTTGTCTGCATATGCGCACCATCGTTCACTCACATTTTGAACTCTCTCTCTCTCTCTCTCATTTTCTCTCTCATGGAGTGCCGTTCCTTAATGATTGCTGTCTTCGCACTTCTGCTGGTTCCACACTCTGTCCTAGCCCGGAAGCCCTGCAATTTCCCGGCCGTTTTCAACTTCGGCGACTCCAACTCTGACACCGGCGGCCTCTCCGCCGTCTTCGGGCAGGCCCCGCCGCCCAATGGCATGTCCTATTTCCATGGCCCCGCCGGCCGCTACTGCGACGGCCGCCTCGTCATTGATTTCATAGGTAAAAGTTCTCTGAGATCTCGCCTTGAAATTTCTTCAACTTTAATGGGTTTTTTCTGGTTCATTTGATTCTAGCCGAGAGCCTTGGATTGCCTTATCTTAGCGCTTATCTCAATGCATTGGGAGCCAATTTCAGTCATGGAGCCAATTTTGCGACCGCTGGCTCAACTGTTAGGCCACAAAACAGGACTCTTCAGCAGAGTGGATTTAGCCCCATTTCTCTCGATGTTCAGTACAATGAATTCTATGACTTTCGTCGTAGATCTCAGACCGTTCGTAATCGATGTGAGTTTCGTGTTTCTCCAAATGGGTCTCCCAAAATTTGGGCAAATTTTGATATCAATGACCATATTTTATGTTTGAACTTTCTTGTCAGTGGGTGGCTTTTTTAAGCCATTATTGCCGAAGGAAACGAGCTTCGGTCGAGCGCTATACACGTTTGATATTGGTCAGAACGACTTGACAAGTGGTTACTTCGCCAATATGACTGTCGAACAAGTTCGAGATTACATCCCTCAAGTGCTCGACCAGTTCTCCACTATTGTCAAGGTTAGTCGTTAATAAACTTGATCAAGTAGAATAAATTACTCAACGAATAACTTGAGTAGAATTGTTAGTAGATTTAATAGAATAAGTTACTAATTTATGTAGCGACCACGGGAGAATTGGTAGTAGTTAGTAGACTTAATAGATTAACACGGTAGAATTGGTAGTAGTTGCCAAATTGTAGACCGTAGTTAGTACTTCCACCCTATATACTCGTTAGATGTATTTTTGTAAACAATTTTACTGTAATGTAGTGGGTGCACAGTCAAGGGGGAAGGTTCTTCTGGATCCATAACACAGGCCCGGTGGGGTGCCTTCCATATGTATTGGACCGAATGCCCGTTTCACCCTCTGACTACGACCAATATGGATGTGCCATTCCTTTCAATGACTTGGCTCAAACTTTCAACCACGGTCTCAAGGACGCTGTGGTTAAGCTTCGCGCCGCCTTGCCTAATGCCACCCTCACCTATGTTGATATCTACTCCCTCAAATACGACCTCATTAGCCAACATAAAAAACATGGTAATTCATTCACTTGAATTTTTAGGTTTAGCACGAATTTTACGAGTTTAAATTGAAATGTAGGGTTCGAGTTTCCATTGAGAACGTGTTGTGGGCATGGGGGAAAGTACAACTTCAATGTGAAACTTGGATGTGCGGGAAAGAAGCGGATGAATGGGAAGGATGTTCTGATTGGAAAGGCGTGCAAAAAACCAGAAGTGTATGTGAATTGGGACGGCGTTCATTATACTCAAGCAGCTAACAATTGGATCTTCAATCAGATTAAAACAGGTGCTTATTCAGATCCACCCATCCCTTTGGAGATGGCTTGCTATAGAGCCTAATTTAATCCTATCTCGTTACTATGATACCGTAGTTGTTGCTTTCTGCAATCCACGATCCCATTTGAAGGGTTGGACACGAATAATCTTATCTTATCTAAGTCCGAGCTTACCCTTGCATTTCATAAATTTCTTTTTGGCACCCTTCCTCCTATGATTTAGAGTTTGGTTTTGTTTTATGTCTCAATGATTTAATGGTACGAACCGTTTATTTTGAACAAAAATTTTCATAAATTTAATGAAAATAATGTTTTTTAATTATATATATATAATTTTCTCTTACTCAGCTAACGTGGAACTTTAGTTACAAAAACAATCATATCCTCGAACAAAATACCACCATGTCTCTCCTCAAATAGTCATCTATCTCTTTTAACACTTTATTGGTAGGCTCTTTAGCTCCTTCCAAAGATAGGGGCACCGATCGTTTGAATTCTAAAGGCTCTTGTCGGGAAGAATTTCATCTAACAAGAAAAGCTTGATAGAGTATACGGTCTAAAGGGGCTCTCTAAGTTTTTGATGGGTTTGAGGCATAAGTTCGAGAATGTTAGATACTCAATTCAACATCGAGTTACTCCACTGGACGTTGATAGAGTTTTTTCTGATGTGAGATCCAAAGAGACTCGACTTGAGCCCCAAAACTAGGTTGGGTACAGGGGTCGATCTTTCTTTTCTTAATGATGAAATATTAACGTGAGAGAGCAAACAAGAAAATGACACTAAACAAAACAGAAACAGAAAGGCGTACGTTAGGTTAAGAGGGACTCATCACGAGTATTTATTATTATACTCAATGCAAGCATCACTAAGGTCATAATCTAAAATATTAATATTCTCAATTAACGAATTTATAAAGAGAGATAAAACATTTCAGGGTCAAGTCTGATACAAACTCATTATACATAATACCCTCACTCATAATACTATGACGAGTGTCTATGATGTATAAGTTGATGATGATAAAAGGGACCGGTCGATAGTTAATCAAGATGTCCTAGAACTCGAGGAACGAACTTATGGAAAAGTGAGCTCAGAATAGTCAAACCCTGAAAATTGACGGCCCAAATAGAGTTAAGAGAAGAGAACCTAATGGCTTCTACATCATTAAGTCGAGCTTAGGTGGACGAACAAGATTTCTAAGTACGAATAAGACACGGAACAAACGAACAAACTAATGGTAATGTATAAACACGTTACCTATCATGCTATTTTGATCTTTTCATATGAAGGCTAGATGATTGTGCACGAGCTCGAGAGCTTAGAGGTCAAGATAGGTCGGTGTCTCGATGAACCCAATTATTTTGTATTTTTGTATTTTGTGGTTGGTTATTTTGTAAAACTATGTGCTGTGTTGCATCATTTCCAATGGTAATGTAACTGCAAAAGCCACTATTTCCAGCCAACAAGTAAGGTTAAATGACTTCAATTTTTCAATTTGAAACCCTTTATAGGGTGAATGGCTGGTGCACCTTTTTAAGTTATCTTAGAGCATAAGGCTATAGTCTTGCACCCTTTTTTTGTGTGGCGGTACTCGTCTAACACGAACCTAGTGGTCTAATACTTGACTCGGGAACTGATATGGAACTTTGTAGCTGGGCTTACCCATCGCATGTGAGATACTTGAAACTTATATGTAACAGCCCAATCTCACAATCTACCTTATTCGGGATCTAGCGTCCTTGCTTGCATTCGTTCCTCTCTTTAATGAACGTGGGATCTCACAATCCACCTCCTTTCAGGGTCCAGTCTCCTCGCTGGCACACTGCTCAGTGTCTACTCCCTTCGGAGTTCAACGTCCTCGTTAGAACACCGCTCAGTGTCTGACTTTGATACCATTTTGGTGACTGGTCATACACCCCTGTATTGACACAACGTAAAATAGTAAAAGTCTATCTAAGATAAAAACACGTAAGAGAGGTTTGGAACATGTTTTCAAAAAGCATGACCGGAACATTCAACATGCTGTCATAGACAATACACCTTGGACAAGCATAACCATGACACAGTGCACAGACAAGATGGGTTCGGGTTAAAGCATGCGGTCATGGACAACATGTCTCCGAAAAAAGGCTTGACGTTTCACCCTTTATTGTGGGATTGTCACGGATTAGTCGACTTTCTTTCCTCGACTAAGTTCTTCCACAAAATGTCCCTTATTCTATCACTTGTAAAGCATCCCAAGTAGTTCTCCGAGTGATTTGCTCGACTTAGTCTATGCCTCTATGTATGGTATTAAAAACTGAGATTGAGATGTTCATTTCAAATTTCATTTGGTGTAATCTTCAAGTTAGGGGTGTCCTCTTCTAGTGCAATGAATGCGACCCTTTGACCCCTTCTGAATGATTGACCACTTGGGGTTTCTTCTTTCTCTTATATTAATGAATCATACGCACTTTCTCACCACGACGCATCAGCCTCATTGTGCGCATGCCCGACTTCGTTCGTGGAATAGCTCGGGGGCTTACCTAAGAACAGATGAGTATCACATTCAAAGAAACGCCTTCTGAATTTGCTTGTCCTCTTGCTCCCATTTTAAGACAAAAAAATGAAATGGGAATCTTTTATAGAACGCAATGTCAATTTCTTTCCTTATTTCGCTGTCTTCTTAGTTCTTCTTTTCTCAAATTGATTGAGAAATGTGCCGCCATATCATTTCTCTGTTCGTCAATTAATGGGTTGCTTGCTTTACTCAAAGGGACCCCATGGAATCGTCAAATGCAGGAAAAGGGCTTCGTTTCATTGAGTACTTATGAAATTGTTTGACATAGCAGCTTCAGCTTTTGGTATGCGACTTCTTGATCTATGCAGACTTGTTCGTAGAAATCATGGGAATTCTTCATCGCAGGTTTGAGTATTTCAAATGGGAAAAACGAGTTTTTAATCCTTTGTGTTCTGTAAATATGCATGTTTTTTTGTTGCAGTTCTGTGATTAAGAGACCAAATGACAGCATGAGGGTGATTTTGACAACGTTTGTGGGAGTGTTTTTGGGGTTCTTGATAGGAATATCTTTCCCATTGCTATCATTAACAAAGGTTGATATTGATGAATGTTCTTAGTGTTCATATTAGATTCTCAGTGTTCATTTACATTGGTTTGTTTTTATGATATTGGCAGCTTGGTGTGCCCCCTGGCCTTGTCCTAAAGGTTGATCAAATGTATAATACTGACATGAAATCAGGTGGATCCTCACAAACACCTGAAAATGTTGCATTTGATAGGAGTGGTAGTGGAGGGTTGAATGGTTCCTCAGAGGTATGTACTTGCAAGTTTTGATGAATCACTAGTTTTTAGCTATTGATGGCGTTCTAAATATTATGGTTTCTTAATTATATGTTTGGGGTTAGACCCATAAATGTCGTGAAAAGTAGGCTTATTATTGGTTTGATTTGTGAGATCCCACATAGATTGGAGAGGGGACGAAACATTTCTTATAAGGGTGTGGAAACCTCTCCCTAGTAGACGCGTTTTAAACCCGTGAGACTAATGGTAATACATAATGGGTCAAAGCGGACAATATCTACTAGCGTGGGCTTGGGCTATTATAAATGGTCTCAGAGCTAGACACTGGGCGGTGTGCCAACAAGGATGCTGGGTCCCCCAAGGGGGGTGGATTTTTAGATCTTACATCAGTTGGAGAGGGGAATGAAACATTACTTATAAGAGTGTGAAAACCTCTCCCTATAATAGACATGTTTTAAAACTGTGCGGCTCACAGCGATACGTAACGGGCCAAATAGGACAATATCTACTCGCGGTGGGTTTGAGCTGTTAAAAATGGTATTAAAGCCAGACATTGCGCGGTGGTCTTTGCTGGCCCCCAAGAGAGGTGGATTGTGAGATCTCACATTGGTTGGAGAGAGGAACAAAATATTCCTTACAAGGGGGTGGAAACTTCTCCCTAATAGACATATTTTAAAACCGTAAGGCTGACGGTGATACATAACGAGCCAAAGTGGACAATATCTACTCACGGTGGACTTGAGTTGTTATAAATGGTATTAGAGCTAGACACTGCGTGGTGGTTCTTGTTGGCCCCCAAGAGGGGTGGATTGTGAGATCTCACGTTGGTTGGAGAGGGGAACGAAATACTCCTTACAAGGGTGTGGAAACTTCTCCCTAATAGACATATTTTAAAATCGTAAGGCTGACGATGATACATAACGAGCCAAAGTGGACAATATCTACTCACGGTGGGCTTGAGCTGTTATAAATGGTATTAGAGCCAGACACTGCGTGGTGGTTCTTATTGGCCCCCAAGAGAGGTGGATTGTGAGATCTCACATTGGTTGGAGAGGGGAACGAAATATTCCTTACAAGGGTGTGGAAACCCCTCTCTAATAGACATATTTTTAAAACTGTAAGGCTGACGATAATATATGACGGGGCCAAAGCGGACAATATGTACTAGCAGTGGGCTTTGGTCATTTGTAACAGGCCAAGCCTACCGCTAGCAGATATTGTGATCTTTAGCGCGTTACGTACTGCCATCAGTCTCACAGTTTTAAAATGCGTCTACTAGGGAGAGGTTTCCACACCCTTATAAGGAATGCTTTGTTCCCTTCTCTAACGGATGTGAAATCTCACACATAACAATACTAGACAAACCTTTATATAGACATAGCAATACTAATTCTCATACATGAATCAAGAAGGAAGCAAGCATAGATAGCCGACAACAGCAATCAATCATCTTAGACTCGTGTACCAATATAGCAAACGAACCAAATGAATCCGACGTTTTGATTTTTGCATTACTACATGCCTATTGCTTGTATTTGATCTTCTATAACTTGAAAAACTGGTATGATATGATGCAGATTTGGGTTCCATCAAATCCTAGAGGAGCAGAACGACTAGCCCCAGGGATCGTTGCAGCCGAGTCCGACTTCTATCTACACAGATTATGGGGAAACCCCAACGAGGTGTGTTTTGAGACTGTCTTTTAGAAACACGA
Source organism: Cucurbita argyrosperma subsp. sororia (assembly GCA_018691285.1). Lineage (NCBI taxonomy): Eukaryota > Viridiplantae > Streptophyta > Magnoliopsida > Cucurbitales > Cucurbitaceae > Cucurbita > Cucurbita argyrosperma. The sequence goes on from CM031898.1 coordinate 9,620,905, forward strand.
CATTATAGGACATCTTAAGATATCAGTATTTAAGGTTGTACTCAATCAGCTAAATTCTTGCAGGACTTACCTAGGAAACCAAATTACCTTGTAACTTTCACTGTTGGTTATAACCAGAGAGACAACATTGACAAAGCAGTAAAAAAGGTCCCTTTTCTTCCTCTAACACTATATTTACTATCACCCTTCTCTTCATGCTTATGAGAATCCCACGTTGGTTGGAGAGGAGAACGAAACACCCTTTATAAGGTTGTGGAAACCTTTCCCTAGCAGACGCGTTCTAAAGCCTTGAGGGGAAGCTCATAAGGGAAATCCCAAAGAGAACAATATCTGCTAGCGGTGGGCTTGGGCCGTTACAATGCTCTTACTAGACTGAATGTAATTCCTCACAGTTTTCAGAGAACTTCACAATTCTTCTGTTTCATTACGATGGTCGAACAACCGAATGGGACGACTTCGAATGGTCGAAACGAGCAATCCACGTGAGTGCTCGAAAGCAAAGTAAATGGTAAATCTTGTTATGTTACAGATATATATAGAAGATTTGTTGCGATATTATAAATGAAAACTTAAGAACTTCCTTTGAAGGTGGTATGCTAAGCGGTTTTTGCACCCGGACATCGTGGCGCCTTACGACTACATCTTTGTGTGGGATGAAGATCTGGGAGTTGAGAATTTTGATGCAGAAGAGTGAGTTATTTAGAGATTAGCTTAAATTACATATTGGTTTCATTTGAATGTTTATAATGCTCTTTCAATTCAGATATATAAAGTTGGTGAGGAAGCATGGATTGGAGATATCACAGCCTGGTTTGGAGCCTGTCAAAGGGTTAGCATGGCAAATGACAAAGAAACAGGATGGTCTTGAAGTTCATAAGTAAAACTTCTGGAATAACTATGTTTTGTTCCTTAAAAATCTGTGTTTTTTATCATATGTTTCGGCGAATTCCCTGCAGACATACGGTGGAAAAGGCGGGATGGTGCACCGGGCCGAACATGCCTCCTTGTGCCGCGTAAGATTACTCGAAAAAAGTTGTTTTTGTTCTAGTGATAGAGTTTTAATGTAACGGCTCAAACCCACCACTAGTATTGTCCTCTTTGAGCTTCCCCTTATGGGATTTCCCTCGTGGTTTTAAAAATGCGTCTACTAGTGAGAGGTTTTCACACCCATATAAAGAATATTTTGTTTACCATTTGTAACTGTCTAAGCCCACTGTGCAGTATTGTGCGCAGTATTGTCCTCTTTGGATTTTTTCTTTCGAGTTTTCCCTCGTGGTTTTTAAACGTGTCTGCTAGGGTGAGGTTTCCACACTCTTATAAAAAATGTTTCGTTTACCATTTGTAATAGCTAAAACTCACTACTAGCAGATATTGTCCTCCTTGGGCTTTCCCTTGTGGGCTTCCCCTTATGGTTTATCCGTTAAGGAGAGGTTTCCACACCCTTATAAAAAAAATGTTCCGTTTACCATTTGTAACCGCCCAAGCCCAACGCTAGCCGATATTGTCCTCTTTGGGCTTTCCCTTTCGAGCTTCTCCTCAAAGTTTTTAAAATGCGTCCCGTAGGGAGAGGTTTCCACACCCTTGTAAAGAATGTTTCGTTCCCTTCTCCAACCGACGTGAGATCTCACATTTAATATCTGTCCATGTCTCCTTGTACAGTTTTGTAGAGATCATGGCTCCGGTATTCTCACGAGCGGCTTGGCGTTGCGTCTGGTATATGATTCAAGTAAGAATTGACTCTATTCTTATTGAATTCTAGCTTCATCATTGCATAAGTTCTTTCTAATTCTTGTTACATTGATTTGTAGAACGATTTAATCCATGGTTGGGGCCTTGATTTTGCTGTGCGAAAGTGTGTCGAGGTCTCACTTACCGTTTCCCTTAGATGCTACGTAATATATTTACTGTAATAGCTCAAGCTCATCGCTAATAGACATTATCCATTTCAACCCATTACGTATCATCGTCGCCTCTGTTAGAGAAAAGTATCCACACACCCTTATAAAGAACGTGTCGTTCCCGGGTATGAAAACCTCTCCCCTAATAGACGTGTTTTAAAACTGTGAGGCTTACGGTAATACATAAGGAGCTGAAACGAACAATATCTACTAGTGGTGGGCTTGAACTGTTACATCCATAGACTTTTTCTAACACAAAACTGTGTAAACCAGCCCGCACACGAGAAGATCGGAGTAGTAGACGCTCAATGGATAGTTCATCAAGGCCTTCCGTCGCTCGGGAGCCAGGTAAAGTCGAATCATTGTGTTCCTTTCCTACAACAGTTGAAACACCAACCCAAGTCATGTGTTGATCATATCTTTGGGTGCAGGGAGAAACTGAAGTTGGGAAAGCGCCATGGCAAGGGGTACTCTTTCTTTATCTCTTCCTTCTTTCATTGCTCCAAAATGATGTGAGCTTTGTATTTGTATTGATTATCAGGTAAGAGAACGATGCAAGAAGGAATGGACAATGTTTCAGAGTCGGCTAGCAAATGCTGAGAAAGCTTATTTCAAGTCATTGGAGAATCATCGTTCAAATATTAGCGTTCGGGTATAGAACGTACTTCTTTATAGCTTATTCAATTGTTATGGAGTATTCTGTTGATTTACAGTTTCTTCGTTATACATATATATATATATATACCATATTAGACAGTGTCTTGAAAATGTATGTATTTTCTGTATTCTCTACTTAAGTCGTCCTTTAGCCAATATTTCTACTTTGATTTTCTCTCTTATGTTCTCTATGTTCGAGGGTCGGTTATTGTGCGATTCTAACAATTAGGACCCAAATCCCTACTTAGATTTTCTGTTCTCTGATACTCATAGAAAAAGGAAAGGATGTGACAACCTGATGTCCGACTTTTTTCCGTTCATGGAACATCTGGAATTGCCTAATCTCTCTTTCGCGCTTGAGAGAGAACCCGAAGATAGACTTGTTCTTATGGCTCTCGAAGCGATCTTGAATGAGAAACTCCATTTTGTTTATCTTCCTTGTTCTTTTGCGTACCGAAAGAATTAGAATATACGAGATTTTGACGCTAAAGTCGGATGGGATGGGGTCAGGTGAGCCGCCTTTGCCTTTTTTCTTTTTTCTTTTTCTGTTACGTCTATGATTAGGATTTCTCAATCGTGTTCATCTAAGATTAAGTGTGTGTTATTGTGTGATCTTAAGACATAAATTCCTACTTGAATTTTCTCTCTCATGTTATTGTGTTTATCTGAGTGTGTTATTGGACGGAATTACAAAGAAACACCAAGATATTTACGTGGTTTGGAGAGAAGAAGTTCCGCTACATCCACGGGTAGCAACCAATCACTAATCAACAAAGTATTACAAGTGAATACCTCACTATCACTGTACAAAGACTCTCACTAATGTCACTCAAGAAATACAATATGACACATAAAATTTTCCCAAATCCCGATACCACTTAGGAATGGAGGGAGAAATCTCCTATTATATACCATTACAAAATCAAATATAAGATATAACTAAAACTAAATCTAATTCAAATAACCAAATCAAATCTCCTCTAAATAACCAAATCAATCAAATCAAAACTTATGACAATTTACAATACCTGTTCATCTGGATTGAGTGTATATTATTATCCAATCCTAACAATTAGGACCGAAAATTTCTATTTGAATTTTCTCTGGAGAGTGATATATTGTGTCATCCTAACAATTAGGACCCGAAATCCTACTTGAATTTTCTCTCTCATGTTATTTGTGTTGGATTTTCTCTCTCCAATTAGGTGGATTTTCTCTCTCCTATTATCTGTGTTTAGATAAATGTGTGTTATTGTGAGATCTTAACAATTATGACCTAAATTGGTACGTGAATTTTCTCTTTTTTATGTTCATCTATAAGTGTGTATTGTTCTAAGATCCGAACAATTAGGACCCAGCTACTTACTCGTATTGAATTCAGAGCTGTGACAGGTGATTGTGAAGCACTTTAAGGCTGGAAAATGGAGGCAAACATGACAGTACTTGGAAAGATGCATTTGGAACAAAGAAAGGCTGTTGCCACTCAAGAACATCCATTCCGAGGTTGCCTGTAACCTCATATTCATCGGTGTTCCGCAACTCGCTCACAGCTGTTTCTCTTTTTTCTATCCCCTGGATGACTCACTATTCAGAGGACAATATTATATAGAATATATACATAAAGATAAAATTCTTTTTTGTTAGAAAAATATATAAATAAATAATCCCGAGATTGTTACGATAACATGTGACATGCTTCTAACTTCTAGGATTTGTGGGGCGCGGTCGTCCTTTTTAGACCCCATTGAGAGGAGCGTCGAGTGGTTTGGAAATTCGGCACAAGGTATTCCGGTCATGGGAAGCCACCACGAGAAAGAAACCTTCCTCTAACGCTCGTTTATACGACTGAAGATAGTGGAGTGACAAAACCCATATCATCATTGGTGTCGTAGTAATCCATGACGGTTTAGTGGGTTCATAAAAACTCATAAGCGTTACCGGTTTGCAAAGTCGATAAAAGTTGGATTCGTGTTTTTTTTTTAATTAAAAAAAAACAACTTTTATCCTAAAATTGATAAGTTAAGGATCTCTAATACAATTTTTCATTGTGTCGTAACTTACTATAATTATTACTTTTTTTATTTTAAATTTAAATAAATATTGCAACTTTTATTGTGAAACATGTTTTTATTTTGAAACATGTTTTTTTTGTTCGAGAAATTGTTAAAAGAAAAGTTTTTTTAAAAATCTAATTAGTAGTTTTTATTATTTTTTAGAAAGAATTATGGATTTCAATCAAACTTATTTTTTTAATGTCTTTTTATTAAAACAAAAAGTTTAAAAAGGTATTAATAAAAAGAATTTAAAGTTAAAAAAGATAATTTTTAAAGCAAATTATTAATAATTTTATATTTTGAATTTTTTTTAAAAATGAAATGGTTATGTAATGAACCATGGTTAAAGATTGGTGGTTAAGATAACCTCAGTTAATATACAAATGGTACAATTCTTCCCTAGCCCAACCATTTGGATTGAGCCCAAACCTATTCTTCATTTCTCTCCGTTTTCGCTTCTTCCGCAACTCAAAACCAAACCCTTAACGGATTAGCCTTCATTTTTTAGGATTTTTGAAGATGGGTCTCTCAAATTTCCACCCGTCAGCTGAAGGAGTGTTGCTGTTACCAGTTCTAGTGATGAACACAGTCATGTCGATGGCTTTCTTGAAGAACTTGGTGAGATCTGTGCTACAAATGATGAGCGCCAACCCCTCGAGTTCTGCGGATGAATATGAACAGGAGAGTGGAAGAGGAAGAAGAATCTCCATTACCCATTTCAAATCCTTACGCCAAAGCTTCAATGGCGGAACAGAGACTGATAATTGCTCTGTTTCGAGGTGTTCTGTGGCAGAGTGCTCTGTTTGTCTGTGTGGATTTGAAGCTGACGAGGAAGTTAGTGAGTTGTCTTGTAAGCATTTTTTTCATAAATGTTGTCTTTCTAAATGGTTTGATAATCAGCATGTTACTTGCCCTCTCTGTCGCTCCATTCAATAGAACGCAACTTTTTTAAGGAAATTTTTGTGTTCTGTTCTTTTTCTTGCTGTTTGAGCTGAAGGGTATGAATGATTTACTGTTTTATTGAGCTTCCGGCTGAAACGAATTAGAATTATTGAGAGAAGTAGTCCGGCATTGGCTAGAGGAAGATCATGGGTAAGTAAAGGAGTATTATCTCCATCACTATTCGTATGAGATTATGCGAGTTTGTGCTCAAAGTGGACAATATCCTACCATCATGGAGAGTTGTGATGTCTAACATGGTATTAAAGTCATACCCTTAACTTAGTTCGGTCAATAGAATCCTAAGTCGAACAAAGGAGTTGTGAGGTTTGAAGGTGTAGTTAAAGGTGACTCAAGTATCGAATAAATGGTGTATTTTGTTTAGGGGCTTTAGAAAAGGAGTTGAGCATCGATTAAGGAGAGACTGTTCCAGAGCTTTAGAGGAGGTCTTAGGAGAGGCTCTATGGTGTACTTTGTTCGAGGGGAGGATTGTTGAGGATTATTGAGAGAAGTAGTCTCTAATTTGGAGCCGTTGGGAGATATTTTTACACCCTTATAAAGAATGTTTTGTGTCTGCTAGGGAGAGAGGTTTTCACACCCTTATAAAGAAGTAACCTCATTGGCACTTGTTCCCTTCTCTCCTATCGATGTGATAGCCTCCAATTCACCCCCCCTTCGGTTCCCAATGTCCTTGCTGACTCATCGTCTCGTGTCCACTCTCCATCAGGGCTCAGCCTCCTCGTTGTCACATCGCCCGGCGTTTGGCTTGATACCATTTGTAACAGTCCAAACTCACCGCTAGCATATATTTTCTTTGGGGTTTTCCTTCCGAGCTCACCTCGTGTCCATCCCCTTTAGGACTCAGCCTTCTTGTTGTCACATCGCCCAATATCCGGCTCTGATATCATTTCTAACAGTCCAAGTCCACCTCTATCCCTATGGGTTTTCTCTTTCGGGCTTCCCCTCAAAGTTTTAAAATGCTAGAAAGAGATTTTCACATGCTTCTAATCTTAAACCGATGTGGGATCTCACAGACATTCCGACATATTTGAAACTTCATTAGGATCATAACGAAATCGTGACAAAATAATGAATCAAATCAACAGAAATTAATACCGTAAAGAAATTGATAAATACGACTTGGTACAGTCCGTTTTATTTCGTTGGAACTTTGAAATGTTCACATACAAGTGCAAGCAGCTCAGGAGCATCAAAACATTATTGGGCTATAATTCAGTAACTAAGCTACACCTGATATGATAATCATACAGAATCAGAAGCCACAGTTTCTTTCAGTTAAGAGTCCATACACATCTGGTTGTGTTTCAGCCTAATGAACTCCTCAGCCACATCGTCGATGTTCTCGGTACGGCAGCGTCTAGAAGCTTCATTCACATCGGATATCTCGTTGATGTCCTCACTGAACGTTACGTGAGATCTATGGCTTTTACGGTGTCTTCGAGTCACGAGCATAGAGTCGGAAACGTAACCTCCATAGTTATCTGAGGAATGAACACCATGATGAACATGGAAAGACTTGAGCTGAGAACTTCTAAAAGACATCTTTCGATCTGCGAGAGAACACCAAATATGTTGGTTTCTTGTTTGTGAATGAGTGATTGAAATGTGTCGAAGTGCATATATAGAACAATTGTATTCCTTATGGATGAGATTCGAATCCAATTCCTTCTCTTGGGAGAAGGGCCATTGAGGATTTTGATTTTAGGTGGAATACGAAAGAGATATCACTTAAAAAGCTCGTGTAAAGTTAAAGGCGTTTTATAATGGGAGAAGTAACTTGAAGAACAAGACAGTTTTGATGGCCAGTGTTACGGACATGCTTGTTCAAGACATGTTGCCTATGGCCACACGCTCGTTACATGTCTAAGTGTATGACGTTTCAACAGAATCATGTCTACGCCTGTTAGACATGAAATGCCCCTGTATTGGGGGTGTGATTTTCTTCTTGCTTTTTTTAAGTGTATGACATTTCGACAGAATCATGTCTACACCGTATTGGGGGTGTGATTTCCTTCTTGCTTTTTTTAAGGGCATGACGGTTCGACAGTATCATGTCTACGCCTGTTAGACATGAAATGCCCCAAAATGTACTATAGGGGTGTGACTAGTTGTTAACTTCATCTGATTTTGCATGAAAATGTATTATAGGGGTGTGACTAGTTGTTAACTCCGTTAGAGGGGTGTGACTAGTTGTTAACTCCATCTGATTTTGCATGACCGTTCGACGAAATCACGTCTAGGCCTGCTAGACCTCTGAATCGCCCCAATGTGTACTATAGAGGAATGCAACTAGTTGTCAAATTCTCCTTATTCAGAAATTTATATGTTAACTAGTTTTCAAATTCTCATTACACAGAAAGTTATATGTTATTCTCCTTATTCAGAAATTTATATGTTAACTAGTTTTCAAATTCTCATTACACAGAAAGTTATATGTTATTTAAGTCGTTGTGTTGTTTTTTTGCTTGTGTACCATATAACATCGTTTTCAATCTCTCTCAACCTTACGTTCAAAATTCATCTGACCTTGTTTTCTAAAACATTCTTCTCATATCGAGGACGCGATCCTAAGTTGGCTTGACTCACTCAGTGCTGAGAGTGGATGCCGCACAATCATCAAACCAACTGTCAAGAAAAAGGCGACTGTGACAGACAGACATCTACCTACTCACCGGTCTACCTAATAAATTACAATCGATAAGATTATAGGAATGTTTACATATAGACTCTTTATTAACGAATACTAAGTCAGCACTCCTCAACCTAAAAGGTGGGGAAAACCAGAGAACAAGCCACAACGACGAGTAATGATCAGAAAGAGACTAAGAAATCAGGTCAATTATAGATATGAATACATGATACAAGTAATGGTCGTGTATACAAAACTTCCCAGTAATGGGAACAAAGCCCCTCAAATACAATGCCAATGCGCCGGGGTCGTCTAATTTGCTACTCCTGTGGTAGCAAGTTCAACCACCCAACGAATATCAAACTCCATGAATCAAACCAACTCAAAGAAAATAGATATCTACACATACTTTCCACCCATGGAATTAGTTCAACTTTCCAACCATTTGCAACCTCCAAAAGAATCAACATTAGCTTATCTGGAGGCAATCGTCATCGACATCGGCCACATATCGGTCAATGGCTGCCGAGATGGAGGGTCCACGGGGTATCAGATAAGCTAAAGTAAAAGTAAGCTTCACAGGTAGATATCAAAGTTGGAGAAAGATTAGCCACTCTTTCGTACGCAATTCCCAGGCAAAAGGAATTTGTAATTTTCTGAACTTTCAAGAAGATAGGATGGCAAATGAACTGCCGAGTAGGAATGAGGAACCGGTCCCATTTTTCCTATAATTTCCTTGAAAGTGTATTCCTCAGGAAGCATGTCGAATAGATCAGCACCCTCGCATATAATCTTCTGAATTCGTTCGGGATTCAGATAACTCGAGAATCTAACTCTGTCGTTATGGCTGTATGCTTTCATCTTAAAGACGAAGTCGCTGATACGACGAAAGCAGAAGCTGCAGTGCCATCCTGAATCTGCTAACAGGTCGTCCGATTGGCGATAATGAACATACCTTGTCTTCCCAGGTTTGTATCTATGGACTGAAGCCCTCCAGCTATTGTCATCAAGATGGAACTCAAAAGAGTACAGATAGTTTCTAAGCTGTAGATGAAGAACATCGGGTATGTCATCACACCATCTTAAGAGATTAATGGTGTGCCTGCTTGGAATTTCATCAACATCAGACATTATCAACAAATCATCATCAGAGATTCCAGCAATTTTGAGAAGCTGATCGAGTGCTACTCGTTGAAATGCCTCCTCGACGAAAGGATTTTCGCCTTTCTTAAATCTCCCTCCGACAGTACCGTAAGTCAACCTTGGCTCGACAAATTTGAACTGATCTCTATTGCGAGCAAAGTATAATGGCTTTGGCTTCCCAGTAAATGTTGAATTTGCCTCAAGAAGAACAAACTGTGTAATGTAGGGGTAGAGTTCTTTCCATCGCAAGGTGAGCATCTCGATCTCGTTACTGAACAACACAGCATCGTAAACACGTCGTGGGAATTCACGGACTTTCCAACCATGGAGATTGCAGAGTTTCTCCATAGTTACATTTTCATCATGGTAGTGAGTAATCATATTGAATTCTTTTGGTGGAGATTCCCATAGTGGCCGGAGGAAGTATGAGATCTTCTGTCCATGCAGGTAGATGATCAAGATGCACGCCGGTACCAGCGCAAAAAGAATAAAGAAGGTTTTTACATCCCATCCACGAAAAATGCAGCGAAGTCTAGACATGCCCAATACGCGAGTGGATTCCTGGATACAGAAAAGAAGCCTGGTCAACATCTTAAACAAAACTTGAATCATGAACAGGACAACTTCAAAATCTCCATTCCTTTCAGAAACCAAGCAACTAAACCAAAAATGAATATTATGATTTTGATACATATAAACTACTCATAGATTCTCAAAGTGCATGCAAAATTATGTCGCAATCTCTATGCAGTAAGAAAAAATTTCTGAAAACCAGAAGTTCGCAAGGTTTGAAGTTGAAAAACAATCCCAAATGGTGAAAAATCTCTTCTAAGGGCGAGAAATTTTTGAAAATTATATCATCAAATTCACTTCCACTAGAACAGATTTTACTCTCCAGAAATCTCTGTTAAATTCGGCGAAGGAATGCGCAGTTAGATGAGGCATTCGAAATTCCGGCAATCAGAGTTCAGACTAAATAACATCAACAAAAATTGCAGACCTATCGGCCTCGCATTTGATAAAGACAATTTCCCCAAAAACCATCAAATAAACGAAGAACAAAGCCCTAATATCAAAGAAGTCAATCAAGCGCCCAAACAGTCCTAAAAAACGATTTCTTAAAAGACTAGATTCATCCATGATCAGAAATAACAAATTAGAACACAAATCATAAAAGAAAATCCATGAACGAGGAAAACAGAATGAAAGTGCAAAATTAGTAAGTACCTGATCACAAATTTCGCCACAGATATCATCGGATTTTTTGGAGCAGTAATGGTCTCCACCTTCGCCCATCATCCAAGACATTTCTAGAAAGTTCGAGTATCCCCTGCAAAACGCCGGTTGAAGAAACAGAGAGTAGATATAACCACAAATGAGCAACCGGCGGCGGCGGCGGCGGCGGTTCAGTTAAACAAGAAAATTAGTAGATTCAGTCGGAAGTCCGCTTCAATCTCCGTCTCTATCCCTCTAAATATACAGATTGCATAGAGAGATCCGTAAGAATCAGCGAAATTAAGAGAGAGAGAGAGGTTGAAAGAATCGGCCAAAAATCGAAGGCGGAGAAGCAAAGGATGTATGGGCTGGCTATCTATCTGTCTTCGACAATGATTGGTGCCGAAGCTATCACAACAATGGAGATGAATCAAATAAGAAAAAGAAAATCAGAGAATCAAAAGACGAGAAGACCAAGAGAGACGTTTCTCTTTGTCGTCGTCGTCGTCGTCGTCGTTTCTGAAACGAAATGGTTATGGCGATTCTCTGTGTGTTTCTTTTTTGAAGTATCTGTTCTTCTCTGTAAATTCTGCTCCATAACGTGGGTATAAATACTGAATGTTTGGAAGTGGGGGCCACGCGCTCCATTTTTTGGTTTAGACTCGCTCAAGCCGACCCAAATCCGACCGAGTCGTGGACCGTGTCGTGCTTTTTTTCGGTTCTTAATTTGTTCATCTAATTTTGAATTTTATTTATTTTTTAATAATATATATTATGGTGGTTTTGATTAATTCTTCCCTCCGGCCTATCTTCTTTTGTTTCCTTCTTTATTGTCTTTACTCGCTTCCGTTTTATGGGCTTATTTTGGGCCTTATCTCTGGCCCATCTAGGCCCAATTTCTCTTTATTTATTTATTTTCTAAAAAATTAATTATTTTCTAGAAATTAGTCCACCTACTTTTAGAAAATTAGAATTCCACGTATAAAATTAAGGACTTTTGATTATAAAATATAATTAATAAAATTACCTTCCATATCATTTTAAATAATATTTTTAAAAGTTTCAAAAATATTCTCCAACGGGAATATTCTAATCTTTTAAAAAAGTTCAAAAATATATCTCAACAAGGGTTTCAAAATTACACGAGTTTAAACTTTGAGGGACTCTGCCAAATCCACCCCCTTCAGGAAACAACCTCCTCACTGGCATATTGCCCAGTATGGCTCTGATACCGATACCATTTGTAACCGCCTAAGCACACTGCTAATAAATATTGTCCTTTTTGGATTTTCCCTTTCGAGCTTCCCCTCAAAGTTTTTAAAATGTGTCTACTACAGAAACGTTCCCACAACCAATGTCTGGATTGTGGAAAGTCACACAAAAACATTCAAGAAATTTCAAAAATAACGTTAGAAAAATTTTAAGATAATCTATAAAATGTAGATATATAGGTTTTTGTTTTATATTATCGTAAAAAAAAAATTAAACTTAATTTTTATAGAGGTAGAAGATGTTAATGTTTCTCATAAAATTTAATAAATATTATTTAAATATAGTACTAACAGTAAATAAAATATATAAAAAGTATTATTGGTTTTTTTTTCTTAAAGATATTGTTTAAATAATTTTAAAAGTCCAAGATTATCTTGAATGGTATTTTTTAGATTTTTTAAAGTTTAATAATACTAATGAAATTAAAAATAAAAAAATAAAAAAATAAAAAGATATTTTATTAATTAAATCGTAAAAAGAATTAACATAATTTTTATCGCTACAAAATTAGTAACAGGAAATTAGGTCATAGATGCAGTAGACAATAGAGAGAATGAAATTAGGTCATTTTTAATATTTTTATTTTATTAAAAGTTTAAAGTATTTTTTAAACCAAAAAAAAAAATAATATATTATTTATATACAAAATTAAATGGGAGCAATAAAATTGGTAACAATTTTTTTTTCGATAATATCAATAATTATAACTATTAGAAGAGTTCTCGTAATTGCTTGATGAGTAATTAATATTTAAATTAAATAGTAGTAAAAATTCAAAATTAAATCTTGATTAAGATTTGATGTTTTGTTTTTTCCTCGTAATTGTTAGAACTTTAAACCCGTCCTTTTTAAAAATATAGGTCAAAATAGAACAATTTTTCGTTTTTAATTAGAAAGTTGATTATTGAAAGTCAATTAATTAAGTAAGGATATATTTGTAAATATAATGATAAGTTTGTAGGAAAAATAAGTTAAATAATGAGGTGAAATAAAAAAGTATAAATAATAATAAAATAAAGAAAAGGGTTTAGAAAGTACTTTATTAGTGGGATGGTGATATGATTAATGAAAATGATGGGCATGTTGTGTGGTAGTGTACGATAATTCAAAACAACCCCTCTACTTCTTCCCAAGTCCACGCAAAGACTTCTCCAAGTCAATATTTTAACCCGTGCAACGTTAAATTACAAGTTTAGTTCTAAAATATTTGTCACGTTTGTGTCTATTATAGAGGCGCTTTTATATCTTAACTCGAAATGGCAAATGGTTGAGGAGATGAAATGTTTCTTTTTTAGAGTACCCGGGAACAGATCTAGTGGAGACAGAGTGGGCCTGTTGAACACATGGGAAGCACTCGCACACTTTTTAAGACGAATCGAGAAGAGATTTACAAGACATTCGGTAGAAACCACTACTCTGTAGTAAATAGAATGAAGGGTATTTATATTAGATGATGAATAATCTATTCTTAAAATTTTTCAAAATTTATTCCTAAAATTTTTAAATCATTTTCCTTTGGTTTAACTTTATTGGGCTAGTGATATATTTTAACAAGGCCTATAGTTCGGAGGATTAGAGCACATGGCTATGAACCACGGTGTTGGGAGTTCGAATCCCTCCTCGCCCACAACCGGCCAAAAAGGGAAGGACTCTTCTCTTAGGGGGTAGGAAAATCATGATCGGGATAGCATACCCAAAGCTATGAAACTTGGGTGTGGGTTTTTGTCGAAGAAATTGAGGTGGGAATTCTATTGTTAGTTTGAATATTAAATATGGTGGGGATTTGTGACGGGTGCGGGGACGAGAATGGGAACGGGAAAATATGTTTCCTACTCTCTCTCTCATTCTCGGTCTGAACATGAAATTTCCTACCCCATTTTATGTCGAGTAAATATGTGAATTTAAATAAAAATATAAAAAAAAATCTCATTTAACTAAATTTATAAATACAAAACATTAATTTTTCACCCGAATGGAAAAATCAATGCGCGTTGACTTCAACAAAACAAAAGCCACCATATATAATCGTGACCCGTTCTCCCCTAACGGCAGCCATGCGACGACTTCAAATCAACGGCAAATCCAACGGCTGCAAAATTGTTACACGGCACGTGGCTTATATCATTCAACATGCCACGTATCCTTCCAAAAATAAATATCAACGAAAATTATTTAATTTTGGATTTTTATCCTAATTTATCCAATTATAATCACCATTATTGATCCAAATATTTAATTATTAAATTATTTTCACATTTATTTATCCAATTATAAGCGTATTTTTTTATAAAATTTTATTTTTTTAAAAAAATATAAAATTTATAAAAGGCTCAACCTTATCCATTTAGTTGACTTAATTGAGTGCAAGACCTAAATTCCATTATAACATGTTTTTCTTATAAATATTCAAATTAAAAATTTAAGATAAAATGAAATAATATATGAAATTATCCATTGGATTTCAAAAAAAAATTATTTGTTTTTATTTTTAAACAAGTTGACAAATTCGCATTTTTCCTAAATATATAATATTTATTTATAAAATAAATAATAAAAACAAAACTGTTTTTAATTGGTCAACGTCAACTTGCTACATGTTTGGTTGCTCCTAATTATGAATTAATGATACCATGAAATTGATATTATTATAATTTTAATTCTTAAACAGGATTAATTAAGTCTAGTTGCATGTGGAGTTGAGTTGGATTTTAATTTTATAAATTTTTAAATGCTATTTTTAATTTGATTTAATAAATTATTTATTTAATTCATGAATGCCCAAGTGTTACCTACTTATGACAACATTTAATTTAATATTGAATATTGGTGGGAGAGCTTGTCTGTGGAATTTAATTATTTTTTAATATTGGAATTCTATTTTGAAGATAATGCAATAAATAATGATTAATTCAACATATTGTTGGCTGATAAATAAATATATATTTTTCATTAAATTTTATAATTTTTCATGGAAAAGCTGAAAATGACAGAATTTTCTGCATCTACTTTGAATTAATGTCAGCTTTGAATTTTTATTTATTAATTCAACCCTTTGTCTTAATAGGAGGTGAAATTAATAAAATACCTAAAATTTATGTATTTTTTTAAAAATAATATTCATTAATATTTTTAAAAGATTCGAAAAAAAAAATATTATGATACGTTTACCAATAGTTTGGAGGTTTGAACTTTAAAATATTTTATTAATACTCTTTGAATTTTGAAGATGTTTAGTATGATGGTTCGTCGAAATCATGTCTATACTAGATGGATTAAAAATGACTCAAAATGTACTATATGGGTACCATGGTGTCAGCTCTCTACCACCTCTGGGCCTTGTGGTTTAAGCGAGCTACCACATACGTGTGTCACAGCGCGGGCGAGCATGCCGAGACGACTGTCTTGGGCGACTTCCTTTGAAATGGGTTTTTCAAGGACAGAGGGCGCCATGAGTGTGCTGGACAATTTTGAGGTTTTAACTTTAAAAGGTTTTATTAATACTCTTTGAATTTTTAAGATGTTTAGTATCACCGTTCGCCAAAATCATGTCTATGCTTGATGGAATAATAATGGCTTAAAATGTACTATAGGGGTATCATTGTGTCAACTCGCTACCACCCTTGGGCTTTGTGGTCTAAGCGAGCTACCACATATGTGTGTTACAGCGCGAGCAAGCGTGCTGGGACGAGTGTCTCGGGTGACTTTCTTTGAAATGGGTTTTTCAAGGACAGTATCGAGCGCCACAGGTGTGCCGGACAATTTTGAGGTTTTAACTTTAAAAGGTTTTATTAATACTCTTTGAATTTTTAAGATGTTTAGTACCATGTTTTAAAAAATACTCGTGAAGTTTTAAAAGTAGTCTTAACACTCTTTTATCTCTATGAAAAAAGTTCTTACCGTCAATACAAGGACGAAAATATGCATGATTTAAAAACCAGTGTCAAGACTAGAAGATGTCAGACCCATCTCTTGCAAGTGGGTTTATGAAATAAAATATCTTTCGAATGGATCAATTGAGAGATACAAGGCTCGGACTGTAGCCTAGGGTTCTATCAGCAATATGGACTAAATTATGATAAAATGTTTAGTCAAGTGGCAAATACCACTATTAGTCCTACAAGCACTTTATGGCAGATGGATATGAATAATGATTTCTTACACAAAGAGTTGGACCTCGAGATCTATATGAACCAACCAAAGGGTTTCAAAAATGGAGTTGGAGTTATTAGTCAATACATACAAAGTACAAAGAAGCTTCGTTTAGATGTGGCTCGACAATCAACTATGATCCTTTGTATAAAAGAATCGAAGACTACAAGTTAGTTGGATATAGTGATGCTGACTATGCAAGATAAAGATCAAGCACTGAGTATATGTTCAAGCCGTAGCAAAAGCGAGTCTTCATGGGACAATTGTCACTACTTATAGACCCGAACTACCGAGTATGTGTTCAAGCTCGACCCAGTTTGAATATCCTTCCAAAAAATTTAAATATTTCAACTCAACCGAAAAAAATTATCTTGTTTTTATTTATTTATTGAAATAATGAATTCTATCAACGAGTCGACATTTTAATTATTAATTATTAATTATTAAGTCAATGGTCTTTGTAAAGTCTTCTCCCAAGTTCATTATTATTATTAATTTTTTTTTTTTAAGAATCTTTTTTATTTTTAGTAGACTTAGAACTCAAAGCATGGGAGACTGTAATTAAGTGAATTTTTTTTATTCCCATAGATTAAAGTACACGTACACTCTCTTTTTATTAATTATTCATAATTATAAAAATTTATAGTTTGATAAAATAATTATTGATTTATTAATTTTCTCGATGCAATAGAATAACTTTAGCATAGTTAGGTGGACTCAGATTTCGTTCAGTCATTTAGTAACTTTCTCACGTGTTATTTTACATTTTTCAACAAATAAGTTACTCAACCTACAAAGTCAAAGCCTCGAGAGAATCTGTCTTAAATAGAATAGTAAATTCCCGATTCAACACAGTAAATGAGGAAAGGAGTAGAAAAGAAATTCTCCCCGTTAAATAAACGAGGCTGGGAACGGGCGTCCCTATCCCCGACCTATGTATATATATATATATATATATATATATATATATATATATATATATATATATATATTAAATAAGTCATAATTTTCTTAAATATTTGGTGGTTCTGCACGTACTAGATTACGACGAAAAGTCAAAAACAATGTTCAGAAATTTACACCGCAATTAATTGCGATTGGTATGCAAAAAAATTAAAAAAATTAATAAAAATAAAAATAAAAATAAAAAGTCAATTAATCGCGCCTTTCTATCATTTTCCAAATGCCGATTTCCACATTGGCTACGGGATACTAATACTTTTTTTTTATTATTATTATATTATTGCATAATGCGTATAATGGAACGTCCACCAAGACGATGGGACGTTTCCGAAGACTAACACTTTACGACTTGTCGTTCGGATTGGTTCCGTTGGACTTTTATCCAATGAAAACTACAGAAACTTCATTTTCCAGGAAAGAGATGCTAAATAGGATAATTAAATAATAATAATAATAATTTTAAAAATAACTTATTTATTATAATATTTTTATTTGGGTATTATTGTAATATCATGAGCTAAGAAGCCCATAACCATTTGGGCTGGCCCAATAGAATCAATTTTAGCTATGAAGCCCATTAAGACTATAGCCAGGCCCAAAGCCCAAATTCGTTCTTTTTTTTTTTCCTCGTCTTTTTTTTTTTTTTTTTTAAATATTCAATTACTACTTTGCTTTCGGTCAAGGAGTAAGATGTTTGAATCTCTCGAGTAATCACTGAATTATTTCTTATATCTGCTCCTTTTGCTCGGGGAGGCCCTTGGAGATCTAGTAGATCTCAAGTTTACAAAATCATAACCCTAAAAATCCAATGGTTTTAAAGAAGTGAAACGTCTGTGTTAAACTTGGAGATGAACGTCTTCTTTCATTTCTCGACTGTGAAATGAAACTAAATTCACGAGCTCGTTATCCTAGATCCAAACAAGCTGATAGTATTGGGTCAGGCTGAGTTTCTTTATTTAATAAGAGTTGTTTGAGTTGAAAATATTTATAACCCGAACGATTGAATTAGGTTTAAAAAACGTCTCATTCTAATCAAATCCAACTCATGAATATCCTAACGAAAAAAGTTTTATACTTTAAAACTTATCCAAAAGAAAAGAAAAAAAAAAAAAAACATAAGGAATGTTCATATGATTCGAAGAATCTAGAATGTCTAGTGTGATGGTCATGTTTTTTTAGGCATGTTACCTGTGGCCGCGTGTCGGATATCCCGATCATGCTTGTCCATAACATGTTATCCATGATCGCATGACTGTTCTAAACCGTTTTTACTTGTTTTCATGTTAGATACACCTTTACTATTCTTGTTGTGTTATTACTAGGTGCATAACTTATCACCAAAATCATGTCTACAACCACTATAGCTAAAATGCCCTAAAATGTATTATAGGGCGATGTGACTAGTTGTCAATTTTTTATCAATTTTTCCTGCTCGAGTCATATGTTATCAAAGCCATTGTTGTTGCTTAATTGCTTTCTTTATTCAACGTATTTACTCGCTCACGTTGTCTAAATCATTTCTCTCAAATATAACCTGAGGCCCGAGCATACGTCGATATTGTTTGCGAATTCTAAATTCGCACAATTACGATCCTGTTTGCTACAAGAGTGCAACTCTGACACCTAGCCTAAATTACAAGAGTTGGGTTGGGTTAAATTTTTTTCCCGACTTTAGTTTAATTGAATCATTGAAAAAATAAAAAAATTATGTTCGGTTCATGGGTTAAAAACTTTTTTATTCCGTACCTGAAAATAGGGTTCACAATCTAACTTTACCATGTAGTAGACGTTAGTGATGTATTAACAACCCGACAACTTAACCTAATCCAATCTGAAAAGTTGTGAACTCTGTTTAGGTGATTCGGGTCACCAATCCAACTAGTTCTAAATACCGAGCATGACTAGTCTGAAGAGCGGTTATTGAGAAAGCAGTCTCTCGAGTTAAATCAACCCTTAATCACTCATTACTCATAATTTAATTACACAAATACCAAACTTTGATTCATTTAATGTCCCATTAGCTAACTTTGTGTAAGCCACCCACCATTTCTTGTCTTTCTAATCATCATTTCAAAACAAACCCCTTTTGACATTCTTATCATCATTAGGCTTAATAAACAAACATTACATTACACATCTTCCAATACTATTGATACGTATAATCATTCGAATGACCCTGCGAAATGACGGGAAAAGTTCTCGTACCAGTGTTTATGAGTTGAGTTTAATTGGGTTAAGCACAAATCCCGCTCTTTCACAAAATAATCTATTTTTTTCTCGTTTATTGGTTTTGTAATGAAAAGTATATGGTTTTGTTACCTCTCCAACTATCTCGTCATTAGATAGTGTTTTACTGGCCCCAATACTTATTTGTTTGATGTTTATACGGATGGATCATAGAAAATTTTTTTTGATTCATTTTGATTAAGTTTTCTTCCTGTTATTCCGGAAATTCTTCTCAGATACAAGGAAATGGTTCCATTTCAAAGCTAAGAATGCTTAATGTTTGGAGCTGAACGGTCCTTATTAGACTCATGATTAGTTTTAGAAAAAAGAGATCTCCTCGGAAAAGATATTCATATCAAATATAACCTATGGTTATTATTTTTGTAATTCAATCATTATATGAATTCTAATCATATGATCATATGATTTAATTGCAATATAGTTCCAAACTTATATTATAAATTTTCTTGTCAAATTATATAACAAATTGATTAGTGGGTACCTACACAAGAAATTATGATGATTTTTTTTAGAAAAAAAAAAGTTTAAAATTAAAATTTGAAGTTTGAAGAGTATAATAATGAGTTATGATTCATTGACCAACCAGCAATGATTCAACTAAAAAGTATTGATCGAGGGAGGAAAAAGCTAACGAGAATTGGCCCTCTATCATCGAGCTAGACATGTTTTGGGACATCGACCCTATGAGCCGTTTGACGATCAAACTTGTTTTCCCATGAAAATGAATCGAATTTGAAAATTGATCACAGCTGAGTCTGAGTCAGCCCGTTCTTCAATTTAGTAAGATATCCCATCCCAAATTTCAAGGTGTGGCTTTTCGTACGTATCCACTCATCTTTATCAGCTTTGTCTCCCTTACGAACAATTAATAACCATTTAATTATTTTATCTTTCGTTTAAGATGATATCCAAGATGAAACACAGAAACAGTATTTCTTAACCTAATATTCAAGAGCCCAGAACAAAAAATGAACGGGTATCAAAAACGGGCGGAAATCGTTATCTTTTGTATACAATTTTGTTACATCTAAGAAGATATCCACGATCAGTAGGCCGTCCATTTCTTTTTCGACTTTTCCTCAAAGAAAATGTAAGCATTTCCAGACCCAATTTTCAAGAACCAAGAACAAAAACGAATGGATATCAAAACAGATCAAAGTCGTTACCGTTCGCATACCATTTTCTTGCCTCTAATATCATATCTAAGAGCAATAGCATGTCCCCTTCTATCTTTGTTGGCTTTTCCCCAAAGAAAATGCCCACAATTCCATCAATGAAGTATATATATGTATAGGCTATGGATTCTATTCTAAGTTGTAGCCTTATAGGCTTCACCCTTTATGAAACACAATGGCCCCACGTATCTTATAGCCAAAGATAATGAGTTTCCCCATTTTGTGACGCCAACTCTTCAATCATCGATCGTTTTTGCATAAAAGAGGCTTCAACTATTGGTTTATTTCATGTCGGGACCAACGACAGACAACGATGAAACGAGATTGTGACATTTGGGTATGTTTAGGACATGCTATAAAGCTACGATGTCTTTGTTTTGTATTTATGTTCTTTTGAATTGTTGGACACCGAGAATTCAGTGGTTGATGTTTTGGATTATTGTTGTCCATTCATTGCAATTTCCAAGTCGTTTCGTTTGGACTTTTTTGCTGGGTAGAATTGACCATTATTTATTTACTGTTTTTTTTCAACCCTTCCACTTCAAAGAATTAAATTAAGAATGTCGTGGTTAAGTAAGCTTCTTATCTATGACTCGACTCCAGCTCCTCCAACGAGGTTGAGTCTTTTCTGGTTCCATAAAGTTTTTTTCTAGTTATGGCTCGACTCCGACTCCTCCAATGAGGTTGAATCTTTTATGGATGTACATATTATAAGCTCTAATGATGATGCAAAGTTAATTAATTAAACTCTTCAATTGAACAAGTTCATTCCGTATCTGCTGTGAATCTAAAGTTACACTCTTATGCACTGTAAAATTGTCATTACACAATTTTTGTGATTTCGAGAAATTAGACCGTGAAGAAAAGACGAAATCAAATCCAAACTAAATAGAATCAAAATAAAACAACACTTAAAGGAAAGGAGGGTAGAGAGAAGAGAAAAGGTTCTAGAGAGAGAAAGAGTGAAGTAACGACCACCAACTCCGTTCCAACCACGAGGAGTGTCTGATTTCAGTCGAGCCTCCTTCACAAAACCTACACAGAACCTAGAGGAGAAGCATACTAGACCTTTGAATCGTCCAAAATCGTCAAGAAACAAGAAAAATCTATAGAAAAGTTCTTGAATCTTTTATTCTCAGAGTCAGGTTCGGTAATCTAGAGAGTATTGCGCCCATAGTCTATTGAGGAAGTTGTAGACGATTCGGATCGAAGATAGGAGTTCTGAGCTTCGTCAAGATTTATAAAAAAAAAAAAGATTAAATCATTGCACGAGATATCTCAATTCACATGTCTTACCCGGAATAATTTAGATCAAATCATTGTAATAATTATGAACTTGGTGATATATAAGACACTCGAACTCATCCATATAGAAAGAGGTTAAAGGAGAAGAGGATCCCACCAGAAAAGCCTACGGAGGAAGAGCGGGGCCTCCTCTGTCGGGTGGCACCCCGTTTGGGCGACAGAGCCAAAGCCAACCAACGCAAAAATTTGTGGGTAATGCCGAATCCTTTCCCTCTCCTTTTTCACTTGCGACAACCCAGTTATGTTCTTACACCAATCTTTCTTCTTTACATGTATTATTCCAACACACTCCCGTTTTCCATTTGTTATCCTCCGTTTTGTCTCCAAATTTCGAATCTGCCACTGCCCTTTTGATTGTGCCAACACAGGGCTTCGTTTTCGTATCTGGAATGCACTGATAGCGCCAATTCACTCAGCATGTAGCCAAGGTGTTTGTGATAATGCCTCAATGGGCTACAAGATTCTGGTTGACACTGCTTGCTTGTACTCTACTTTTTAGAATTCTTTTCCTCATATTTCGCCTTCTTTGCTTGCTTTTTGCTTTGCCTTTACAACATATACCCATCAGTTACTTGTTAACTTCATTGCCAATTGATGATTGAAATTTAGTTCTGTGTTTAGTTTGAGTCTCACTTTCTTGTTTTGCATGATTAAGAGATACCATAAATGGAAATGGAAATGGAAATCTAATCTTATGGGATCTCGTATAGGTTTGAAAGGAGAACGAAACATTCTTATAAGGGTGTGAAAAACTCTACCTAAATGACGTGTTTTAAAACTTTGAAAAAAAGTCCAAAGAGGACAATACTGCTAACGGTGGGCTTGGGCTGTTACAGATGGTGTGCCATCGAGAACGCTGGCCCCAAAGGGAGGAATTGTGAGGTTCCACATCAGTTGGAGAGTAGAATGAAACATTCCTTATGAATGTGTGGAAACCTTTTCCTAGACGCATTTTAAAATTTTAAAGAAAAATCTAAAAAACATATATTTCCTAGTGTTAGTCTTTTACAAATTTCCCTTATCAATTTTAATACTTTTAAGAAACTAGTTGCTGAGTTGTTATTAATGCAGGCAATTCATTAGGCTGCTAACTGAGTGAGCCGATCGATTCTTGGGCCCAAGTTCAACATCTGTCAGAATTTATGCGCCTAGATTTCATGAGGTGATTATATTCTGACTCACTCACCAGCTTTAGTTCTTAAACAAAATGCATTCCCTTTTTGTTAGATTTCGTTGTCCAATCCATTATAAATATTAGATAATTGTAACAGCGGGATATGGTTAAATATGGTACTCTTTAAACTTTTTTTTATTTCCTTTCAAAGTTTTTAAAATACATTTGTTAGGATAAATTTTACACCCGTATGAAAAATGTTTTGTTTCCCTCTTCAACCGATGTGAGATCTCACAGTACACCCCTTGAAATTCAGCGTCCTCGCTGGCATACCGTCCAACACCATTTGTAATAGTCCAAGCCCACTGCTAGCAGATATTATCTTCTTTGGACTTTCTCTTTCGGGTTTCTCCTCAAGGTTTTTAAAACGCGTCTGCTAGGGAGATGTTTCACACTCTTATGAGAAGTGTTTTGTTCCCCTCTCCAATCAATGTGAGATCTCATAATCCACCCCTTGGAGGTCCAGCGTCCTTGCTGGCACACTGCCCGATACCATTTGTAACAGTCCAAGCCTACCGCTAGTAGATATTGTCCCTTTTAGGCTTTCCTTTTCGGACTTCATCTTAAGATTTTTAAAATGTGTCTCCAAGGAAAATGTTTCACAGTCTTATGAAAAATGTTTCATTCCTCCCTCCAATAACGTGAGATCTCGCAATAATAGATTTAGGATCACACAAGTAAAGGATCTGTGATACCTTCTCATCGTGAGGCTAAAAATCACTTGATCATAGTCTAGGAAGCGGTTATGTAGGACCCATATTCGCCTCTCAATCTCATCAGTTGTAGTTGACAAAGGGCATCAAGGAAATAAATTTTAAACATATCAGCAAACCACGAGAATCCGATGCAGAGACAATGTTGAAGATGACTTCCAACCGCCTAATAAATGCAATTTTAAGCATTCATTAATCGACCTTTACGACCAAAACAAGCTTTCACTTACCCCATCCTCTCATCATTTCTTCCGTTTTCAATCAACTTATTAAAAAAAAGATCTCTTCTTTCCCCTCTTTCGAAGTCACACTAACGTTGTTCTTCGTTCTTTTCTGTTGTGTATTTTATGTAAAATTGCTTCTTTACCCTATGGTTTTACAATATTTGTTACTGTTCATGAATTTCTCTCTTTTTGTTTGTTTGTTAAGAATCTTTGAAGGCTATCTTCAAGCAAAAAGCCGAACACATTTTGGCATCCAAATTTGGAAAATTTGGGAAAGTTTTCCCTAACAGTACTCTACATCTTCAGCTACACGTACTTTGTGAGATCCCACGTCAGGTGGGGAAGAGAACGTAGTATTTTTTATAAGGGTGTAGAAAGCTCTACCTAGCATATGCGTTTTAAAACTTTAAGGGAAGTCTAGAAGGAAAAGTTCAAAGAGGATAATATCTATTACGGGTGGGCTTAGGCTGTTACAAATTGTATCAGAGTTTGACATCCGGAGATGTGCTAGCAAGGGCGCTAGGCTCCGAAGGAGATGGATTGTGAAATTGAGCCCCAAAGGGGTGCACACGAGGCGGTGTGTCAGCAAGGATGCTGGGCCCTGAAGGGGATGGATTGTGAGAACCCACGTCGGTTGAGGGAGAACGAAACATTCCTTATAAGAGTGTGGAAACTTCTCCCTATCAGACACGTTTTAAAAAAGCTGGAGGGGAAGCTCGAAAGGAAAAGCTCAAATAAGACAATATCTGATAGCGTTTCACTTCCGCTATTACATACTTGAATATATATATATATATATAAGGGGCCATGAGTATAGTGAAATAGAGCGTTTTGATTTAGGATTTGATAGGGATAAACATATTTTAATTCCTGCTTTCGGAGACACTTTACTTTCTTTTTTCTTCTTTTAATAATATTTCTAGAAACTTGAAACTAAAGTTCAGGCATAGATATATTGGAGATTTTAATTAGAAGAGAAATGGAAACTTTTTCTCTTAATTTTGCTCTAATATTTGCCTTTTGAGAATTAATAATGGATTGGAGGACTGTATGAAGGGATACGATGTTGCTTATAAATTAGTATTTGACTAAAATAATCTGTGTGAGAGAGCCCACTGTAAAAAAAAATTGCTATGGCAATGATGAGGGCGAGGGCCCGGCGGTGGGCGCAGGATAAGCACGTGGGCTTCTCCTTGTGAAGTGCACGCTGGCAGAGCGATGCCTATGGGACCCTTAAAAAGCAAAACCATATTCTTCTTCAGGTAACATAAAAATATTAACAAAATATTCTGCAGTTTTTGTGTTTTTTCTAATCCCCAGACTTTTCCCTGATGATTGGTTGGCTTATTGCATACTTTGAGGGTGAGATCCTATATCTATTGGAGTTGGAGGTGAGATCCTATATCGATTGGAGGGCCTCTCAAAAGAAAAATTCCAAAGAAGACAACATCTACTAACGGTGGGCTTGGGCTGTTACAAATAGTATCAGAGTCAAGTACCGGGCGGTGTGCCAGCGAGGACGCTTGGCCTCCAATGGGTAGATTGTGAGATCCCATATCTGTTAGAGAGAAGAACGAAGCGTTCCTTATAAGGTTTTACACGGAGAGAGCTAAAAAGCTTCAAAATCTTAAGCCTCCGGTCGTTTCGTTCATCTTAAAAACCCCATTTTTTTTGCATGTTCTTTTTGTCTACATTCTGTATTACCCTTTCTAGTTCGTGTAATTTGCTGTGAGGTAAGTTTTGTGTGCTAATTTTTGGCCTTTGATTGATAAGGGTGGGTGTGCTGTATTTGTATTTTGTTGGGATTGCAGTGACTTCGATTCGTTGTTTTCCTGTCCATATCACATGGGGTAGAGAATTTGACTGAAAGGACACGGCCTTTGTAATGTTCGATCTTCTGGGTTTCTGTCACTTTGACTATTGCTGCTATCATAAATTCTGTATTATATATCAATCCCACATCAACCAGCCCTCTTACTTTCCCTTCCCTTCTTGGCGCTAATCCCCTGTTCAAGGACAACCGTCTGTGGCTGTTGGTGAACTTAAAGGGTGGCCTTTCATTATCCAGCAGCAGAATAATTTCTTTGATGCATACACATCAAGCGTATCTGATGAACACTGAATCTTAGAACACATTAGGAGAAGAAGCATTCAACATGAAGTTTATGAAACTTGGATCTCGACCAGACACTTTCTACACTGCTGAGGCTGTAAGGTAAGATCCTTTTTTCAAACCTTTCCAATTGGTGTTATGATCTGAAGGGAATTTTCGTTTTTTTGTTGTGAATTCAGGTCAGTTTCTTCTGAAGTCTCTAGTGATCTCATAATTCAAGTGAAAGGAAGTAGATATCTGCTTCACAAGGTAAAACCAAGCGATTTTTTTAATGAATTGTGCTTTGTGAATGTGTGTTAGTGGCATCATTTTGAGCTGATTCTTATGTTCTTGGCATACAGTTTCCTCTTCTGTCCAAGTGTTTACGCCTGCAGAAACTATGCGCCGAGTCCCCGGAATCCTCACTGCATCAAATAGTCCAGCTTCCTGATTTTCCAGGCGGCCTCGAGGCGTTCGAACTATGTGCAAAGTTCTGTTATGGCATAACGATTACTCTCAGTGCTCACAACATTGTATCGGCTCGATGTGCGGCCGAGTATCTTCAGATGACAGAGGATGTAGAGAAGGGGAATTTAATTTACAAGCTTGAAGTGTTCTTCAGTTCTTGCATTCTTCATGGTTGGAGAGATACAATTGTGACATTGCAAAGCACCAAAGCATTTCCTTGGTCAGAGGAGCTTGGAATCACAAGCAAATGTATAGAAGTGATTGCATCAAAGGTCCTTATTCATCCATCAAAAGTGAATCTTTCACATAGTCATTCCCGACGACTTAAGGACGATATCTCGTGCAATGGCGCCGATAGCCAACGACACAAACAGGCAACCAGGGGTTGGTGGGCTGAAGATGTTGCAGAACTCAACATAGACCTCTACTGGAGAACCATGATAGCTATTAAATCACATGGGAAAGTGCCCTCCAATTTAATTGGAGATGCACTGAAAGTTTATGCTTCGAAATGGCTCCCGAGTATATCGAGGAACGATTTTGTCGATGCATCTGACTCAGATTCAGACAAGGCCAATGAGTTATCTGCAAAGCACAGACTGCTCTTGGAATCACTAATAAGCTTACTCCCAGCAGAGAAAGGTTCTGCTTCTTGCAGTTTCCTTCTCAAACTTTTAAAAGCGGCCAACATTCTTAGTGCCTCGCATGCTTCAAAAATGGAACTGGCCAGAAGAGTGGGAGTCCAATTAGAGGAAGCAATGGTCATAGATTTGTTAATACCTTCCCTATCATACACAACTCAGATGGTATATGATGTAGATATAGTAATGACCATAATTGAGCATTTCATGTTACAATGGCAGAGTCCCCCGACAAGCCCTCCGAGATCAAGGATCGGTTTCGAAAGGAGAAGGTCTCGCTCGGCCGAAAATATTGATTTTGAGTTACAGGAAAGTAGAAGGTCTTCTTCAGCTTCTCATAGCTCAAAGTTGAAAGTTGCTAAGCTTGTGGACAGATATCTTCAAGAAGTCGCTCGAGATGTGAATTTGCCGTTATCTAAGTTCACGTCAATCGCCGAGTCGGTCCCGGAGTTTGCAAGGCTGGATCATGATGATTTGTACAAAGCTATTGACATCTACCTTAAGGTAACTCAACTGTGGTAGCTTCATGCTTTACATTACTTCTACCATTGACATTATTTCCAAACAAATAGTTCTAAAAGGTTTCAACATCATACTTTAGGATGTGGGGGCACCAATGCAAGTAGATAACCAACTCTATTGACCTTAAAATCTTGTCATTCTCACCATTTATTAGCAGTTGGGATAAGACTGGCCCATAAGAAACAAATTAGTGGGGACTAATCATTCTAAATTTAGGTGTAATATCTTTGGGTCCTAAGTTCATAGACCTAACAAGAAAATGTTTGGTTCAAGCCCACCGCTATCAGATATTGTCCTCTTTAGACTTTTCCTTTCGGGTTTTCCCCTCAAGGTTTTTAAAACGCGTCTATTAGGGAGAGGTTCCATACCCTTATAAAGAATGTTCGGTTGAAGTGTTAAATCATTCATGTAACAACACTAAGTCCCACCGCTAGCAGATATTGTCATCTTTAAGCTTTCCCTTCTGGGTTTCCCTTTTATGTTTTAAAACACGTCTATTAGGGAGAGATCTCCACACTCTTATAAAGAATGTTAGGTTGAAGTTTTAAAATTATTCATGTAATAGTCCAAGTTCATCGCTAGCAAATATTGTCCTCTTTGGGTTTTCCCTTCTAGGTTTCTCCTCAAAGTTTTAAAACGCGTTACTAGGGAGAGATTTCCACACCCTTATAAAGAATGTTTCGTTCTCCTCCCCAATCGATGTGGGATCTCACAAGTTCAAGTTTTGGTTGTCCATCTCCTCACACTGTTATTTATGACTTGCCCTGTTCTTTGTTTTGATGATTCAAACATACATTTAGAATCCATTATGCTCAAGGATTTTCCTTCATGCTTACTCTACTAAGAGAATCATTGGGCTTCATAGCTGAAGGGATTCCTTTTGAATCTTAACTTTGAAGAAAAGCCTAAGAGCTTTATCAGGAGATATGCATCATTGGGCTTCAATCTATGCTAGATTTCAGAATCATTTGCTTTGTAAAAGTTCTCAAAGAGGTCAAATAACAGTTGTGTTATTGTAACTAAAAATCCAGGCACATCCAGACATGGGAAAGAGCGAAAGGAAGCGATTATGTCGAATTCTCGACTGCAAAAAACTCTCCGTTGAGGCTTGTATGCACGCAGCACAAAACGAGCTACTCCCTTTAAGGGTAGTGGTCCAAGTCCTCTTCTTTGAGCAAGCAAGGGCAACAATGGCTGGTAGCAAAGTGGCCGAGCTGCCAAGCAACATAAAGGCACTTTTGGCTGCCCATAATATCGACCCGTCGAAGCCACCAGCACCGTTAAGTACTACCACGAGCGTTCAAGCAGACGATCAACAGAGCATCTCAGGGTTGAAATCACCAAAATCCAAGCTTTCTACCTTGCAAATGAAGCTAGCTGAAGATGACTACTTGAATGAAAATGATATGCACCCTGATGGAATGTCAAGGCCCTCTAAGTTCAAGGCTTTCTGTTCTCTCCCGACTCGACCGAAACGGATCTTCAGTAAGTTATGGTTTACTAACAGAAGTATCATGGAGAAGAATTGAGTGAATTTTGTTCCTTTTGGGGTTGAACATATTCTCTGTTCTTTTGGCTTTTGATATTAGATAAGTTCCTTGTAAGAAGTTGCAGCCTTTTAGACAAGAGATTTAAGAATCTCAATGAGTATTAGTGGTGTAATCTATTATAAATAAGAACTGAAATTGTAAGAAATGTGGATCTGTTTGTGGTACTTGGCCACGTGAAGCCAATGTTCTTGTTCTTGAATATGAACAAGAATCCATTGTCCCATTGGTTCTGTAAAGTTTTGGACTTTCAGGGCTATCACTTGCTTTCTTCTTGTTTTGACATGTTGTTGAGCCTTATAGTGGAGCATTACCCTCGTGCTTCATTTTTGTCTTTAATATTATTCCAAAGTAGATGATCGAATATGAATTAGTGGGTTGATTTGAAATGTTTCCTTGAGTGCCTGATCAAAGCGGGAGTAGGTGGGTAGAACTCGTGAACTTTAGCGTAACAGCTCAAGCCCACCGCTTACAGATATTATTCTCTTTGGAATTTCTCTTTTGAGCTTCTCCTTAAGGTTTTAAAACGCGTTTGCTAGGAGGAGGTTTTCACGCCTTATAAAGAATGTTTTGTTCTACCCTTCAACTGATGTCGGATCTCACAATTCACTCATCTTCAGGGCCTAACGTTCTTGCGGGCACTCATTCCCCTTTCTAATTGACGTGGGATTCTCACCATCCACCCCCTTCACTCGTTCTTCTCTCCAATCGATATGAGGTCTCAAATTTAGTCCTTTCACTTTTCGATCTACGATCCTTCAAAATGAGGAGTTAGATTGAGAGTAATTACTCTCCGATGGTTAGGTTTTTATTCTTTTGTGAGGATCAAAGAGTAATGAGTAATCATTAGTGTGAGATATAGATTTAAAGTAAATTAATTTATTAAAAATATGTATTTTTTTATTGATAGTTCTTTCTGGGCTGGACTAATGTTGGGCCTGTGAGGCTAATGGGCTTTGGGTTGGAGGCTAACGTGGGTTATGGGCCCACCACGCTTCCGCTCCGCCACTCTAATGAAGATTTGAGGAGTAAGCAAACCCCTTCACTAAAATGAAATGTGACAAAATAAAAAACTACTTTAGGACGGGAATTGTTCAAACGATCACGAGGACCAAAAACTTTCATTTGTACATCAAATAGTCATACTTCTACCGTAGTTACTCAAGTTGAGCCCTAATCATCAAGAATGATAGATTCTCAAAGTGTCCCCAAGATTCACGTGTTACATGTTGATATCATGGGTAAATATTAACATAAAAAAGGATGGTCGAGACCAATCATAGCCAGATAATTGTGACAGGCCAAGTGAGTGCGGCCACATCTTCGACATGTTTCCTCTTTCAATATCGATACGCCATTTGTACAAATGAGATTTTTCACCGTTTAGTTCAGTTGAAAGGAGAATCTTACATGAGTGTAAGGACATAAATAATCTCAAGAGTTTTATGCAATACTAGGGGTAATTCAAAGACTTCTTTTAAAGTCTCATTTTCTTTAGAAAATTGATAGATTCGTGAATCCGTTCGATGAGAATCTATGAATAATTCAAGAACTACCACAAAGTAATAAGTTCACCAATCTAAAGGAGAATCTTACGCCCAATAAGATTACAATCATCCCTACTCGGTGAAACTGAACAATGAATCGTATCCAAGGAGTCGTGACTAATGCTATTGGTAAAACTGAACCATACGAACAAACCTGAAGTCCAAAAAATCAAGAAACTACTAAGACTAAAAAAGCTAACATATAGTAAAACGAGCTAAAACACGAAGAACATCATGCCACCAAACACGAGAAAGAACAAAAACTTGGAACATACGACACACATATCTATCGTGTATTATGTTCTTTCCAATTTCAAGACCTTTTTGTCTTAACCCTAATCGAATCAACATATCCTTAATCAATGCGAAACCTACTTCGAACTCGTAGCCGATAAGCTCCACCAAGCGAATCAATACGCATCTTTCCTATCTTCTAAACCATGTTCTTCAAATTAATTTTAACTTTGTTAATCTTTCATTTGTAAGTCATCATCATTCCGCCCCTATCTAAAGTGATTCTAGACTGCTTTACACCTTCGCCCTTCACAAAGACAGGTGCAGGTATGATTGACTCGACCAGACGAAGATGACTATTCCTCACAATTGTAAATTGTTTTCGAAGCAAGATGCTTTAAGGGACAAGCGTGTGAAAGTCAACCCTATACAAAGAGTGCTCCGTAACTCGGGTGTACCTTTCAAATTTGAAAAATTGGTGATATAGGGTTTGTATGTTCCGAATTGAAAAGTCAAAACCACAATAGAAAATACAATAAATAAAGATTACATTTTTTTTTAGCTATCTATAAAAAGTTACAACAGTACTAAAACCCTACAAACATGAAAGTCAAAGCTTAGCATAATACGATAATGTCCTTTGTTTCTTTCCTCTATAATTAATAATGCCACGTATACAACCCATAATCGTGACACGTGGTCAAATTAATTAGTTTAATTAATTTAACCTTAAACATTCTGCATGTTGGCCGTAAAAGCATTCAAGAACTCCGGGTACTGAAGTATATTCTCCATTATTCATCGCCGGTTCTTCCGACCCATACCCATACGACGGCTGGTTCAAATTCCCCAACTGAGCCGCTCCGGTTTGGTAATTGTACGAGTATCCGGTTTGTTGCTGTTGAAACCCGGTTTGGTGGTAATTCGTGTCGGAAACAACATTTGGCGGTTGTGGATTCTGTGACTTCTTCGTCGGTTTAGGGAAAAAACCGTGAATGATCTCTTCTAGAAGACCGGAATCGGACGGTTCTTTTGGAATGAACTCGGAATCGCATAAGAAATCGTCCTCGCCAGGTGGATTTTCGGTTATTGGGGGAGAAGTAAAAGACGGTTTTGGACATGGGAAATGGTCGTCTATTGAAGGAAACTGAGGGGTAGATGAGACAAAGTTTGCGTCGTACGGAAGAAGCATGTTGAGGAAAGACGGAGGGTCATGATATTCAAACGACGACGTATCGAAACGACGAGGAATTGGCGATTGTTTGGCGAAGTTTAAAGGAGAAAGAAGTTGATCGGAGAGGGAAGGCGGCGGAGGAGGAGGAGTTGGAGGAGGAGGAGGGTAAACAAAATTAGTACGAGCTTTAAGTCCACGCATGGCACGTGCAGCACAATCATAAGCACGTGCAGCTTCTTCCGCCGTGTCGAAGGTACCAAGCCACCGCCGTTCTTTCGAGTGCGGGTCACGTATCTCAGCTGCGTAACGACCCCACGGCCTTCGCCGGACGCCACGGTATCGCAACGCACCGGAAGCGGAAGCCTCGCGGAGGATGCGACGGTCGGCGTTACTAGCCGTGGCGGTGTATTTCTTACGGGTGTCAGTGGGAGCGGCGGCGTCGTCGTCGAACTGCGACGCCGGTAAAGGCATTCCGTTGAGCCGCCGTAGTGCTTCCTCCATTAAAAAAAACAAAAATTGACTGTTTTGGTTTGGGTTAAACGCTCATGCATTGATACGGTGAAATCACTGGTTGGGGTTAAATTTATAGAGAAATTTACGACGTCGTAATGTTGGTGAGAACGGTTAATTAGTATGGTTGAAAACGGCGTCGTATGAGAGGTTGGGATTAGGAAGAGGGTTTATTAAAATTAATTATTTTATGGGAAGTTGGAGAAGACAGCAATTGTCATAATCTATCAGAATGATTACACTGGCGGCGCTCAGAAGTTGTTCCTCCTCCTTTGGCCTTTTCTCTGTATCCTACTCCATTTTTTGTGTGCCCTTTTTTATTTCCTTAATCATAAATCCCTAATCTTCATATTGGCCATGTTTAGGATGTGGAGGATGCCGGTTTAACAGTCTAACCCCACTGCTAGTAGATATTATCTCGCTTCCACGTTTGTTAGGCCGACCACACTCTTATAAAGAATATTTCGTTCCCCTTGTGATCTCATAATCCATCCCTATTGGGGGTTAGTGTCCTCGTTGATACACCGCCCAATAATGTTCGTTTTCCTCTCCAATCGATGTGGGATCTCACAATTCTCTCCCTCTTGGAGGCCCAATGTCCTTGCTAACAAGCCACACTGTGTCTAGCTCTGATATCATTTGTAACAGCTCAAGCCCATCGTTAGTAGATATTGTCATCGTTAGGGTTTCCCTTTATGGACTTCCCCTCAATGTTTTAAAACACATCTATTAGGGAGAGACTTTCACATACTTATAAAAAATATTTTGTTTCCATCTCTAACCGATTTGGAATCCCACAGTTGGAATCCCACAGTTGGAATCCGACATTGGCTAATTAAATGAAAGATCATTAGTATATACCTAAGAAACATTGTCTCCATTAGTACGACACATTTTGAAGAAGCCAAAAGTAAAGCTACGAAACCTTATTCTCATAGTGAACAATATCATATCACTGTGAAAATTCATACATTACTAAAGTCATGCCCTTGTCTTAACTTAATCGTGCCAATAAAACCCTCCTAAGTTAGGGACATTATAACTACTACATTTAACCCCACTCTCAAAATTGCCCAATGTTCTATCCAGCTCGAAGAAATTTTTATTTTAAGAACCCATTAAGCATTTAATCCATTGAACTCTTGTCAAGTTTCACATAGCGCGCAACTCATTGGAGCCTTTGAGTTCTACGGTGTTACAACGACCTATTTGTTTTCAGTACTCAAGGAGGGACCCCAATCTAGTATAATTCACGGGTTCATCATAAGGCATAGACACTGTCATAATAGACAAATACACTCCTATAAATTAGTGTTCAACTTTCTAATAAACCCTAAAATATTATATCCGATCAATAAATATGTTTATTAAAAAAATGTGGAAATCTACGAACTAATTAAATCCATAGAATTTTAATTTACTTGATTTTAACCCAACCGAAATAAAGTTCCAATCCCAACCCGTATGGATTGGATTGGATTGAATTATGGAGCTTTTTTTTTTTTTTAATTATTATTATTATTTTTTAATTAAAAGACAGGTAATGTTCACACATGTTTTTCTTGTCTTCCTTTTGTGTCTGCCAACCCTTTTTAATACACATGTCAGCCACACGTCCAACCCCAACCCCAACCATTTCGTAATTGGGTTAACGCAATCGTCCATGTTTTACACAACTTCTCCAAATTCAACCACCCACCTCCGGCGCGGTGGCGGTGGCGGTGATTGGTGAGAGACAAGGGAATCAAAAGGAATTAATGTAAGAAAGGGATGGATGTTCTGTAGTGATGGTTGGGTTGGGTTGGGTTGGGTTGGGTTCGGGTGGGGTTTTAATAACGGTTCTTAAACACCAAATATATTGGGACTCAGTGGTTGTACCAGACCATATCCTGTTCCTCTTCGCTTTTGCAGGCCATCCAGATTTTGGTTACTATCTTCTTCTGCATGGTTTTAATGCTTTCTTTTCAGTTTATATTCAAATTGTTTGGATTCTCAAGTCTTATATTATATGGGTTTTTTATGCTTTTGTTTAACTTTAATCATAATCTTCTTATTTCTTATTTATTACCCCTATTTTAAATTAATTTCAACTTAAGGGTATTATTGTCAATACATGTAAACTCTAGCATAATTGATTTGGTAAGTTAGAGGCTCGATTTTGTTACTTATGTTAAAACTTCAACCGCGTCAAATCATATAATTGCATGAATTGTATATATTTTAAGAAAATAATTTAGATATGTTACAATTAAACATGATAGAATATAGTAGTGTTCTATAGATTGTCTTGTAATCTTTTATCGATTGTTTTTAATAAAGAGTTCGAGTCTTTTCCACACAGAGTTGTGTTTAACAATCTAGAGATGTCGAATTAATTTAGTGGGAACGAGAGAATTGGTAAAAGATTTTTTTCTTTTTTTTATGTTAACTAAATGAGGTCGAGGACGAAATTATGTTTTGAAATTATATTATATTTTTCTTATGAGTATTGTTAAATTTATTTTCCTATTTTACCCTTTTAATAGAAATTATAAAATTATATTATATATTTCTAAAAATAAATAAAAAAATTTGCGAATATAAAAATTAAAATATATTATAAATGTTGGGTTGTAAGTGCATTAAATGTGTTATTACTTTATAACCATTAAATTATAATATAGTTGATATTAGTGATCTAAATTGTTATATATCAAATTTTAATAATTTAAATAATTAAATCAATTTAAAAGAACAATAATTAATTTCTAGTTTTGTAATTATTTATTTTAAAAAATTAAATTCATAAACCAAATTCTTTTTATTATCTACTCTTTTTACATATATTTAAACACCATCTCAAATTTTGAAAAAAAAAAAAAATTAAAAAATTGTGTGGATTAAAGAACTATCTTGTAGAGAAATGGTAAGAACGCAGTAAACATATTGACACTCGCAGCTCGAGAACGTGCAAATATTCACAATAAGACTCTGATAAAGACGATGAATTGAATGGCAATTACGTAATAGTTTGTTGGTAGCGGCAATGTTTTGATCCCAAATTGGGGGGGCTAAGTGTATACACATTGGCATATGGGAGTTGGAAAAGGGTTAAAAAGGGTTTGGAGAGGGAAGAAGGCGTGGCAGCTACCTATGTCCATTTGCCCTTTTGGGGGTTTCCTTTTGTGCTCTAAAATAGGTAATCTATCATGCCTCCAACCAATTCAATATACTGACACATTACTCGATCGTACTCACAAATTCACAAATATAAATTAAATAAACAGACACGAAAATTTACGTGGTTTGAAGAGAAGAAATTTTTCTATATTGGGTTGATTGAGTTTATCAAATCATCGAGTTTTTGAACACCGCTACAAATTTGATTCTTACACTTAATTTTTTTATAGCTTTTGATATGCTCGGTGTCTTCAAGACTATTATAATTATCAATTTAGGTCATTATAACTCATTCCAAGAACCCGAGTATTGAATTCCCTTCTTCAGTCTTCTATCCTCTTATGTAAGTTTACGTCTCGAGAAAATTTAATATTACATTCAAGAAACTTTTAAAAATTTAAAGATATAAAGTCGTGAGAAAAAATTAAATTTAGAAATCGAAAATAACTTGGATAAATTTTATTTTTTAATATAATAAGATAGCACCATATATTGGGCTGTCACGTGTGGCCCACCATGCGTTGAATTTTCTGAAAGCAATATCACAATTTTGTCTTTTGTATAGAGACGACAATCATATTTATATGATTGTAGAAGAAAAGTTTTATTTTTATTTTCAATTTAATGTCATAATTTGGAAAATACCAAATAAATAAATAAATAAATAAATAAATATTATATTGTAATGGTACAAAGTCCTATGTGCTAAGGAGACATATATATATATATATATATATATATTAATTAAATTTTTTAGTCCTTTTTCACAGAAGCATAGATATGGAATTATTGAAGTAGATTCGTAATAAATATTACTACTGGAGATACTTTTAGAAGCTCAAGTAGTTACAACCAAAATTCACTGCTAGCAGATATTGTCATTTTTGGATTATTCCTTTCGGACTTCCTCTTAAGATTTTAAAACGCGTCTATTATGGAGAGGGTCTATCCCTACTCTGACTGGTGACTTGCACCGTCCAGTAACCTGGCTTTGATACTACTTGTAATAGCCTAAGCTCACTACTAATAAATATTGTCCACTTTAACCCGTTATGTATCACAGACAGTCACACGATTATAAAACTATCTGCTAGGGAAAGGTTTCCACACCTGTATAGAAGAATGCTTCGCTCCCCTTCCCATGTCAGAAGAGAGAAAGAAGTGTCAGTGAGAACACTGAGCCTTAAAGGAGGTGAATTGTGAGATTCCACATTGATTAGAGAGTAAACAAAACATATTTTATAAGGGTGTAGAAATCTCTCTTTAGCAAACACGTTTTAGAACCGTGAAGTTGAGAGCGACACATAACAAGCTAAAACGGACAATATCTGCTAATGATGTACTTGAACTATTACAAGTAGGTCATGTGGTCATGTCGTATGAGTTAGATTAGAACAAATAAGCCACGTGGTCATGACATATGAACCCGAACAAGCGAACCAAAATAGTTCATTGTTTGGTTAAAGTGGTTTGAGTCTAAAAAATATCTCGATCCATATTACTCGATAAAAAAGGAACAGGGGGTTTATAGGAAGGGAGGGAAATGAAAAGGGAACTGCAAAAACACAGAGATTTGAAGAGAAAAGGTAATGAGTTTGTCCCCTTTAGACACCGCCCAGCAGCAGCAAACAAATCCTAGTCTAATGCCCCCACGCATCACTTCCACTCAAACCCTAAACCCTAAACCCTAACCCCACCTAGCCCACAGCTTTTGTTCCCTCTCTTCATTAATGAACAACAACCATCCCTTCCTTCTCTTCTTCCTCTAATGGCAACTCCTCTTGTTTATGAATTTTACCATTTCAACCCCGAGGCAGGGTACTAAAATTAAAACCCATGTCGGAATTAGAGGGTGGAGTTATGAGGTATGGTCGTTTTCAGAGAAATGCATTTGGGAGCAGGGCATTAATGGGGGGTAATAATGTATTTGTAGCTTAAGGTTCATGTTAATGGGGGGTCAGAGGATGAGTTAGGGGCGGGGGGAGGGGGGGCTGGTCGGGACAGACTAATGTCGTGGAAGATAGAGGCCAAGCGTGCAAGAACAAACCTGCAACCATTAATTAATTATTGGGTTCAAGCGAGGAGGAAGAAATATGGAATGTTTAATGCAGTGCAGTGTATAGGAAGGAACAGGGAGGTATCTAGGGTTTGCCACTTCCTTCCGGGACCCAACATACTCGCTAACACTCTCTCTTCAATTGTGGGATCACACAATCCATTTCTTTAGGACTCAGCGTCTTCGCTCGTACACCGCCCCGTGTCTAACTTTGATGCTATTTATAATAGTTCAAGCTTACTGTTAGCAATACTATTTACTAGGAAGAGGTTTTTACATCATTATCAAGAATGCTTCGTTTTCCTCTGTAATTGATATAAGATCTTACTCTTTATAGTTAAGCGTAAACTAAATCTAAGTTGGGTGGCCTATGAATGAAAATAAAATATGTTGAAAAGATTCTGGATGGTCGGGTGATTGTGTTAGTTAGTGAAACTTAAAAAATACAAGATGATTATTTATGGAACATGTAATTGATAGAGAGAAATTCATTCATATCTAAAATAGTTTTATATAATTTATATTTTAAAATTAAAACTATAGACTAAAAAGAAAAAAAAAATAATAATACAAATTCTTTTTCTTTTTTCCGACACAGTTTTTAAATGGAAAATAAAATTTGTAAAAAGATTTTTTAGATAGATAATTTATATTAAAAAAAATGTAAAGCATGTTAATAATTCAACGTAATTTCTGGAAAAAAAAAAAAAAAAAAAAAGGAGGGGGGGGGGGGGGGGGGAGATTGGGTAGATACGCCGCCATATCAGAGGATATGCTTGTCCACAAGTAGACGGTTCTGATCGTTTCAAGGAATGAAGGGACGCGTCCTTGGAAAATGGAAAAAATACTTTTCAAACCTACAGTTGACACGTGGCGCTTGGAAGTGAAGGATTAATCTGGCCCTGACCGTCCAACTCTTCACTTTTCCATGGCTGTGATTTGATGTTGGGCCCTGCGATTATTGTAATCTGACGGCTACCATTGTCACTCTCCTGATTTGAAGTTTGACTATTTGTTTGATCACTTTTCCCTTCACTATATTCCTCGAGAAATGGAAGTAAAGTAACACACATCCATTATTCTCTCTCTCTCTCTCTCTCTCTCTCTCTCTCTTTTATTTTTTTATTTTTTTATTTTATTTTTTTGCCTTTTTCCGGGGGAGTTGACTTTTTTCTATTCCATGCCCCTATTGGGCCTTATTGACGACAGATGTTTATGCTGGCCCAATAACAGTAATGGGCCCACTTACGGGCCCATTTTAAGATTCTGAATGGGCTGTTTGGTTATGAGGAGAGAGGCCTATGGGAGGGTATTTTAGTCATTTTGGGCCCATTTTAAGATTCTGAATGCTCTGTTAGTTATGAGGGAGAGAGGCCTACGGAGGGTATTTTAGTCATTTTGGGGGCCCATTTCAAGATTCTGAATAGGCTGTTTGGTTATGAGGAAGAGAGGCCTATGGGAGGGTATTTTAGTCATTTTTGGGCCCATTCTAAGATTTTTAATTGGCTGTTTGGTTGAGGGAGAGAGGCCTATAGGAGGGGTATTTTAGTCATTTTGGGGCCCATTTTAAGATTCTGAATGGGCTGTTTGGTTATGAGGGAGAGAGGCTTATAGGAGGGTATTTTAGTTATTTTGTTAACGCATATATATAAGGGCACCGTGTGAAGCGATTAAGTGAGGCTTGTTTTTAAAATTTTCCCGCGCGCGGCTCGGGGGACTATGATCTCTTTCACTATTGTACAGGTATTGCTGATTGTTGATTGGATTACTAATTCTTGGGGATTTGATGATACTTGCATTTGTTTGGTTCTGTGCTTTCGACTGATGATTGTTGTTTTTTCAAGTTTGAGTGTGTAATCGAAAGCAAGGAATTGCGTGATCTTGCGTCGTTGTTCGTTATTTGAATGATTTTGATCTTTGTTGCATTTATGTGATACAGCAATTACTGCGACTTTCCTTTGCAGTTTCTTTTTTCCTTCACTGAGCATGCCTTGTAATTGGTGATAATCTGTTGCAACCTGTGATTTGCTCAGAGATTGTTGCATTGGCCTGAATTTTTATTTGTGATTCGCGAGAAATTTCAGTTTGCAGGTTCTTCATCTCTGTTGCACTTTTGTGGTTGAGAATTTCTTGCGATTTTTTTCTGAGGTTTGTCGTCTTCAGTTTCTATTATCCTTTACTGAGCTTTAGCTTGATAGTGGCGGGCGATTTTTGCGACTTTGACATTTGCTATGAGATTTGAGCATTTGTATGCATTTTGATTTTGATTTGCAAGAATTTTCAGTTTGCACGGTTTTCGTTTCCATTGCATTTATGTGATTGAGCAATTCTTACTACGAGGTTTGTCATCTGCAATTTCTAATTTAATGAACCGATGATTGGTTTGCCAGTGAGGTCAATCTGTGACGACTTGATTTGTTCTGAGATTTGATCTACGGCATGTTTTTTTGACTTGCAAGAAATTTCAACTCGTAAAAGACCTTTGGAGATACTTTCTTTGATTTTGTCCGAATGTATGAATTTCATTCCATTTCTTATAATTGATGAAATTTTTTTAGCCGAGTTGTCTGATCTTGAGGTTCCTGTGGCATCTGTCATGTATTAAGCGTTTGTTTATTAGCTACCATCAATAATTCCATTGATTCCTCGTTTATTGAATGGTATATTCGAGAGCAACAATTCATATTAGTAGTTCCATGCTCTATTTTCTCTCTACGGATTGGTCTCTACAACTTTAAATCCCCAAAATTTTCGATATTATTTTTTTCTGTTTGGCAATTGAACAAACTCTTAACCCTATCTTTGTCGAATTTTCACACAATAGTCAATAGAGAAAAATTCCGATCTTGTTAATTTTATGTGATAGAACTATGTAACTACAAGTAATTGACGATTATGTGAACACTATCATTTTTCACTATTTATTTTTTATTTTTTTAAACATTGATGAACTACAAATATATATATGATTTTCGTATATTGTCCGTCGGAGCATTCACACAAAAACAAAAGATCCTCTCTTATCTCGAAGGTTTATCATGGCGGAAGGCTGGAAACCCCCTCTCTACTCAGGGAAAAGGTACGTAGGATTAAATAGAACAATTTTGAAACTTTACAAGTACTTTATTTTATCTTTTTTTTTTTTTTATCGGAGTGGACAACAAATTTTTTGGTTAGTTTAGTAATAGAGTTTACTCAGTAAAATGCTTGAAACAGTTTTTTTTGTGTCATTTCCTTTTAAAAATTTGTAGAAACTATTATTCTATAGCTTATTAAAATTAATGCTGTTATACATGTCTGAATTTCTACATGCAAATATAATTTTGAATAAAAAATAGTTGGACAATTTCTAAACAAAGCATTAGATTTCAAAATGTTGGTAAAAATTTGGCAAAAACAATACATAAACAATCCTCGGTAACACAGGTATACTTCGTAGAAACAGAAACATAATCGCTTTAGTTTAGAAACTGTACATGAATCTCTCTTCAACTGTTTTATTTCAATTTCTAAAACGTTTCTGCTTTGAGAGTATGGTTGATGATTCCACATTGAGTTCTTACATATAGAAGCACAATTTATACCATATAGGTACGAAAGTCCAGTAGTATTTGCAGCAAAATATATATATCGATATATATTATGTGTGTGTATTTATGTATTGTACTTCTATATTTAGACAAAATTTCTTAGAAATCCAGGTTGAGAAGAACACCATACAATCCTCCACTCACAATTGTTGATACAACCATGGGTTTTTGTGAGTTTCAGTCCTTCCTCCTGTGTAGTCAGAAATAGTTTGCACGACCCCAGAAGTTATGTTACTGAACATGGAGGATCCCCGCGCAAACCATCCAATCTGATCTCGAGGCATGTTTGCCTCATGCATAGCCTTCTGTTTCTCTGCAACTAAATCGGCCCACCTCATGTCCATGTAATCCTTCACCGCTTGGCTCCCTTTGTCAACAATTGTCATTGGAGGTATCACGAGTGGATTTTGATCCATATTAAGCTTCAATAGTTTTTCCAACCGCCCGAATCTGTCAGGAAGAGCTCTAATCTGGTTGTCACTAAGATCTAACTCCCTTAGGTTGCAGAGATCACAGATTGATTCAGGAACCTCTGTGAAATTGTAGAAATTACCACTGAGAATCAACACCTCAAGATTCGTTAATCTTCCAATGTCAGGAGGCAAAGCATGGAGTTGATTGAAGTGTGCATCGAAATATCTAAGAGACTTGAGCTGACATATCGACGCAGGAAGATAACATATCTTGTTAAGCTGGATTGATAGCCTTTCAAGATTAATCAATCCATATCCAATATTTATTGGCAAACTTCGTAGATCGTTAAAGCTTGCATCCAACTCCACCAACGAACTACAATTATGAAAAAAAAAAAAAACACCAAACCATCAAAACTTAGCAACCTCAACATCATTTTCCAGGTGCTGTTGGTTGACAACAGAAACCAAAGAAAAGTGATTTAGTTACCTGCAACCAGTAAGGGTTTCAGGAAGCGTATACAGCTTGTTTCCTGTTACATTCATGACCTTCAAATTAACCAATAGGCCGATCGAATCAGGAATTGACTCCAAAAGATTTGAGGAAATATCCAGGCGTTCTAGTTTCTGAAGCCCAGCTATAGAATCAGGAAGAACCTGTTTCCACACGTACAAGAAACAGTCAATCTTTTAGGGATATCATAAGGGAGTTGACCAGAATAAGGAAAAACAGAGGAGCTAGAATATGAACATTACCTTTAATTGATTGTGCGATAGATTAAGCTCAATCAATCGGCGAAGTTTCCCAAACCCCTCAGGAAGAAACTTGATTTGTTGCCCAAAAAGGTCAACCTTCTCCACCACACCACTCTCAGCCTCTTTCAAAATTCTAATGATTTCTTCGTTAACGTCCAAGTCGGTCTCCTTTTCCAACTCTGCAGCAGCCGATTCATAAACTTCGACGAGACGTTCCTCGGCAGAACTCAACTGTTTCTTATAGGCTTCATGGATCTCCACGACCCTATCCACCATCTTATAAATCTGCGTTTCCTTCTCTGCTGCTTTTCTCAGCTTGTTCTGTCTCTCAACGAGATCATCAATGCCTTCGGCCTCCATCTCTTGTAGACTCTTTTGGAGTCCAGATTGGATTTCAATGATCTTCTCACGAGCGGCTGCAATAGCGGAGGGATCGGGGGGTGGGCCGAGTGAAATAAGGGCTGACAGAGTGTTGGTGAGGTTGTCGGGGATTACTTCGATCATAGAGGCCAAGAGTTTAGGATTGTTGAGATGTGACAACTGGGTGAGTACCGATTGTTTAGTTTTTGGAGAAAGCTTTAAGTTGGATGTACCAGAAATAGAATCGAGTTGGTAAAGAACGTAGTACAGGATAGGAAAGTGTTCGGAAATAGAATCCGGTAATGAATCCATGTCTCAACGGTGGGGCAATTGCTGGAATTACCTGCGAGTGCGTAAGAGACAGGGAAGGCCAAGGGGAGTTTGAGCTTGCTTAGTTCTGTAAGATGATGAAAGAAATAGGGCTATTAGAGAAGAAAACTGAGGGAAGTTATGAGGTTGACCGTTGAAAATTCTTAATGTCCAAATTAAAATTATATATGAAGTTCAATCACGGTGGATGGAGGATCTAATTAGTAGTGACTTATCCCCTAAATTCTATTCGGATTAAAAACAATATATAAAAGATATTTAAACCATAAAAACTGTAATTAATAATAATAATAATGTATATTCTGAATTATGAATTGATTTGACCCATTGAAATTGTGTCTGTTTCAATTACTTTGAGGAGATTAGGATTTACGATGGATCATGTTTTAATTTTTTTCAATTTTTGTGATGATTCCATTCATTCTTTTGTTGTTTTCTTTTCTTTTTCTGTGAAATAATCTTATCTTATTTTTGAAAATCTTAATATAGTGTTTTTTTTTTTTTTTTTAACTTTATGAAATTATTTAAATTCTTTTTGCTAATGTAGTCTTAGATTTTTTTAAATAAAAACTTTTACGTACGCAGATGATTTTTTTATTATTGGAACGACTTTATATAAATGTATTTATTTTAATTGGCAAAGCAATATTTCTCCGACGACTTTTGATGAGGATGTAAGCATGCAACCACTAAATTGAAGACTTCGTAAAACAAGAACAATTGAATATTTCCAATTCCCATTCCCATTTGCAATCTAATGTATGGTTCAATGTTCGTTGTCCTATTTCTAGACTTAGAAATTAACAATTTCATTTAATTACTATTATTATTTTTTACTTTCAATAATTATTTTAGCGCAATATTTCACAAAGTAGTACTTAGCTGACGATATTATATTATCTTGTTGACACGCCTTCACAAGTCTCTCTTGTCGACCATCGAATTATCAATAGTCGGATGAATGGCTTCGGCTTAATTTTCCATTTTTTTTCTTGTTGATTTTTCTGTTTCTAATTTTTTTTTGTTTTCATGTTTTTTTTTGTTTAGTATTTAGTACTGATATTCTGTTTTTTTTTTTTTTTTTTTTTGTTCTAGAGATGAGAACAAAATGTATTACTTAACGTTTTCATTTGTTCTTGAGAATATTTACTAAAACTATTACATCATTTAGATAAAAGTTCTCTATTTGAGTAGTGGGTAGGG
Source organism: Cucurbita argyrosperma subsp. sororia (assembly GCA_018691285.1). NCBI lineage: Eukaryota > Viridiplantae > Streptophyta > Magnoliopsida > Cucurbitales > Cucurbitaceae > Cucurbita > Cucurbita argyrosperma. The sequence continues at coordinate 9,665,285 of CM031898.1, forward strand.
ATACTCCGTCTCCTACGATCAGTGTCCTTTTTTAGAACGGATCCAAAATAAATGGATCGGCGGTTATATGGGTTGAAGCCTTAGTGTCCAAAAACCAATCGGCATCCTTGGGTCCAGCAATAGAATAAAACGTGTTGAAAGCTTTAGAAAGGTGAGCATGAGCAGAATCGGTTTGAAATCTATTGAATGATGGCTAAACATCGTCTCCAACACGAGCCAAACGTCACGTGCAGTGGAGAGACCAACAGAGACAACAATGACTTCCTCGGTGAGAGAGGAGAGGAAGAGCAAGAACACGAGCCAAACGTCACGTGCAGTGGAGAGACCAACAGAGACAACAATGACTTCCTCGGTGAGAGAGGAGAGGAAGAGCAAGAAGTATTCTATTTATAATAAAATAAAGGAAATGGAAATAGTAATAAATGGAAATAACAATAAATGGAAATAACAATAAATGGAAATAACAATAAATGGAAATAACAATAAATGAAAATAACAATAAATGAAAAGATACCTATGCTAATAAGGCAAATAACACCCCTCTGCAAGCTAAGCGTCGGATTTGAACAGACGTGAAGTCAAGAGAGGTTGAGAAACACTTTTCGTGAAGATATCAACAACTTGGTTCAGAGGAGGCGTAGAGAAACACTTTCTTGACCATCGAAAATTGTAGAGGGATCGCCGCTCAGTGGCGATGCTGCCTTGGCTTCAGTGAGAATATGTCTAACCCATGAAAGAGGGATCGTCGCTCTGCCTGCTCTGCCTTGGCTCTGGTGAGAATATGTCTGACTTCAAGAAGTAGAAGAAAAACCTAGAGCAAGGGACAAAGACAATGTTGATGCCGAAAGAGTCGCCACATTGGGTGAAGGAACCAATTTTGCTGAGAAGGGCAGTCGGAAGAGTCACCACATTGGGCGAAGAAGCCAATTTTGGTAGGAAGGGCGGCAGCAACTTGGTTGGCGAAGAGGCAAGTGCGGCACCCAGATTCTGAAGGTAAATCTTTGCAAAAGATTGATGGGCTTGTCCAGATTCTGTATATTTTTGAAGAGAACACGGATGAGGATCCTGAGATTTGAGTTTCTATGAAGGATGAAGGGTTGATTGGGAAGAAAATGTGATGAGGATCATGAGATTTGGGTTTCTGTGAAGGATGAAGGGTTGATTGGGAAGAAAATGAGAGAGACTATATTGGCTAAGAGTAAAACCGATTGGGTTGGAAAATGTGAGGTTGTATGTACCGAGTATGGCGAAAGGTGATTTGGAGGTCAATAGGGTGGAGCCGAAGAGTAATCAATCAGCTCCGCTTGCGGCAGCCATGAAGACTGCCCCTGTAGCGTCAAAGCCAGGGGTGGTGGAGAAGAAGATTAGAGGATTCAAAAGCCATTGAAAAGAAAGGACGGGATTATTAAACCGAAAGGACTCTGACACCATGTAAATGTTTGCTGAATCCACCACACCTAAATAGTGTCCGAAAGTTCTCTGTTTATAATCAAATAAATTACAAGGATATGGAAATAGTAATAAATGGAAATAACAATAAATGGAAAGATACCTATGTTAATAAATATTTGCCTTATAATAAAATATCAAATATGATATATATGATAAACTGTAATTTATTACTAAATATCTCTATTTATAATCATCTACCGAATTAAATTAACTACAAAAGAAATGAAAAGAGAAATGGATACACGATATTTGTATATAATAAAAAGTCAGATATGATACAATATAATAAAAGGTCAAATATGATACAATATTTGTATATAATAAAAAGTCAAATATAATACATATGGTAAACTGTAATGGAAGGCTAAATATCCTCCATCATACAAGATATTTACTTATAATAAAAGGTCAAATACGATACATATGATAAACCGTAATAGAAGACTAAATATCCACCATCATACAAGATATTTACGGAAGACTAAATATCCTCCACCATACAAGGTATTTACTTATAATAAAAAGTCAAATATGATACATATGTAATGTCCCCAATTCTTCAAGTTATTTGCCTCTAAATATTTTCAATCCTAGATAAGGTCTATAATAAAGGTCAAATATGATATATTTGGTAAACTGTAAAGGAAGGCTAAATATTCTTAATCATACCAGATATTTGCATATAATAAAAAGTTAAAAAGGGAAAGAATGTAAATAAGCACAACTTTGCACATCAATGTGATGACTATTTGTCTTATTTGGTCCTATATTGAGTTTTTTCTTACTTTAACTTATTTAATCTTCGGTTTCTCTTTCAATTTGATCTAACATAAAATGGTCCAATTTCATCCTAACATTTTTCGATACTGATGAATGAGAAATTTGGTTAATCACAAGTTATCACGATCATTATTTGAGAATTATAAATAGAATTATAAATTGAAAACAAGAGTTGAAAACTTTACATTTTTAAGACCATATTTTATGACTCTTTAATCAAATAGTTAAAATTTAATTCAGTGAAATTGGGTCAAATTTACAAAGACCCAAAGGAATAGGCCTAATCCAAAAAAGCTCAAGCCCAATAAATAGAAAGTTGAAAAGCTATTCAAGAACAAGAGCAATTATAAGCTCTCTAGCCCTTTAGACATTGCGAAGGTATTATAGGGTAAATTTTAGATGTTGCATCACCCCCACATAAATCAATACTAATACAAATACTAATTTATGTTCAATTACACATGCTAAGTTAGGTTTACTCGAGTTTATATGCACATTTTAGTAGTAAAAAATATGCTATACCAACATGCTCATACGTAAACTTACCATCACATGATAATTTGAATGTGGACTAAACTTACCATCATAAGTCTATGTGCACGTTTTTATAGCATGTTCATTTGTCATTTCCAACAAATAATTTGAATTAATGTTACAAATTGTTTTTTTTCGTATTCAACAGATAAATATGTATATATATATATATATATATATATATATATTCTAATATGCTCATACGTAAACTTACCTATCACATAATCATGGATCTTACAAATTATGATATAAACACAATAAAAATTATCAAGTTAGTTATCACATTTTCTCAGTTCTTAATTATTTCCTATTAGATGAAACAATTAAGAACAAAGGAGAAAATATGACAACGAATTGAATGTAACCTTGTGATCAAAGTTGCGGTTAGAAATTTGATAGGTCACAAAAAAGGAAAAAGAAGTCATAAGTTGAAAGAGATTAGGTGATGTTGGAAGCCATTTCTAGTATGTGACATAAATTATGAACCTTATCATCTTATCAGAGCACTGATTTATTATTTCATCTAACTCCTACTTTATGGTCCACTAAATAAGTCAAATTTACATTTGTTTTTTTCCTACGAAAGCATGAACTATTTATGATGTATTGAAATAGACAATTAAATTAGGATCACATCCATATCCATCAGCAATGAGAATTAGATTAGAATTATCTGAACATTATCATCACTTTCACTTATCCTAATGCATTATGAAATAGAAAAAGCAAACAGAAAAAAAAAAAAAAAAAAGATAACAAAACAATTCAAAAATCATCTTAATTAAAATGCATTCAGGGCATAATAATTAAAATATTTTTTTTATTTACTTATCCAAATATTATACTTGGAAAAATAAATTAATGCCTAAATTAAAATAAAAAGCAAGCATAAAGACAAAAAAAAAATATAATGAATAAAAATATAAAAATATGAAAATGTGGTTTCATGTGATAATGATTGATAGAGTTTCCCCAAATTCCTAATTACTCATTCACCTTCGGCGTCTTCTTTTTCGCTTGCCCTTACACTATTTATTTTTTAAGTTTAAAAGTATTATCGAAACTTTTCTAAATAATACTTTTGTAGTATGAACTTGATTATGTTGATATAAATCTACCTATTCTAATAATCATAACTGTAATCTGTCAAATATACGCGCGCCACGCATAAATGTGAAGTTTACAACACACATGTAAGACATATATTCTTGCATCCAAAAGTGTACATGGCCCACGCACACGTTATCTTCCTTTTTCTTATTTAGAACGGAAAATTCTATCTTTTTTTTTTTTAAATGAAAATATTGGTGCCGTTGAAAATAGTTTTGTAAATGGCTATTTCAAAGAATAGAATCAATTTCCACCCTATTATTGGAACCTTTTTTTGAGTTCAACAGCTAGTGTTGGACCTCATTGCATCATTATAGGGTTTAGGGTTAAATTATTTATTTATCAACTTTCTTTTTCTTCTACGGTCTGGGATTTTATTTCAGATGAAATGAAACATAAATTCCATTTCCAGAGCCTTCCCTTCCTCTGGTTCCTATCGGTTTCCCTGTTGGTGACACAACTAGATTCGGTAACCCAGAAGTCTTTATCTTCAATGGTATAGGGTGGGGCCCGTCATCTTCTTTTTTTTCTTTTTTAAATTTTCCATCGGTATTAGTTGAACTGATCCTGATCTCAATCTCATCATGGTCCCCCAAATTCATTCTCAGCCATTGTTCTTGCTGTCCACTTTGGATTTTTCCTCCAATTTTCAGTCATGGTATTGATTCAATCTCCTAACACAAACAAATCAAACCCCATCGTAATCGCCACGCCATAGGAGTTTGCAACTTGCTCCTACTACTATCATTATATTACTCCCTATTTGAGGTCTTTAAATTTTGGTGTTATTTTCCCCCAACTTTCCAGACTATGCTCTTGTCTTACTTCATTTATAATGAATGGGAAAGAAGAAAGGTGTACCTGTGATTGTGAAAGAAACTCTTCATACAGAAAACAGAGCAAACGCCATCACTGACTGACCTCTGGTTCCGAACAATACCAGATTTTCTTCACATGTACCCTGAAATGGAAATATTTATGAACTTCACATGTTTATGATAAAATTCATGTGGTCTTTTGTAACAAGAAAGAAATATGTGTGTGAGAATGAAGGCCTATAGTAACTGAGTAAGAGGATTGGAAGAATCAACGATGGCCTAAAAGGAATCAATATTTGTGAACATACATATACATATGGCCTCCAGTGACTGAGTAAGAGGAGAATCAACAACTGGAAGTTTCTATGTCAGAAGTTATGAACGAACACGCACATACATATTTGAATGATATATATTAGCTAGGACGGAGATCTTACAGCCAGTTGCTGAAGCGCAGCTGCAGTCCCTTTTCGTCTTCAACTTCTAGTTTGATCCAATGTGGTCATCTCTTTAACCCTGCAAAATCAGTTTCGTATTCATTATAAATCTATAAATCGTCTATTTGATCAGAGACTGGAAATTGTAATCTATGATACAACATTCATAATAGTTTTGAAAAAACGAACAGAAAAACTCTTTGAAAGAGAATGATGGAAGGAAGGAACAGATAATGATGCCAATTCTGCCAGATTGAGAAATAGGTATTGTGCTCAAGCAACTATCAGATTTAAACTATGAAAACTCGGAATGCAAACACTGGACATAGAGCTCGGACTCTAACTGGCAGAGAGGACAAACGTGATTGATGGACCTAATGATAATGGAAGTTGTAATGCGAAGTTGGGGAGGGATACTGATTCAATGACGAAGAAACTCACCGTCACAATAGCTATGGCCGCAAAACGAAATAGAAGCAAATTTCATTGATGGCTAATGGATCAAAATCCAATCCTTAGCGACTTATACAGTCTCCTTACATCATACATCCTTTTGGTGCTTGAAATTTCCATCTTCTATTTCGTTATATCTTATATTTATGTTTGCTTTGGTTCCGTTCATTCTAGTTGGTGTTATTGCCAGTGATTTCCATTGTGGATAAGGTAGACATGGCTAGGCTTCCCTTGAGGATAATATGAGCAGTGAGGAACCTTGGACGGAGAGTTCTTGAGACGGTACGAAAACCTCACTGGTGTCGGGATCTGGTGGAAGCAATGATCAGGAACCGGCGTCGGGATCCTTGGAGAGGACGCAGCAGTTGTCGGAGACGAAGATTTTGAGGACGACGACGATGATGAAGAGGCCGAAGAACAAGAGAGAGAACTTTTTTTCACAGATTTAGGCAGTGAAAGGAACGCTCTGATCTTCAAAGAAGACGGCGGCGATGCTGCTTGATCGTATTCCTCAACGAGATTTGCTAGGTCCTCATCGGAGGTTATCGATACCAAAGCATCCAGATCCTCTGAAGGCAACTGACAACGAAGACTCACACATGTTCCACACAACTGTCCCAGCTTCAACAACAGTTCTGTAACCAGACACAATCATAAATCTTACTCTCGAGAAGTTCAAATCAAGGCTTAAATTACACAATGAATTCCGCAATCAACAAATCACAAAACTTAATCACAACATTCGCGATACTAATCAACAGATAATGAAACATAAAGTCAGAAAAGAGACCAATACTAACCAGAGAAAGTAATGGAACGATCAACAGCGAGAACACGAGTTTCACCGCCAAGATAACGAAGTTTGCCATCTGGATAACGAGGAAGGATCTTGCCGCCATAACTGCATAGAAACTTAATCGTTGCAGTTCTATCAGATCTGGCGGCGATACCGCCGGCGCTGTGGGAGGCTCCAACCATTTCTCCTCTTCGCTTCTTGGATTTGAAGCCAAAGTTATCAGTCGAATTTGGATTGAAAAAGGAGAGACTACGAATGTAGAGAGAAGAGACCTAAGAAGAAGATTTGGAGTTGCTTCTCCAAGCCTGGAATTGGAACGCCTTGCCGACTATAAATAGAAGAAATTGCTCCGTCTCGTAATGGCAAAATCGTAATTAACTGAAACTCCATGGGCCAAATTTCTTCGATTATAGATTTTATTTATTTCTTTTCCGTGAAAAGCCTTTAATTGTATTCAATAATCTCTTGTTAAAGATTCCTTCAATAATCGGGAATATTGTTAAACGTCAACGTCGTTAATGTTAACAGTTATTCTGTTGAATTTGACGGAAGACGGTTATGCATAAAATGTCAATTTGACCCAGTTGCTCTCAGTCTACGTGGCATAGCGTGTTATCCAATTTTAACCATTATGTGCCCAAATTATTTATTCCATAATTTAATATTCTCTCCATTAAATAATTTCTTGGTAATTTATTTTTATTAATAAAAAATTTAAAAAATATATGTATTTATTAAATATAAATTTACGTCAGAAAAGAATAAGAGAAAGTCAAATTTAATATGCGTTGTGATACAACAATTATTAAGCCAACATGTATTAGAAGTATTGTCAAAATGCTAGTTGAGAGTATCGAGATGCTACATCTTCCCATATCTATCTACGCAATTTGGGGTAGCGTTTTTCTATACTAAACATAAATTTTTAACCCTTCTGGAGATTCTTTTACGGACCCAAATTTACGACTCGGGAGCTTTAAATACAATTTTGGAGTTAAAGAAGAGAGATTTTTGAAGCTCACGAGCGTAGAAATAGAGTAACATAAATGGAATATTGTCACACCAGACTAAAATTTTCAGTAGTAATTAAGCGAATTTTCAAACTTTTAGAGTTGACGGAGTGAGTTTGAATGTTATATAAAATTTAGGATTTTATATTTATGAAAAGAAAAATTAGGTTGAAAAGGGGTGGAAGGATATTCGTTGAAGTGCAAATATGATCCACTAAAAGGGGGGTTATGGGGAGAGGCGTGGGGTAGCCCACGATTAGAGTTTGGAGGGGTCATTTTCAAGTAATTAGAGCTGGGGGCATGGGGATCCATTGCCATTTTGCTGGCGATGCCTGACCGCTGGGATGCGCGTGGGCCCATTTCTCGGTGCTTTCCTTCTCACCTTAAAACTCGAACCATTCTATTAGATCTACAACTCAACTCAACCTAAAAATAAAAGGCCGGGTTGAATCGGAGAAATCGTTTGGACCAACCCAAAATTACAGGTTGGTTAGATTAGTGACTCGATCAACTTGAATAGAGTTCCCAATCCAACTCAACCTAAAAGATGGAAGATTGGTTGAGTCGAATAAATCTTTTGAACCCGCCAAAATATCTGGATTAATTAGATTGGTAACTCGAGTAGCCGACTAGAGTTCACAACCCGATCCAATTTGAAAATATTATATTAATAACTAAAATCTTATAAATCAAACATTACACGATTACAATATTAAATATTTTTATTTTGTCATAATAATCTTAAAAGTAGGGTTCCCGTGTAACCCAATTTTTGGGTTGGTCTGGTCGGCCCGATAAAAAATGTCATCCTCGAATTGACTTGAATTTTTTATTATAAAAAAATTCAACCCAACTCAAATTGAAAATAAAATTTAACTCCAACTAACAGAAGCTGGAATTCTCAAGTTATATTAACATCTCTAGTTCTTGGTTGACAACTATTTTATTTTTTGTTTTTACAGATTAAGATTTTCAATAAATTTTGAACGTACCTTAATGAGATAATGAATACATAATTTATCAAAAAAGATTAGATATTCAAATTTCTTAGGTTGGAAAATTATTTATTAAAAAAAAAACTCTATATTCAACCAATTTTTAAAATTAATTTACAAATTTTAATTTGTTAATGTAATGGATAATATTGTGGTTATTTAAATTTTAAATTCGGACCAATTGACAAAATATAAAAGTGACCCTTTAGATAAGGTAGTATGATGTAACCATAAAATGAACAAATAATAATTTGCCAAATCAGATTCCAATTACATTATTTACGTTTCTTTCTTTCTTTATTTATTTTTGTATTTTTTTTTCATAAATAATCCATTTTCCAGCTCATCCAATTATTCCCACGTCACTAAAAGCTTAAAAGATAATTGTCCACGTTTACATGTTCTTCTATCCTAATAGGATAATCTCAAAATTTAATTACTAAATAAAATACTCAAAAATGCTTTTTTTTTTTTAATATTTAATTTAAATGAGATAAACATAAAACATTAATTTACCAAATAAGTGTCAAGGTTATCAATGTAATATGACATGTGATTAAATTTCGGGTCAGGTTGTTAGATTATTCTCTTTTTTTAATACGTTAATAACTAAAATATTATAAAATTTAAATATTAAATATTCATAACATATATCATAAACGTCAAATATTTTTAATTTTCGTAACAATCTTAAAACTATTGTAGAGTTGGATTAGGTTGTGAATCATGTTTTTGGATTGATCGGGTTTGCCAATATGACCCAACAAAAAACTTTCGAACCGATTTCTTTGGTTTTTCGAAAATTCAACCTAACCTAAATTGAAAAAAACAAGAAAAAGTTAACCCGACACAGTTGCATAATCCAAGTTATTTTGATCATCGAATCATATGAAAACATTTGATTTTGGACGATAGCGGACGTAAATCTTATCCACATTTTTTAAAATTTTAATATTTTTTAATATTTAAATTTATTGAAATGTTTAAAATGAGAGTAAATAAAAAAAGAATAAGAATGAGAGTAACAAAAAAAGAAGAGGTAGCGTTAGTATTTGCATTTGGGAAAGGGAAGAAATCTGTTTTACACGTGGCATGGGCCCACCAGAACATTCGATGAATCGGAATGCTGACTCAGTGGTGTCGAGGATGCAACTATTCATCGTCCAAGTCGATGGGTTGGGGGATCGTTTACGCAATGGGTTTGTCGTTTTAGTGTGATTCTCACTGTCGTACGAGATTCTACGCGTCAATGCTGACTAGACGCCTGGATTTTGTTAAAATTACTTTTTGTTATTTAAAAAAAATATATATATATATATTTTTTTTAAGGAATTTATCTTTTTGAAAGAATTTTGAGTAATTAAAAATATGTTAGTGAAGTAATTTAATTTAGAACTTTTAAAACGGTGTGTACCGAATGAAAATTTAGATTTAATACCACATCGTTCAAAGTACATTACAAACCGACAACTTCGACGACACACACATAAACATGTCATAGGTTGGTTATGAAATCTCGAAACATATCGAAGGGGTACAAGACATTGATCTAGCCCAAAACTCCATAGCCCCTAGCTTGTGCGCACCTCTGCTTCGACTGCTCCATCAGCTTACTCGTAGTTCCTAGTTCATTATAAATATATTTTCTTGGTTCTTGGTTCTCGGTCTTATTTGGACCTCCAACTTTCGAAATTTTCTTAAGTTCTCTTGGTTGTCTAGTTAGTTATACATCATATCTCTAGGTTCTTGAGGTGAGACCTCGGTATCAGTCTCATAAGGTTCATGCATGCTAAGGCTCAACCAACTCTAAGGTACAAATGTGGACTCCTACAGCTCGTGACAAGTTCACTGATCAAAACGTAACTGGCAAACTACCTAATAATCCCCATAGAGCACAAATCATGTCATAAAATCATACGACAGTTCTATAATTATTTGAACTCCTGACAATCGAGTCAGGTTTACAATTAGAGGCTAGTTGGCAAACTCTTAATTGTCCTCGTATAACTGCTAAACTCACATGCATGAACAATAATCATAAGTCTAAGGACAACCAACTCTAAGGTATAACTGTGGACCTTTGTCGCTCGTGACAGGTTCACTATAGAAAAGCTAACTAGTAAACTTCTCAGTAGCCCCCACAGGATACAATCATAAGTCAGTTCTATAGTTATTTAAACCTTTGATAATCGAGTTTGATTTATGATTAGGGGCTAGTTGGCAAACACTTAATCTTCTCCGAATAACCACTAAAATTTCACCCATGAAATAGAGACATAACATAGCAACCTAACATGGAGACCTAGTTCAATTCATAGTTCAATTTGTACGAACATGCATAGCATTCAATCGTGTATCATTTTCAGCTAATTCCATACTCAAATCTTAAAAATGAGTTTCATATAACGTGTTTAACATTACACCAAAGATATGCTTTCAGTTTCGTTCAAATCATGGCTCAACAAATTATTTTTCGATAAATGTGCATCAAAACGTTCAAAGTGTTCTTACATACATCAAATCAACTCATTTCTGCTCAATTTTTTTTTTTTTTTACATGCTTCTTGTATCATACTTTCATGCATACTATAAGCATAGCTAAATTAAAAGCCCTATAGCATGCACCCGTAGTGTTTTACGACAATCGGTTTGTACATCGACCATAGTGTATTTCTGTAATAACAATAACATAATAAATAAATAAATGACGTTGCTTTTGGGTTGGTTTAATGGCTGTGGTGCAGTAAGGAATGGGTCCCATGGGGAATAATGTTGGAAGTAGAACATTCACTCAACTCAGCCAACCCTTTTTTTCTAGTTTACGTGAACGATGACGTGTAGGCTCGCAAGCAATCTAACTGTCACGTGTCATAGTCATGTTTATCTAAAATGTTTATTTATGATCATATTTTAGATGTCTTGGTCATATTTGTTCAAGACGTGTCGTCTATAATTGCTTGTATGTTCGAAACCTATTTTACTTACTTTCATGTTAGTTATGTTTTTATTATTCTTGTTATGTCAAATCGAAATCAAAATCACGTCTTCATTGTCATGGTTAAATACCTCAAAATGTATTATATGAGAGTGTGACTCGTCGTTAATTCTTCTGATGTTTTATGTTATCAAAGTCATAGTCGTTTATACCAACGACAATCTAACAGAATCAGAGGTTTGAACATATGTCGTCTATGCTAACAATAATTATTGTTAGGCACCTCTTATACAAAAACTAAGTTTTATATATATATATATATATATATTATATATATATATATATATATATATACATACGTTCTTGTGTTCAAAACGTTAAAAAACACGAGAAAGCAAGACTTAATAAGCTTTTTGGATTAAATTACATGGACTTTGGAATTATACATAATAAATTTCTTAATTTAACTTTTTAATTTTTTTAAAGAAAAAAAAAATATATATATTATAAATATCATCAGTCAAAATGTAATTTTGATAAAGTTTTCATTTATTTGAACCTAACCAATCAAAATAAGTTCATAATTCAACCTGTACGGTACGAATTGGGTTGTTGGGTTGTGTTAATCGAACTTTTTAGTACTTTCAAATTAAAAAAAATCATATAAAAATGTAAAAATATATTATAAAAAAATGGTTATTGCATCATAATAAAATTTTGATTAAAAAAATGAAATATAAAATTAAATAAAGGAACTAAAATGATGAAAATACAAGTTTAAAAAATAAAATTAAAATGCATATGAAAAAATAAAATGTTAATTAAATATAAAGCTGGACCAAAGTAGTGGAAAATGAGAGACTAAATTAAACTTTTATTATTATTATTATTATTATTTTGGAAAAAGGAATCGAATCTAAATTAAATAATAAAGTAATTCAATAATGTAGAATTCTTCCCAATAATTTTCGTCCAATAATTAATAAAATAAAATACGACCGAATCCTTTATTGTTTATTCATAATTCTAAAAATAAATAAAAATATTATAATTTGAGATATAATTAAATGATACATTAATTTATTTAATGAATTAAGGAATATAATTAATATGAAAATTTTTGTTTAATCTCGTTGGTAGTTATGATGTGGCAGATCCTCATTAGTGGACTTTTAGGACCCACCTGAGTAGGACGCCAGCTCATCTATTCACGTGATGTTGGTGAAGTGGCGGGCCAGGTGGACCAAGAAAAGAATACATTATTTTTTTTTTCTGCTTTTGAATGTTAATTTAATTTAAATTAAATTTGTGATTTTTTTATTATAAAACATTCTTATCCATTCTTAATTCATATTAACCTTTATTTAAAAATAAAAAATAAAAAAATAATCTAAATAATGATATATATATATATATATATATATATATATATTATTGAGTTAGTTTGATTTAATAAGATTACCAAATAATTGACGGACACTCCTACAATATATATTTATATTTAATAAATATTGGAGAAAATTCGGTCATATTATATATACGTAAAATAAAAGTTTTTTTTTAATAATTTATTTGGTTTTTTAAAAATTTTATAAATTGAAAATCACGGTGTCTAAGATATAAGCCCATTAGAACTTGGGCTGGGCTTTCGGAAAATCTTAAATTCTCAACAATTGGGCTTTAAAGTGAAGTGGTCCAGATTCGACCAATTAAATTACAAATTTAATTTAATTTTTACCGTCTCGAAAAAATTAAAAATTTTATATCCTTAGAATTTTATCCTCAGATAAAACCTCTTAAAATATAGATTTTTACCGTTAGAAATTACCACGAGTAAAACAAAATTATTTATGAAGTATTATTAAATTATATATAAGTCAACTCGACCTGACCTGAGTAAATTATTAAAATAAGACGGTTGAGAGAGGCTCGACCAACCTGAGTTCTTCCATAAATCCATGATAGTACACTTTGTTAGTTGACACATCTCGTCTCCCTCTTCCATCAATGCCTTACGAATGAACTAATGTCGCGTCTCGCCGTCTCCCTCTCCTATTAGTCAACCTTGACTTCGATGCTCTCTCTTTCTCCTCTCTTGATGATTCCCATTTTAAACTCCTATTTTTCAACCTCTCAAGTCTAACTCTCTTACCTTCCTCTTCATTAGAAAATCTTATTACATCGTGCTTGAGGGTTTGAGAGGATACGAGTACGATCAGTAGGTTGATATGTGGAGTACCGGTGAGATTTTCTATACGACGTTGGTTGGATTTTCGTCGTTCTACGGTGACTCTGCTGCAAAGGTCTTTGAGACCGTTCTTAGAGGAAATATGAGATTTCCAACTACGATTTTTAGGTTAGTTATTTGGTAGCTAAGTATGTAATGAAGAAGATGATCTATCGAGATGTTTTTAGAATTCTGTGGAAAGCTCGTATTCGATGAAAGTAGTATGTAAGGAGGGAGGATCTTTCATATCTTTAGAGATCTACCCTACAATTTCCTTTCACACTCCTGTCACGTGGAGGTACTGCAGAAGAAAAAATTGCAAAATCCGATCCAATTTATCGTAATCGATTAGTTAACATGTTGGTTAACCGTATTCTGAAAAAAAACATTGGCTTATCAAATTATCAATCGAGCCATGAAAAAGATTCAACAAAAGACAGAAACAAATGCACTATCTGTTTTACGTCAAGCAATACGTGGAGTAACTCCCGATATAGCAGTAAAGGCAAGACGAGTAGAGATTAAAAATGTCCATATGATCTGATAACTACGCATCTCGACTATCTAATCTAAATTAGAAAAGTTGAGTTGGATTAGACGAAATTACTATGATCTGAATCAATTGGGTTCGAAAAATAGGGTCACAACCTAACTCAACCTAACCTTATTCTACTTTTAAAAAGATTGAGAATATTTATCATTTGTGACGGAGACTAATAAATATTGGATTAATTAAAATAATATATATTATATATAATTAAAATAAATAAATAAATAAATAAATAAATAAATAAATAAATAAATAAAAAAGTCACAATCTAATCCAACCCATTTGAAAATAAAGATTTAATTGAGAAAATTTAAGTTGGAGGAGAATTATCCAAAAATGAACGTCGTCTTCCAGGCTGCCTCACACGCTTGAGTTTGGCGGCCATGGAAGAAATGGCAGAAACACAAAAGCCACAAGAACCACTCATTTGAAATCGTGGACGCAACCCAACTGAGAGCTCATTTTTAACTCCAACAACAACAAGAAGATGCAGAGTTAAGCCCTCGATCACCATGGCTCCCTGTTCTTCCTCCTCTGTTCTCCTCCATTGAAATCCATGCTCAATATTCTCTCTGGATAATCCTCCTCCTTCTCCATCAGCCATGTCTCTCGCTCATTGCTTGTTCTCAACTTCCAGAGCTATCACCAAATCTCATCCTCCTTCTCCCTCTGTTTTACCCAACAATCGCCCATCTTTCTTCTTACTCCAAACCCAGATTCTCAATAGACATTATTTCTTGCCTCACAAGCCTTACCACTGTTCTTCCACTTCGAGATTCAAGCACCCTTTTGCCGGAATATCCTCGTTTGCTGAAGCAGACGGCGGAGGAAAACAGGAAACCATTCAATTCAGTAAGAATCATGAGGTTGAGAAAGCTGCAGGGGAAGAGGAATTACCCGGGATGGCTCAGGCTTTTCACATTTCTTCAAGGACTGCCACTGCTATTATAACATGTATAGCATTTTCAGCGCTCAGTTTCCCACTTTTCATGAAGTCTTTGGGGCAGGGTTTGGCTTTGAAGACCAAGATTCTGTCGTATGCCACTTTGTTGTTTGGGTTTTATATGGCTTGGAATATTGGAGCCAATGATGTGGCTAATGCTATGGGGACCTCTGTCGGCTCCGGCGCATTGACGCTCCGGCAGGCGGTGGTCACAGCGGCGGTATTGGAATTCTCTGGGGCGTTACTTATGGGCACCCATGTCACCAGCACAATGCAAAATGGGATTCTTGTGGCTGGTGTGTTTCAGGGAAAGGATATGCTTCACTTTGTTGGGCTGCTTTCGTCTTTGGCTGCCGCTGGTTCTTGGCTGCAGGTACTAACATTTAGTCAAATTCATAGATAATTTCTTTTTCTGCCACAAATATGATTCTTAATAGCTCAAATAATAGCATTTCATAGTGAAAATTGAGAGAGGTATATTACAGCTCTTAATTTGATTTTAGAGAATTTAAAAATAGTAAACGATGGTTTAAATTCTAACAAAATACTGCCGTATAAGTCCGTTTTATTAGGAGGAACCATGACTCTCTACAATGGTATGATATTGTCTACTTTCGGCATAAGCTCTCGTAGCCTCCCCAAAAGGCCTCATTATCAATAGAGATGAATTCCTTACTTATAAACTCATGATCATTCCCTAAATTAGCCAACGTGAAACTCCCTCCCATCAATTTTCAACATGTTTGATTTTAAAAATTAGTATTATAAATGCTATATCTTTGTCTCTGTGTTGTTATCCACTTTTGACAAATATTTTGAAAACTAAAAAACGTTTTTAATTCAAATATTTTCTTAAGAAAGAAATTAGCAAGAGATAATTGTCAATGTAAGAATAAAAATAGCAAAAGAATCTCTAACTTTACCTGTTTATCTTTCAATATCTCTGCTAAGATTGCATCATATTATGGATGGCCCGTCTCGACCACGCATTGTATAGTGGGATCAATGGTTGGATTTGGTCTTGTCTATGGCGGAGTTGGAGCTGTCTTCTGGGGCTCATTGGCGAGAGTTGCTTCTTCATGGGTGATTTCTCCATTAATTGGAGCACTGGCCTCATTCCTTGTCTACAAGTGCATTCGTAGGGTGTGTTCCTTGAGTCCTTGCCTTGATTAAGCCATTGCATTCATAGGAACCTGAAAAATAATTAACTGTATGTTATTTTCAGTTTGTGTACAGTGCAAAGAACCCAGGACAGGCAGCTGCAGCAGCTGCACCATTACTCGTATTCCTCGGCGTAACTGGAATATCATATATATCATTTCCATTGAGTAAGAATCTTAAATGGGTTGTAGCACAGGCAGTAGGCTTTGGAGTAGTAGGAGCATTCCTTGTCTACAAAATAATTCAGAGACAACTTGGGCATCTACTCAACAAAGCTGCTGCTTCGTCTTTGAAGAAGGCAGACGAGAGTACAACTGAGGAGAAAAACATTGGATTTCTAGATGAGATAGCAGGTCCAAAGGGAACTCAATTGGAGATAGTTTATGGGGTATTTGGATATATGCAGGTTCTTTCTGCTTGTTTTATGTCATTTGCCCATGGTGGAAATGATGTATCAAACGCAATCGGTCCCTTGGCTGCTGCATTGTCGATACTTCATGGCAGTGTCGGTGGCGCCGAGATTGTCATTCCACTTGATGTTCTTGCTTGGGGAGGGTTTGGAATTGTAGCTGGGTTGATGATATGGGGCTATAGAGTGATAGCAACCATTGGGAAGAAGATTACAGAACTCACACCGACCAGAGGATTTGCAGCGGAATTTGCTGCTGCTTCTGTGGTTCTAATTGCATCTAAACTGGGTTTGCCAATCTCAGCAACACATACATTGGTTGGTGCAGTCATGGGGGTTGGCTTTGCTAGGGGACTCAACAGTGTTAGAGCAGAAACTGTGAGAGAGATAGTTCTTTCTTGGGCTGTGACCATTCCTGTTGGTGCTTTCCTTTCAGTTCTCTATACATGGATCTTGACCAAGCTTTTGGCGTATGTTTTATGACGCATGTATGTCGAGAATTTCAGATATGCCTCTTCAAACAATTTGTGTATTTGGTTCATTCAATATATCCTCTTCCTTCCCCAAATGGGAATCGCTTGTTTATATACAGCATCAATGAAGCAACTGGTGTGTTGCTTGTTTTCAGCCTCTTTTTCCTTCTTGCTATTTGGATCCTTGCAGAAGATGTCTGTAATACTGCAGACTGAACTAAGAGAAATGAATTTTGTGTTATTCTGGCAGTGTAACCATTCTTTCAATGTATCAAATAGCCCTACTCATTTCAAACACTTGATAACAGAATCAACGGCTTGGGGAATCAAACACCCGAGTGCATGGTAGGGGTAAATACCAGAATTGTAGAGTGCTCACCGTGCATGAACACTATTGTGAGATCCTACATCGGTTGGAGAGGAGAACGAAGCATTCTTTACAAGGGTGTAGAAACCTCTCCCTAGTAAACGCATTTTAAAATTCTTGAAGGGAAGCCCGAAAGGGAAAGACCAAAGAGAACAATATCTGCTAGCAGTGGACTTGTGCTGTTACCACTATTCATTTCACCGGCTCTGGCTCATAAACAGTGATCTTCTCATCCAACGTATTGTTTCCTTCGGAGGATCTTTGCCTTAAAAAGTTCTCTGTGTTGCTTAACTTCAGTTTCTCAGTGTTAGCAGAAGGAATGTCAAACTGTGGCTGACAGAGTGACAAGAACATTGATATTCTTGACTGGTTTCACTGATATTCATGGTCACATGGAATGCTGAGCTTTCATCAATAAACGAACAGAAAGAGCATTTGATCGAACCCTTAAAATTCATCTGAAGAACACGTTCTCTGCACCAATGGTCTAGCCACAAGCTCAACGTTTACCTTCCAATAGTATCTCTCTTCCAAATTCATGCTTGTGGGAGAGAAGGCAAAAAGCCATCCAATTTGAAAGTGGTTTCTACAAGTCCTCCGCTCTACTAAAGGAACTCACCAAATTTTACCTTGCAAGTTATGCTTGCACATCCTTGTGCTCGTGTCATACTCCCAAAGGCCTGAAAACATTTGACGTTCTAGTTTCTTTAGTCTTCCACTAATCCAGTTATTGTGGAGAACAAAACAGCCCTTCTTCCTGCAGGCTGTTTTGATATTTTTCTTTTTCCAAAGTTCTTGGTATGCACCATTAGGGAAGAGGTTTCTATCCAAAAAATGAACGGTTAAATTCGTTTCAGGCTCCAAGCATTTAGTACTACCCTTTCGATTAGTACCTCCCTCCCCACAAAGGGTATCATAGAAGCTTGGCTGCTCCGATTGGCCCGAAGTTGCTGCATGCTTCACCACCTTCTCCATGGCAGCTATTGTTGATTCATCAGAACGAGCAAAATAAAACCCAGAGTTCAAGCGTCTAGGTAAGTTAATTGGTCCTGCATATACAATCAAACAAGAAAGTGACATAAACAATTGGATAAACTGGAATATAAATATCTTCCATAAACGCCAAATAATAGTTTTAGTTTAGAATATCTCTGTGCATTCCAAGTTTCCTGTTCCCTTATTAAATTTAAACTGTTTTCAATATTGCTCGTGTACTTCAATAACATACGAAAACAAAGACTTTCATTTAAATGTTAGAAATCACGATTCTTCACAATGGTATGATATTGTCCATTTTGAGCATAAGCTCTCGTGGCTTTGCTCTAGGCTTCCCCAAAAGGCCTCGTACCAATGAAGATGTATTCCTTATTTATAAATCCATGATCATTTCCTTAATTAGCCAATGTGAGACTCCCTCCAACAATCCTCAACATTAAACATTAAACACATGCTAGGATAGGAATGAAACCTGTCTTCTTGTATTCATCAGATTGTGCAGCAAGAACACCAGAACCAAAACTGTAAAGAAAAGGCAGAGGGTTTTCAAACCAATATATATCAACGTCACTGAGAAGTACGTTGTAACCCAGCTTTAAAATTCTTAAAACCATTCTGGACTTCACTTTTGTCACCCTCTGAAAGCACTCTGTTCCAAAGTGACAGTCATTGAAACTGATATTGGTTGGAGCCAATGGATCTCTATAGACAGGCAAGCCCTAGCATAAAAAAATAAAAATCTAATAAAAACCATAGCAGACAAGACTAAAGCACACAAAGAACAGAGAGCCAGAAGAACCTGCAAGACTGAGAAATGATAGGTGTCAGAATCAAGGGCACAAACTAAATAATTTGGTATCTGTAGGTGGCGCAATCTGCAAACCCAGCTCATTAACATGTCCTTGTAACTATATCCAGCAACTGTCAGTACAATTGTCTTATTCTTGTCTGCAATTAGGGGAAGGAGAAACTCTAAGGAAAATGGAAACTCTAAAGTTTCTGAAGATGATACCCTTTTTTCCAATGAGCAATCATGTAGTCTATTCAGTGATCGAAAGCCATGGTCACAAGCCGTAGGCTTCTTCATCTTCTTCTTCCCAAAATGCAACAGCTGCGTGTTCCATAAACTAAGGATTCTCTGGTTCTTTGGCAGATAAGTTGCATTTTCTGTTGTGTTGGTCAGAATATATTGCTCATTACATTTGAGAAGTTTCACCAGACTAGAATATTTAGCATCCGGATGAAATGAAGATCCATATAGTGAACCAAGAAGGTAGTTGCCAGAATATTCCCAGCTTCTTGTTTCATTATCAGATGGTTGCTCTGGATCTTGGAGATAGAAACTGCTGATGGTCCAACTAGCATCAAACACAAACCTGAATTCAGATGCCACAGCTTCATTGATGACCCAATTGTTATGGATCCCTCTTCCATACAGGAAGGGAGGAAGAACTCCACTGTGCAACGGAATGTCCTGGTTGTTCCATGCCAATAGTTCCTTCCCTCCACAGTGACTCCATCGCCAATGCTCATTGAGCAGCTCCTGGAACCAAAAGAAAGCAAGAAAATAACGAGTTGCTCAGTTGTTGTCTCAATCCCAGAAAAAAGTCTGCAAGATGCTACTTAGTACCTTCTGTAATCTCGTCGATTTTTTATCCTCCGTTGGGAAATGTCTCTTGGACTCATCAAAGTAGAATGGTATGTAGGAGATGTTTCGGGACGAAGCAACCAGCAGCCAATCACGGTCGAGTTTGTAAGCATAATTCAGAGTGGAAATAAAATCAGGAAGAAGAATAGTTTCAGGATGAACGAAGGCACAAATGTCTGATGCAAATGACTGAGACCTTGCCATCATTGAATGGAAATATGGGGTTCCAAGGAATCTAGACAAACAAGACAAAAAGAAAAATGATCAATATCATGTGCAGTTATCATGATGTATCATATTTCTTCACGAGGGCTAATGCAGTATCTCTTCTTCATGGTGATCAACATTTTAATCTATGATAAGCTTCTCATCTGGATTTAGCCAAAGAAAGAGCAGATATTCAGATTTTTTTCAAGTCCTAATCCAGTAGATGATTTTACCCTTCCTCGATAGAACTAACCAAACCAACAGGTTTTGATGACACCAAAATTCCTAAACAAACACCAACGAATACTGATATGAACATAACCAATCGACGAACTACATCTGAAATTTGTAAGCACTTAGAAATTCCTTACAACATAACAATTTTACTTACGTGAAATCAATGTCGCTATCAATATAAACCCGCGAACTGATAGAACGTGCATATGCGGCAACGGAAAGGTCTTGGCTGAACAGAACGACTGTAATTTGTGGGGACAGAGCAAGCCATGACCGAATAGCCAAGCTCTGTCGAACTCCAATATTACCAGTGAAAGAGCGAGGAGCAGAGAATATGGAAACTGAAGGATTACGTCGATCGCCGAACGCTCTGTAGCGAAGCTTGGGTTTCACAAAACGATCCTTGAGTGAAGGCAAACTTTGAGTAGCGTATAACGAGAGAGCAATCAATACCAATCCGGAGAGCCAAATCGACCAAAGTCCTGCCTCAATCGCCTGTCGGAAAACAGAAACAAAACATCAACAGAAGAAGAAAGCAAGATTTAACAGAAGAAAAAATGGATGGAATCGAAAACGCCGAAGACCTTCATACTGCGCAATGTTCGTCACGGAAGATCGGCATGAACATAGAGAGGTAAAACTTATTGTATCTGAGAGCTAAAGAGAGAGAGATTTTGTGAAACTTTAACCGAAAGAAATGCAATGCAAAAGTAACAAACGCACCAGTTCCATTAGCGCGCCATCAGAAACGGAGCACGCCACCGGCCATGTGAGGGCTGTCGTTTTCTGAAGCTAATAATACTTTAATGCCCACTGAGATTGCTTCGTTTATCCCTTCCCTTCTACCTATGAATGTGAAATATGATTATCGAAATTCGAAAGCACCATTTTCTGCATTCCACCATTAATGAAGAAGCTAAGATCCATTTACGATTTCAACAGACAGACAGAGAGAGAGAGAGAGAGAGTCGAGCTAGATTCGTTCATCTTTAAATCCTATGATTATTTTTCGAAAAATATTTTTTCCTCTCAATTGTTTATTTTTTTTAATTATTTAAAAAAATCTTATAACATATATAAATTTAATAACTAAATTCTATAAAACTTTGAACATAAAAAATTCATGAGTTATAATGCAATTACAAATTTCAATTATGTAATTTCAATTAATTTAATTGAGTTCAATCGCTCAATTTAAATTTTTCAAAAATTCAACTCAACTTAAATCTAAATAAAAAATAAATATATAGCATAACTCACAGTTTGGATTGAATAGTTCGGATTTGAGTTATGGATTGAATAGTTCAGATTCCTCAATTTATCTTAGTTCTGGTTCGAGCTCTTTTAAAAAAAAATTCATTAGATTATTTGACAATTAATTATTCTCAAGCATAAGATTATTTAATTTATATAATATATTAATTATATTAAATATGATTAAAAAATATATGTTAAAATGAAGTTTATTGTCTCGACCATCTTCATACCATCTTCACACCTGAATTGTAAAGATAAAGTTTTAAGATGATAATTAGTGTTTTATCCTAATACGCTCGGACCAAGGAGGTAGTCAAATACATGCACAAAAATTCAACCCTTTTTGAGTTATATTTCTTTTCCCAATCATACAACACTTTTTGCTCCTCATTCCCAACTCTCGGGCAACCAACCCTTTTGAGAATCAAAACACCTTTCTGAGGTTCTCCCTTCAAATCCACTCTCCTCATACATCAAAGGAAACTTAGCTAGAAGTAACCAATATCGCTATATTTAAAGCGGCAGCTCCTAGACGACATCGGTTTCGGTTTAAAACAGACAGCATCGATGGCTAACGTCCATGGCCATCGGAGTATATCACAACCATCTAGTGAAGCCATTGAAACAGACATTCATAACATTGGCACCTCTTCAAATTCAAAAAATATTTGCAGCTTAGACTCAGATTCAGGTATTGAAATCAAGATTACGAGTCTTCAAACGAGTATAATTGGTTCGAATTCTCTTAATCATTTGACAATCATCTGCGCCGTCTTGCAGGAGACCGAGACCTTGACCTCCTTGCCCTGTATGATATGTGTAGTTAGTCCTAAAGAACAATCAGTAACAAAGAATCTGAAGCATCCATTGGAGCAGCTTACTGTTATGAGGATGAGTGTGCACGTCCTGAGAACACATAACACAAACTAAATCTATGAGACATTGCGGCATACCTGGTGGTTTCAAGAGAAGAGAAGGGAGAATGCCTGCGCTGAGAGTGCTTGCTATGTGGTGACCGCGATACTTGTCTAGAAATGAAAGCATCCATTATACTGATTTGGTGAGTTAAACTTGCAAAAGCTTATAACAGAGATGCTCAGCCTCGTGCAGTGTAAAACTTGTCAAGAAACTATTTGTTAGCATACACCATAAAGGATAACCTCTATCTTTATGTGAAGGCGAAGAGCATGGATTGGTAATCCACAAGATAATATCCTAAAGATGTATTCTATTAACTGCTTGAACCATTAATTCTTCACTTTTGATCATCATGATTAACACCACCAAGTATAATCATGAAAGAATTTGGGAACAATATTCATTTTTGTAGTCCAACGATAAAAAGAAAATAAAATTACCAAACATGCAAACGTGAATTAGAGGTTTAGGATTACAATACCTTCTCCTAGATCTGATTGGAGATGGGGATTTGTCACGCTTTCTGGATTTCACCTTCCTGGAGAAAGGGGCTAGGAATGAAGTCCTATATAACTTTTTCAAAGGGGAAAAAGAGTAGGAACATCCATAAGAAATACCTTTTAGAATCATCCGAGTCATCACTCGAATTGGTTGATCGATCGATGGCCTTGTCTTTATTTCTGTCTCTACTGCTCTTGTGCCTAGTCAATTCACTTGAGATTTTCTGTCTCGTTCTGCCTTCGTCATCTTTTGTGTACACCCTGTTTCTGTCGGTTCCATCTTTAGTGCTGACCCTCAGATGCTTGTCTTCTCTCCTTTCGTCCTTTGAATTCTGATGTGTAGACCTGTGTCTCGAGTCGGAATCCTTACCTTTCTCGCCAGACTTAACACCTTGGTCCTTCAATTTTCCCTTTTGAACAGTCTGATCATCTGCCTCTTCCTTCCTCGGGCGCCTGGCATCTTGCTTCAGACGATTCTCATCTGCTTTCTCATTTGTTCTAGTTTTTACCTCCCCTTCTTCCTTGACACGATCTTTCAATGAAGAACCCCTCATACTTTCCTGCTTACCACTATCGAGCGGTTTTATTTTAGTTTCCCCATCATGCGGATCTTTAGATACATTTTTACCATTCACATTCTTTCTTTGCTGTTCAGATACCATGCCTAAAACATCCCTTGTCCCAGAGGCAATTCCATCCCCAAACTTTGTCTCATTATCTTTACCTTTAGAGCTTGGCTTCAATGAATGTTCTTGACCCATTTCTCGATCCATCCAATCATCATTCAGCTTACTGAAGCCTGTGCTTTTACTCATTTCATTAACAGAACTGGTTGGACCATCATTGATGTCACTTATTACATGATTTCCACTGTGCTCTATAACATTTCCTCGAGTGCTAGCACTTCCAACTGCATCTTGAATATCTCTCAAATTTCTTTTTGTACTGGATAGCTCAACATTGAACATTGTCTTGGAACCTTGCATATTTGAACTCTGAATTTCACCATCTCTATCATCATTTTCTTCATCATCAGAAGCATAATTTCCAAGACCAAGTACATCTCCAGGTGAACTGGAACTCGACTTTTCACTAGTATCGTCATTATCAGGTTCCTGAACTTTGACTGGCAACAAAACCTTGGCAGAAGCTTTGGGAGTTGAGACTGGAAAGGGAGATGAAGAGACATTCTGATTTGAAGTAAGCTTGGCTGAATGGAACAGGAAAAATAGCATTGTGAGAGAGAGAGAGAGAGGAGGAGAAAAGCAGGGAGTAAGAGCATAGATAGTGACCTTCAACAGCGAGATCATCTTCATCAAGAACTTTTGTAGCAATTTCATCAAACAGTTCATCAGTTACCTGTGTAGAAATCATTTTAAACATGCATACACATAAGCATGGGAAGTATAGAGAAATTTCGAAGTAATTTCATAAGTCAGCTATGCTGCAGATTAAGTTCACTGACATATAAACATGTTCTTCACACATTTATTGAGGAAAGGAACGGCAGATACAGAATCCTCCCCTCATCAAATAGCAATAATCAAGTCATGAATGAAGAAATGAGATGCCAAAGGTCGCAACTTCCTATGCTTAGACCAACAATATTAAGACATTTCTGAATCTGGCCAATTCAAATCCAAACTTATTCTGTTTCTTCCCAACCATATTAATGACTTAGAACAGCAGTTACTGTACGGGATCAAAAAGTCCTCCCTTCTTTAGTAACAATTCCCTCAATAAAATCCCAACTTAACTACGAGATGACAATCCAACTGGATCAACTTCAAAAAGTAATTTTAGCTTCCTTACAAATAAGCAAAATATATAAATGAATTCAAAAATTCGTGCAACAGAACATAGAAATGAATATATGTGTGTGTGTGTGGATGTTCCAACCCCCATTGCAAATGTCAAAACTCAAAACTATTTTCAAAGAAATAATTGATTTCCAGAATGGCTTTCTAAGTTGAAAAGTTCCTTCTAAATCAACAAAAAGAATAGGGAAACAAAGTACTAATACAGAGTTTAAGATTGTATGAAACCAGAATATGTAAGGAAATGAAATTCAAGAATGGTTATCAAGTTTTAAAAACATGTAGGTCAGATTTAGCAACAAAACCTTTAAGAGTACTTCGGTCAACACACGCTTGATTTCTTGATTTGTTGCTGCAGTTCTTGCTTCTTCTACAACATCCTGCATGGCACAAAAGATGAACTCCATAACCAAAAGAGAACATAGACGAAGTCTCATCTGGATAAACCAGAAAAGTAATGATTCTAAGCCCCCATCCACAAGATAGTGCATGGAAGAGCATGAATATTATCCTGAAAAGAATATATTATAGAGAACCTCATCATCTTCTTCTTCAGTCGACCTAGATGAATCAATACTTTTACTATCAGCTTGATCACCCTTTGCATAAGACTTGTCAACTCCTTGATCTTCCATTAGCTCAGCATCCTCCTTAGGATGGTCAGCAGAAGAACTTGTGATCACTGCTTTCTTGATTTCCTCTCTGAGCCAATTTGGCACAGAGGCCTAAAATTACACGATCAGTTAACTAGCTGTTTATCATATTTCCAATATCAGTTGCTTTCGTTTACCTTTTTTGGACGTTCAGACATAGTTGACATGCCATATGCATCACCAGATAAAACTGTGGCAGGAAGTGCAGCACCAGGAAATGGAGCAGCGGCAGCAGGAATTGCAGGGGTGATGCCAGAACCAGCAAACCTTCCAAATGGGGACGGTGTGTGTCCAGGAACAGAAGAAGGTACAGCTACAGGAGGATCAAGCTGAAAAATTTATAACAATTTTCAGGAATTTATCTTGATGACCTAGAACAAAAAGAACTTTAAAAAAAATCCAGAACCTGTGCTCCAGAAGCCAAGACAGGAGGAATAAGTGAATAGGACTCCTAGTATTTAAAAAGTAATAACAAATCTCTGCTCCAAACAAGCTTTTGCTCTGGAGGATTTGAATGTTTGTGCAAGTGTACAATTGGCGACTTAACTCTGAACATGATTATGATCCTGAAAAAGTTGATCACATTCTTGATTGCGGTAAAATCTGAATATGAGACGCAACTTTCACCTAAAATTATTTGTCGAACACTTGAAAAAAAAAAAAATTATTAACACGTCTAGGTGCTTCATTCAAATACCAGCTTTTCTAAGTCTTGGAATCTAGACTGAACACTGATAATGAAGTATGAAGAAGAGGGATCATTCTACCATTTCTTTTCACTTTATGCGAGCGCATGCCCTGGGGTGGGGAGGGGGGAGGGGGGAGGTTCTTTCATCCTATATTCCCAAGCAGGAACTTGTTAGCCTTTTGTGATTGTAACCTCCATCAGTCTATAAAATAGGGATTAAACTATAAGAGAAGCAACGAGGCACAACATAACAACAGCAATCCAGCTTCTCTTGAGCACTCAACGAGCTCCCCAACCAACCAATTATATATAAAAATACATTGACAAGCCAGTAGCAATTATCTGTTATAATAATAATGATAAAAACATTAACAACAATAATGCCATAATAATAGTAATAAAGTTCATAGTGATAAATGCCCACAGAGAATCAATTGCTGTTCAATGACAAGAAGGATATAAACGTTGAATATAATAACAATTAACGAAACAAAAAGAACATCAATTTTAATACTAAATGAGTTTCAAAGTAGGATTCTTCAACAATAACTACACTCATACACAAGTGAATCATTACCTGTAACAGAATAGTTACTAGAAGGTACCTCCTGCTGATGAACCGATGGACTTGAAGATAATTTCCCTTGGTGATGTAAAACAGAGCTCATGTTGCCTCCATAACTACCATCAGTGACAGAGTAAGTTAGACGCCCATCTGAAAAATAAGAAGATTGTTCACTGCTAATAGTAACAGGTGTGGACTCCAAGTGATGAGCTGCTGATGGCCGGGCAACAGTTGTCGCTGAAGCTGGATACTGTTCATAGGTTGTAGGAGGAGGTTGATGAGACATATCTGGATGATTTGAATTAATTGGTTGCGAGTACTGATCCTGATAATAGTTATGTTCTTCATGTCTCCCTGTAGGTGCAAACTGAGATTGCTGACTGTCCATTGCAGTCTTCGCATCCGCCCACGCCCTAGCTCTGGCCGCCCAATCTTCTTCATTGCCTTGGGCTGCCATTAAAATATTTAAAAGAAGGTGCACAGAAGCAGTAAACTGAAGGGGCACAAAGATTTCAAAGGACCAAAAAGAAATCCTAAAATTTGCATCACAGTGAAAAAAAGGATCATAATAGAAAGAGACTGACAACACAATAACACAACACCAAAAGTGTAAGTGGAGAAATTGTTTCTCGTAATGATGCAATACGGATAAACCAAGCAACCCATCGACAATAAGCAAATCGTTATTATAAGCATTTCATACAGATCGTTATTATAAGCATTTCATGTATAAGAACAGCAAGAATGGCATCTATACTTTGTAAAATGACAGGTAAATTCTTGCAAACTAAAGAAAGTTCAGGTAGAATCAAACAAAAAGAATTCATGAGGAAATTAAGAACAAACCTCGATATTCCCAACCTTGATGCGGAGCCCAAGTCGGGTTGTTCCATTCCTACAACGATCAACATATGGTAAAGGCATGGCATATGGACGAATATAACATATAGAAAGTACATTGACGATCCTCACAAGTTATGAAAACGTTAGAAAATAGATCAAGAAACCTAAATGAATTCACTCCCACTCCAAGAACCATCAGAACAATGACAAATATCCTAAACCAGTTGATGGCATTAAATTTCGACAGGTCAAGAAAGTAGTCAGGGAACAAGAATTTAACCGAAAGATGACGAAATTCGCCTGAATCACCTGCGAATGAGGAGGGAGTTGCTGAAACATATGAGGACGAGGAGGAGGAAACTGGTTGTGGTGCATAGGCTGCGAAGGATAAGGATGAGGAGGTGGAGGATAAGCACCGGGAGGAGGAGGAGGAGGAGGAGGAGGAGCATGTTCGGAATGAGGCGCCGGCGGCGGTCCCCACTGCGACGGAGGCGGATGAGGAGAAGGTGACGCAGAATGCGAAGGGTGGTATTGAAATTGGTTGTGGAACCATGGACCCTGCGGAGGAACTGGTGGCCTCAACGACGATTGCTGGTGGTGGTGGTGGTGGTAGTAGGGATCAGAAGCGGAGGGGGGCGGCGGAGGTGGCGGAGCCCCCGGGAAATGGTGCGTCTGATGGTAAGAATCCATATCTCTGTGGATTAATGGCGGATTCTTCTTCAGGTACGGTGATTGAGTGGAAGAATACGGCGGGGTCAGGGTTCAAGCTCCGAATTCCGGCATTGTTACTACGCCCTGCGGCTGCGGCGAAAGAAAGGGGAATTTTGTGAGGGAAGAAGTCCAGTATGAATTGCAACCATTACGTCGCCGTTTCCTTGCCGTCGGTAGTGGCTAACCACGTCGGCTTCGATTTTCTTTCTCCCGAAAACTGGGCCTAACCTTCAAAAGCCCATAATAATACATTTTCTCCTCAACCTACTGAATTTAAACATCATTTTTTTTTTCTCCTATAATATTTTTATTCTTATTTGTTGCTATAAGAGATGTTCATTTATTCGCACGTCGTCTTGTTTAAAGAAGGAATGCGAAGAGATTTCTCTTAATTACATTACGAATATTATATTCCCGCTCTCTATCCCGGTCTTGTCTCATCTCGTTCTTGTCTTTTTACATATAAAAATATAAATATATATATTTATTTTACTATTATATTTCCATGAGGTTACCACCCTCCTTTTATTTCAGCTTTTATTGCGTAGAAAAGAGTAGGCTGTAATATTAAAATTTGAATTTTTAGAATATTTTTTGGTACACTATTATATTATATTTTTGTTTACATTTTTAAATAAAAATTATGCATTTGAATGAACTATTTTAAAAAAAATAAAAACATGGTAAACAATTTTTTTTACAGGGAACCCGATCTCCGCACATTTCTTGTGAAGTATCCTAACAAAAATAAATGAAAAATTTCGAGACATGAAGTCTTTCTCGTTTCCGTCTCATGAACATCTCTAATGATGGTAATGATATTAATAATAGCTACATAGTGATTTGACCACGATTTTGATACAAACTTGGAGCTTATAACGGTGATGAATGCATTAACTATGGATATGATGCAAAAAATAGACCAAATTTATATCATCGATAAAGTTAAAAATGACCCTTCCATCTTGTAACGATTAGCTAGATAAAAGAGCCTTATTCAAATGGATAATCAAATATTTATTTCAAACTTAGGAAAAGTTCGAATTATATATGTTAAATTTCTAAAAAAAAACTTAGCATGAGATGAAAATTTAAAGCTGTAAGCATTAATAACTCTTCTTATAGTTTAAACTTTACCCATCTTGACCATCTTCACGATGGGTAAAGTTTAAAGAGTTATTAATGCTTACAACACTGAACCATAATGAAATGGACACTTAATTTGATATAAGATAACCAAAGAAGAAGCTATTGCATTCATGTTCATAAATTAATTGGACACCAATTAAGCACTACAAAACTGTACAAAAGAAAAGATGATAGAAGCATATAGAAACTAGGATTCTAGCTTAAAACATTGAATTTTTCATACAAATGGAATGTTATATGGCCTTTTGAATTGCTATAATTTCTTAGGTATACAACTTTTTTTTTACCTTTTCCAAATGTGTCTAAGCATTCTGAGTGGGTTAGCAGTTGAAATTTTGCTTCACCCCTGCAAGAGTTAAATAGGAAATAAATTGGCATTCCTCATGCCACTGCATCAGCCTGTTTTCTAGTCAATCTTGCATATAACCCATCCTTTATGAGAAGCTCATTGTGCGTGCCCATCTGTGATATAATAATCGACCGAACAAGTTCATCAATACGACAATTTAGTCGATAACTTAGGCCCTATTTGAAAGTCATTTTGTTTTTTGTTTTCTAGTTTTAAAACTTTAAGCTTATAAACTACTTCCACATTCAGTTTTCGTGCTTTTTCACCTACTTTTTTAAAAACGTTTCAAAAACCAAATCAAATTTGAAAACTAAAACTAGTTTCTAAAAACTTCATTTTTTTTTTTCAAAATTTAGCTTAGGATGCAAATGTAAAGCTTGTTAGATGAACACGACTCTCCACAGGTATGATATTGTCCACTTTGAGCATAAGCTCTCATGACTTTGCTTTGGACTTTCCCCAAAGGCCTCACACCAATAGAGAGAGTATTCTTTGATTATAAATCCATGGAACATTCCCTAAATTAGCTGATGTGGGACTTTTATCGTCCAACAAAGCTTCTTAAGAATCGGGTGGAAGTAAGCATAATTGCCAAAACATAGAGAACCTAAGAACAAAATGGTTATAGAAAGGGACTTCGAAGATTCTAAGGTTAATGTAGATGTGTTTGAGCAATAGGTTGGTTAAATAAAAGAAAAGTATCAGGTTATCATGGGTTTATCGATCTCTCAAGTGGGATAATGGGTGGTTGGTTGGCTTCAGTTTTCAAAAGAAAATGAACATAGTAGAAAAGTAAGCAAGCTATAATTTCCATGAATACTGTAAAATGCTTAAACTTAATAGGGAGCAGAATAACCTCTACTATCTGACCGCCATCCATAACCACTATCCTGTCAGCAGCTTGAATAGTTGAAAGCCTGTAAAAGCGTAAAGGTCGAACTATTAATCCACAAGAAACATATGCAATGGAGGCCATATTAGAGAGCTTACCTGTGCGCAATAATTAAGACAGTTCTCTTCATCTTCAAGTCATTTCTTACAGCACGAAGAACGCCCTGAGTAACATCACAAGCAACATGTAAGTAATCGCTCGTGCTTCTCTTTTTCCACATGCATGTGTTCAATGACATGTTTAGAGACTTTTCAAGTGCTACTTCAAAAACTTTTTTAAGTAAAGCCGGCTTTAAAAGTTATAAGAAAAAGGAGAAAAGTTGCTTAGAACATTCTAAGAGGAGGGGAAACTTATAAACTTTGCATGGCTATCAGGTGACGGTAGCAGTAAATTAAGCAAGCAATAAAAGGATCCTGTGGGTGACTGTTTTTACAAACCATTAGAATCCTGTTATACATTCCTGCCTGTTTCACCTGATTGTGAGCTTAGCACACATTTTCACCTTAATTTTACACGCACAGTTGTACAATTATTCCTTTTTCCGTGTGCTTGTAATACAAAGTTCTCTGATTCCATGAATATATAGTAATATAGCCAGCACTCGAGCCTATATGTGAAATCTTTCAACCTCAATTTGATTATCTAAGTCTTTTCCATCTATTTCTTTCCATTTTTGTTTCCTTTTGGGAGGGGGAAGGCCGACATCAAGAGCTTTGTCAAAGTATTTACCTTAACATTGTGTTCACTCTCAGCATCCAATGCGCTAGTGGCCTCATCAAGAATCAAAAGAGCTGGATCCCTAAGAATAGCTCGTGCAATGGCTATCCGCTGCTTTTGTCCCCCACTAAGCAAATCATCATCAACAAGCGTTTGATAACCATTGGGCAGCGATAGGATGAAGTCATGAGCATAAGCCTGCTTGGCTGCCCATTCCACATCCTCCTGTCCTACGTCTCTGTGACATCCATACTTAATGTTTGAACTAACATCCATGCGGAAAAGTTTAGGTTCCTGCTCAAAACTATCACATCAGAAGGGAAATATGAAACAACGCTGAACTTTAAATCAAGTCGGAAGTAGTTAACGGACCTGCCCTACATATCCGATCCTTTCTCTCCACCATACAATGTCCAATTCTTTAAGAGGGTAACCGTCAATTAAAACCTGCAAATAGGAAATATTATCCGAAATGAGAGAAGACATAAGAGCATGCAAAATATTCTTTGCATTATTTCCACAAACATAGATAAGTTTCGTGGATTCCAATTCATGAGTGCACACATCAATAGTATGACAAATAAGGAGAGAGCAGCAGGAGGCGGATCATGGAAGAACTCATAGCAATAACTCTTGCAGGTGATGTATACTTTGGCCATTGGATAACTATTTTTTTCTTTGATCCATTACTAAAATATTTTATTCTAAACCCACACACATTGCTTCAAGAAAAAACAAATTACAGTCGCATTTTTATATTCACTAAAAGGGGGTATAACAAGCTAAACACATTACCTGCCCATTCGTTGGCTCATAAAGTCGGAGTAAAAGGTTTACCAGCGTGCTTTTACCACTGCCACTAAGACCAACCTTGCAAAAAAGAAAGCATCAACTTATTGGTCACTGCAGAACCCATAACCAGACATGTAAATAGCGAGAAAATACTTACTATTGCTACAACTTCATTGGGATGCACTGAAAGGTTTACATGTTGCAGTACAGAGACCTATTGAAGTATTTGAATCAACAATCATCTCGAGAATAGGCAAGAAAAGCATCCAAAAGTTGAATGATAACAATATTACAATAATAATGATAATCATCATCGTAATAATGTGACGCAGCCAGCTCAGCAAAATAAATTAAGAAGAATTCATCATCACAAGATGTGAAAGCTTATCATCTGAAGTTTACCTAGCACGAAATTTTAAGCATGCAGCTTGATATTGCAATGCAGAGTAACTCTCAATAAGTCTCTTGCGGAAAGGAGAAAGAAAATAAACTAGTAGATATAATGCTGCTTCGAGGCCTAATTAGTCGAGTAATATCTTCCAGTTTAGGCTAACCTATAATGGCGCGCTCCTCATACTGCTAGAAATATGACCTTGGTAAAATGGCAACATAGTCAATTCCGGGTGTATATATTGAGCTGACATTCAGCCTTATAGCTTTAAGCATTATAAAGTTAGCCATAACAACACTTATGAAGCCCAAACAATCTTAAAAAAGGAATCTTCATGAGCAACTACATGAGACTATGAATTCTGTTGATATTACCCTTCACTTACCGATGAAAACAGACACTATCATTGATCTTAGCCAAAAGGCTGAGAAAGGTATAGGGTGATATTATTCTTTCACACATGGAAAAAAAGTTATCACCCGATTATGTGGGCAATGTAAGGTGAAGGATACATAAGAAATAAGAAATACAATACCAAGCCATCCTAATTTAAGAGTTCAGAGATGAGCAAAATTATTGCATATTCTGCAGTGGATCATTGTAGGTACTACATAAAAAAACCAGAGTGTTGAAAGAAGTAGTGAGCAGATCTTACAACTAAAAAGAAATTTACCGTTGGCCGTGAGGGATAACGGAAAGAGACATCCAACAACTCGAAGCGTCCTGTCAGTTTCTGCAACTTTATTCCTGCAAGTGTTTATCATGTCAATAAAAATTCAACATAAGATTTCGTGCACCTGAGTTCTATGTGATTTCATTTTACTGCTTCCTACACCATATGATAAATGAACAGCTCCAAAACCTTCAGAAATTTAAACAATGAAGACAACAAGTTCAAGGTAACAAAGTACTCCTCACTTTAACGTGCATTCTACGTTAAAACAGATCATAGAAGAAAAAGATAAATAGAAAAAACAAGAACGAGAACAAAAGACCAAAGCAAAAAAGATAAGCAGCATTCCCAGCATTACAAGTTGCGTAAAACTAGCTTTTCAAGTCTGGAGCAGCAACTGCCACGCGAAGTATTTTACACAACTAAATTAAAGTAATTTGATGTAAAACAATATTTGAACATTGGTGAGGAGAGAATACTAATGATGCCTCGGTCAATCAAGAATTGCTCGAGGGGTTTTCTGTCTTAAACTAAAGTCCAAAGCTAAAACTCCACACACAAAAGATATGGCAAAAACACATTTTTAGCCCGTCCTATACTGCCATTGTAATATTTGTAATGATTTAGTTCTCCATACTTTTAGAAAGCAACTAAGTTCTTGACATTAATGAATGATAGTCAACAAGTCAGCTAACCTTCAATTATTATGATTATTACTGATGAATAATAACCTCGATTATTAGTTTTTTATTTATTTTGGAGTACATGTATTTCCTTTTACATATTGGACTTATCAATTCAAATTGCAAATTTTATATTACTCCAAAAATTCTGATGTCAATGACTTAACCATTATACTTCTAAAGTTCAAAGACTAAAATGATTGCAAAAGGGGGCCTAGGAACAAAACTGATGACCCAACATCTCCATCACAATTCAGTTAGTAGCTTACCTTGTGATGCAAATTGGTCGCTAGGCAAGAGATCCATCAATTGGAAGACCTTTTCACTTGCCCCAACAGATTGCATCAATGAGGATAAATTGTCCCCTACCCACCATGTTGAATAAATTAACCATTCACTATACAATATAAACTTCGTAAGTTGTTCAGCTGTTATACGACCAGATAGAATAAACATTCCTCCTAATAGCACGGCAATGACCTAGAAATGAAAAAGATCTAATGTTAAAATACAAGTAAGAAAACAACTGAAGGGGGGGGGGGGGGTGGTGCAGGACAGTATTACCATTAATTGGCAAAAACAATCTATCTAGACCTCAGCTTCAGTATAAGTGTTCTTAATATTTCAAATATTGTTTTTTTTTCCCCCATTTTATATTTTGTATAGATTTAGCTTTTCAAAAATTAAATAAATTGCATTGGTGTTCATTAAGCAGTGGCTGCAATTCTTGTCAGTATGTTATCATTTTAACACCATGTTTCTATCTTCATTCTAATCTATGAGTATTTTACAATAAAAGATTCTGATATGAACACGATCAAAATGATAACCATATTGAAATAAGAAATAAACAGAAATTGAGAAAGAAATCCAAGATCCATCCCGTACTCTCCTAGTTCCATGTATTTGGTGTGTTTGTTTATGATTTTTGATATTTTCCTTAATTGTATTTATTTGCTGGAATTATACTGTAATAATGTGCGAGTTTTCTTCCGTTTATGTTTTAGGGTTTTTCCACTTAAGATAGGTCTCTTGTCACCATTGTGAAGAAGAGAAATAGACAAGTATTCTTGTCATATTTTATTGATAATTGGCATAGAGTATTTACCAACTGCTTTCCTACCGCCCATATCTCCGAACTCCTTACACCTCCAACAAACTCAAGGGAGTCATTTCACCCAAATCACTTGAGGCAAAATTGTGAATTTCTGATTTCGCGGCTTACACAATACGATCTTTCCAATAGTGTAACCTCAGGATCCATTCTCAATGTTTCTCAGATGTAATACAGAGAACCATCTACCAGACATGTTCCCATCCTTTCAACCAGTGCTTTTCAGGTTTCACCACTAATGACCAGCCAACATTCCGCACTATTCATACCTTTTCAACATATCACATGGGTTTGGTCATTTTTAACCCAGCCCATCGAACTTGGGGTTTTCAACATGCAGTCTTACATATCTTCCTCCAATCAGCTTTGATTTAACACCACCAACTCAAACATCTCCCCACTTCACCTCCAATGCATGATCCTCTTCCAATGTTGCAGGCAGGAAGATTTTGATATTTGGTAATTTCGGCCAATTTAATGGCTTTTAAATTCAACTGCGTAGCCTTTTCTTTCATTGAATTCATGGTTACCAAAACATGTCTTCAACTTTGTGGCAAGCCCCGAATCTGTGTCCGAGAACAATTGCTCTAATACTAATTTTCTAGGAACCAAATTAATATCATATTGCAATAAGAAAAAGGTTACACACTAGAAAATTTTGAGAGCTCTCTCCTGATCTCCCAATTCCAAGTTAGTTGGAACCTTTACCCAATACTTAATCTTTCAAGTTCCACATATCTCCTAACTCACACAATTAGTAACTGCCTTACTCTTCAAACCATACAATCACCCCACATACTAACTAACCCCACCTTAAACTAATTAAATCTTTAATGTATAAGATTGCTGACTGGAAAACTCAGACATCAAACTGGAACTAACCTACTTCATCTCCAGATGGAATACGGGTACTAACTAAGTTTGAAAAGCGTGAGATAAAAGAAAGATCCCTAACAATTGATACCTATTGGCAGCTTTTACAGACTTCATTTAGCAAGTCTTTTTTTAAAAAAAAAATACATCATAAACAAATAGAAAAATTTTCCTTCAGCAATTAAACAGAAAAATATACATACAATTATTACCAAGCTACCAATAAAAATGACTTCCAAGGTTTACGTCTTTTCTCTGACAATATTAGCTGTAGCCCAATGTTTATTAGAAAAGAGATGAAACATGAACAAATTGTCATGTAGCTAAACAAAAAGGCTTATAACATAGTTATAAATTGAAGGAAAATAAAAGGGAATATTCATTTTGCAATTGTACGAAGTAAAAACAAAAAAGAACTAAACCTGAGTCGCATGATAAAGAAAATTGAAGCTAAAGTTCCAGAGGCCATATCCTGCACTCTGTCTTAAGCTCACATCAGCTAATCTTTCCAACCACATCTCATACCTAGGCATTAAGGAATAGGCACTTATCAGTCTGAAAAACTACACACTGTTTGATTTAGAATGATTAATATATATTAAAAAGAAATCTATATTTACTCAGATATTATTGATAAATAAAAATAGATTGTACTTGCAACACTACTCTACCTTCCAAGTTCCTCCTTCTCAGTCCCATAAACACGAACTGTTCTGATCAAAGACAATGTTTCTTGTGCAACCTACAGTGGAAATTAGAAATTCTTTTATCCAAAATTTGGAACAAAACATCATCAAATATGTATAGAAAAGTATTATCATACGTCATTGGAAGAAGCAGTGACATCTTGGACAATCTTTGCTGCCTTCTTCTGATATCTATGATGAACAATATGCATCAAGATATTATTTATAAAAAATAGCTAAAAAAATCACACAGATATAAGGTTAACCTCATCAAGGCAAGAAGATATTAACAAACATGCATATCGATCATAATGTGCCCAATACACACACAAAAAAAAAAAAAAAAAAAAAAAAAAAAAAAAAAAGTGTCTACTGGAATAAAATGGCACTTCTTTGGTTATTTCACTAGTTAACAGGTTCTCGAGACTAAAAAGGATGCAGAAATAAGATCATGAAGCAAGCCAAACTCCAAGTCGTATGATATTGCTTGAAAGAACAGTCCAACTATGAGTAAAATTAATCGACTCAGTTAAGTCCCTTCAAAATTTTCTGTAAAAACATTGTCTGTTTTCCCCTTCCCATGCTTACGACTTAGTAAAAAAGGAATTCTTTGAGGGACACAAATTTTTTTAACATACTGTCAATTACAAGATTGGAAGGAAAAAATGTTAAAAGTGTCTGAACACTTACCGGCCATACACTAGCATAATTGCTCCTAAAGTGGAGCATATGATTAGTGTGCATAAACCTAGAGGCTTCGACAAAATAAGCAAATAGATCAAAGCACCACCCCCCTAGGAAAAAGAGGGAAGTGTCAGAATAAGAATTTGTAACCTTGCAAGGGATCAGTTATTAGTTCACAAAAGAAAACCTGGAGAATGTTGCGTAGTATCAAATTAAGATCATTTCCAATGACTCTCGACACTTGCTGACAATCAGCTCCAAGCCTACTTGTAAGATCACCGACAGTTTCACTGTCAAAAAACGATATATCCTACAAGCATAAGGATTCCCAAATAAATTATCTTGAGAGAGAGAGAGATTTGAAGCAACTTGATGAATTGCGCCAGTTGGAAAAGAAAGTTATAAAAGTTGGTTTCTTAATTATTCCGAACCTGTAGAAGAAGAGCAGAATAAAGTGTTTCTCTTGTTCTCTTGACCTGCAGATTATAAGAGACCTCCAGTCATTTTGAAAGTCACACCATATCATGTCGAAGAGAGCTAAAGAAAATATTCGCATTTTACCCACAAAGCATCTGACTGTTCACTTTGGTTCAAAAGCAAATAAAAAGTAATTCACATATCATGAGGTCTGTTTTATAGCATGTCAGCCCATGTACGAAATCCTCAGAAGGTATAATAAGATATCGGGATAACATAAAATGGAACCCTCATTCATTCAGCTATGTTCTATGCAGTAGAGACACTAACAGGCCTAAACATGGTTTTTTTTCTCAGAAAAAATATGAGATGCAACTCACCAGGATCATGTTCGCAACTCCAAAACAGTAACCCCGAACACCACTGAAGTTCAAAACAACAAATAATCAGGTCAATTCATCAGCATTTCTGTTGCAGAATTCCATAAAAATTGTCACTTTGCAACAAATGGAGGAAAACTCATAGCTTAATATGAAATTTTTAATCTGGTAAAGGCAAATGATGTGAATAAAATTACACATTTAACAAGTTTAGTTTCAAAATCATTAGCATAGAGTTAGCATCAATGCTAGAGAAGGGATCTTTGGCCATACAAGATTTTGACCTGCATATTCCTGACGTGATACATAGGAGCATCAAGACTTGCACATTCCTGCGAAATACTGAGATTTTTCCGCTCTCAGCAGAAAAAATTGTCGCTGTTAAGAAGTGTGGTATGGAGATCTCCGAAAGCTGATAGATAAATGTTCAAGAGTCAGAAAACATTACAAATGCAGCTTGAGACTTAAATCATAATCCGTCAAGATGACAATCTATAATTTTATCAATTGTATTGAAATGATGAACATCACGGGATGGCAGCCAAGATCAAGTGATTTAACCAAAATTTCTAAAGTAAATGTTAATTCAATGCAGAAAAATATTGTGATACAAGAATAAAACTCCATTAGAGTACCTTCCACATAAATTATTATACTAACTTAAATTTTTCAGAACTCATAATCAGATGCTGAAACTCAGATTCTAGACAAATGCCATGAAACACAACATTAAAAGCTAAAATAGAGAGACAAAGAAAGAGAGAGAGAGAGAGAGAGAGAGAGACCGCTGCAATAACCAACACAGAAAATGCAGTAAAGATTATCCAACGGTCTCTAGCAACCAAGTCCCACATCTTGCCAAGAGCCCGCGTCACAGTCACTGGCTCAACCGAAAGTCTAACTTCATCTTCATCGGATAAGCTCCACCAACTTCCACCAGGCAAAATCGAACGTAGATTGCCAATCAATCCCCGAAGCTTATGTAAAATATCAAATTCAACTTCGCCATGGCCTGCTTCTCGCTCCTCCGAAGAACTCGGGACAGAGATTCCATATCCGTTAATCGCCGACTTCGGAGGAGGTAACAGGAACCGACAATTGATTGAGAAATGGTTCGAGCGAAGAATCTTACTGTTGATGAAAGGAAATCCTCGCGAACGAATTCTAGCTGCATGTTGCTTGCGATATAGCGAAAGATGGGGCCGAGGAACTTGTAGATTGCAAATGAAGGTCGACATGAATGGAAATCAATGGCTTTGGATTAAATCAATTAGGAGCTCAGATTTGTTATCTGAAGAATCATGGACGACTAGAAATGGCCGCTGCACTGTAACAGCACAAAGACCAAAATGCTCACTTCTCGCCGCGCCAGTAGAATCCTTGTCGACGGAACAATTTTTACATTAATAAATAAATAAATAAATAATAATAACGATATTCAAGAGACGACGTGTCGTCTACAATGATCAATCTTTCTCCATCTTGTATTGCTGGGATATTGAGACTTCCGCGTGGCGCCAAATTTGTAGTAAAAGACGAAAATACCCTCCTGAAATTCAAATATCCTTGTGGACTGTGGGTGGTATTTAGGTCTTTTGGGACTTGTCAGCCATGAAAAATATCTTGCTTGCCCTGAACCGTCTGTTGGAATCCGATATCTCAGTTGTTGACGTTGTTCTTGTTCCTCTTCATAGCGTGCTCCTTCTTCGATTATGGCGGTGGTTCTTGGAAATTGGGCTTTGTTGCTGGATGCAACGTCGCCTCGGATTGTATTGGCAGATCGAAAGGCTCGTCCATTGGCGCTTGACGTTGTTTTGAGCTTACACAAGAGAGACCTTAACGCGTATTATGCGGCGATTGACGGTAAAAGTTTCGAATCAGATGGTGAGTCAAGGAGCCGAAGAATTGTGGCTCGTGGAAAGTCGAATTCGAAGAAGAACGGTGGCGTTGAGTTTGAGAGCGATGAAGAGGAAAACTGGGACGGTAATGGATTCGATGAAGAGGAGAAGTTCGATTGGGAGAAAGAAATGCGGAAGAGAGTGAAGGAGATAGAGGAGAGGAAGGAATTGGAGAAGAAGGCGGAAGAATTACAGAGTAAAATTGAGGAAGAAGGGAGCGAGGACGGAGAGGAAACCGAGGAAGAGAAGAGGATGAGAGTGAGAAAGGAGCTTGAAAAGGTCAGTTATCTGATTCTTTCATTTGCAGTTTCAGTCGGTTGTTGATTATCCGTTGATTTACTGTTCTTCCATTTCATTGTGCTCTTTATCCAATCATTCTCTCTGCCTTCCTATGCTGAAAATCTATATCGTTTGCTTGATGAACATTCGTGTTTCTGTAAGATGCAAAAATTGATGGCGATTAGGTGCTTTTTCCTTTCTGATTACGGCTGAATAGGTGGCTAAGGAACAGGCGGAACGAAGAGAAACGGCTCAGTTGATGTTTGATTTAGGTCAGAAGGCGTACGGCAGAGGCATGTACAGGCGAGCCATCGAGTTCTTAGAAGGCGCGCTTACAATAATTCCGGGATCTACTTTATTCGGTGGTGAGGTCAGTTTACTGCTCCAATGGAGTTTCAAAGCTTCTATTTAGAGCTATGAACCTCATTGTTGGGTGAAACACAAATTATCCCTCTGGTTTTCAGATCCAAATATGGCTTGCTATGGCTTATGAAGCAAATAACCGCCATGGAGATTGCATTGCTTTGTACCGGCAATTGGAGAAGACGCACCCCAGTGTCAGCATCAGGCGACAGGCGGCGGATCTTCGATATATCTTACAAGCACCAAAAATCAAGATATCACAGGAGGAAATGGTAACAATACCTCTAATCGGTTCTGAGTACGACAGGTGATCAACTGATCTCTCTCTCTTTTGTATTCAACAAATATTTTCTGATCATTGTTTGGCCTAGTTTCAAGTACCTTGGAGCCTCATTGTTCTATAATTTCTGCTTTTGCATGACTTAGAATTTACCTTTTTGCATAATGTTTGTTATCATCACATCCTTTAGCTTTGATTAAGCATTTGGGCTACCAGGATGTCTGCCTGCAATTTCACTTTGAATTTTCCCCATCATTTTCTAACTTCTTGTTAGAGAAACTTGGTTAGCTGAAAGCCCCTAAAAGCCTTCTTTGGAAGTAACGGTTCAAGCCCACCGCAGATATTGTCCTCTGTGAACTTTCCCTTTCAGGCTTCCCCTTGAAGTTTTTAAAATGCATCTACTAGGAAGAAGTTTTCACACTCTTATAGAGAATGTTTTGTTCCCCTCCAATTGATATGGGATCTCACAATCTACCCCTTCGGGGCCCAACGTCCTTGCTGACACTCGTTCCCCTCTCCAACTGATGTGGGATCTCATAATCCATTCCCATTCGGGGCCAGCGTCCTTGCTGACACTCGTTCCCCTCTCCAACCAATGTAGGATCTTACAATCCACCGCCATCGAGGTCTGGCGTCCTCGTTGGCACTCGTTCCCCTCTCCAATCGACGTGGGATCTCACAATCCACCCCTTTGAGGCCGAATGTCCTCGCTGACACTCGTTTCTCTCTCCAATTGATGTAGAATCTCACAATGCAATTGGGAAAAGGGAAAGGAAAACAAAAAACCATGTCTGTTAGTCTGTCAGTCTGAAGTTTCTAGCTTCAGTTTGGTAGCCTGTTTTTCATTTAGATAACATCTTAAGATCTACCCATGAACGTTTCAACTCGTATAACATTTTTCTCCAACAATATAGTCTATATTCTTCCATAAACTTCACATCGAGTAACTCCAATGTTTCATTAAAAGTTTTGATGAAACGTGTAACATGTTCAGTCAAATGAAATGATTAGACCCTTTATGATCCTCCAACGGTTCAATTATTTGTCCATTCATATACCCAAATTGCAAATACAACAAGATTTTGAATGTCAATAACTTGTATGAACACCAAAACAACTAAAAAAGTATTTTGGTCCTTTCGTTTTCTGTATGCATCATTGTTCTAACCATTTCAAGAAATTCCTATTCTATACGTAAAATGTTAGCATAAGACTAGTCTTTGTTCATCACGTTCTGCAAACATGGCGTATTGTACTTGCTTTCTGAATAGAGAAATGTTGAACATGCCTTAACTTTATTGGTCCCTGTTCAAAACCATGGCTGTCGCGGGCTTCTGGTTCTAACAAGAGTCGTGAATGATGCAGCTACGCAGCAACGTGGAGTGACAAGAACAAAGACAAAGACCAGAAGGGAAGCTGGTCGACCACAAATCAGCTGTCGTCGTCTAGAGACTATTTGGGGGACTTCCTTGTTTGGCGACCGCCAATTGGGTTGGGAAAAACCCAAGCCTTCTGGGTGGGGCTAACCTTGTGGCTGGGCTTGGTTGGTGCAGCGCTCTTACTTCAAAAGTGA
Source organism: Cucurbita argyrosperma subsp. sororia (assembly GCA_018691285.1). Taxonomy (NCBI): domain Eukaryota; kingdom Viridiplantae; phylum Streptophyta; class Magnoliopsida; order Cucurbitales; family Cucurbitaceae; genus Cucurbita; species Cucurbita argyrosperma. The sequence goes on from CM031898.1 coordinate 9,707,968, forward strand.
CCACTCCTCAAAATGTAAATATTATAGGTAATGCCCGATTATTCTCATTCGAATGTGACGGTGGATTTGGTTATATTTTGACGATCACTTCATACTATATAGGTTCTTAAACCATTATAAATGAATTATAAACGAATTTGTTTTGTGCTAATCAAAAAAGTATTTTCATTTTGTCTTATAGCTCTTATTCTTATCTTGATTTCGCTTGTTGCATACAAATTCTTGACAAAAGAATGGTCGAATATTGGAATTTGTCCTAGATAGGTGCTACAATTAGTAACTTTAAAGGTTGGAGAATAATGGATTACTGTAGGAATTTGACTCAGATAAATATGAATCATTTTATGACCCAATAACACACCCAACTTGGATTATCTAATTGAATTTTTTAAATCCGTTGACATTCATCTCAAAAATAGGGTAACAATCAACACAAATTGATCCTATTTTTAATATTCTTAAGAAGATCAAGAATAGTTGACATTGGTAATCGATATTAGTGATGCATTGTGATATTTGAGTTTTATGAAATTTTAGTTATAAATATAACATGTACGATGGATGGATGATAATCAAAACTTTATAAATGATTAAAAAAAAAGAAAAGAACTCAACTAAAATATAAAGAGTTGGGTTGTAAATTCTATTCGGTTTGCTCGGGTCACCAACCTAATCTTAAATTGGTCTAAAAGACCTGGAGATAACATACAAAACAAGGCATTTGAGTTCTATATTTTGAAATGTCGATCTCATAATTACTACCTAAATTCTTTTAGATTGTTTGCCTTCAAAGCCTTGCCTATTTATGACTCGGAACGTATTAAAGCAAATGACACGCTTATATTTGTATAATATGATATGCCATCTATTACCATCCTCATAATCGTGGTTAGATTTTCATATTTACACCTATTAAAGTAAAAAAAAAATACTATATTTAAAATTATATTAAATAAATAAATATATATATATATATATAGTCTAGGTTTATAAACAACCATGATTACAAATATGTTTGTAAATTAAGCTTCATGTTAATTTAAAAATAATAATAATAAAAGAAATACACACACATGTTTGGGCTTGGGTGGAAGAATTGGGCTTTCCCAAACATATTGGGCCTAAGACCAACAAAGGAGTTCCAAAGCCCATTACTTTCTAATATCTCGAGGCCCAAGTCTTATCCTTAGATATAATCCTCCAAACCCTACCGTCATTCCATCTCCTCCGAGCCGCCGAAACCCTAGAGAGAGTGTGTGAGAGAGAGAGAGATCCGCCATGACGACTCGTTTCAAGAAGAACAGGAAGAAGAGAGGTCATGTTAGCGCCGGTCATGGTCGAATCGGCAAACACCGAAAGCATCCAGGTGGTCGGGGTAACGCCGGAGGTATGCACCACCATCGGATTCTCTTCGACAAGTATCATCCCGGTTATTTCGGTAAGGTCGGTATGCGTTACTTTCACAAGCTTCGCAACAAGTTCTATTGCCCGATTGTCAACGTTGACAAGATCTGGTCCTTGATCCCTCAAGAAGTGAAGGATAAGGCCTCCAAAGACAATGTTCCATTGGTCGATGTTACGCAGTTCGGTTATTTCAAGGTTTTAGGCAAGGGTGTCTTGCCGGAGAATCAGCCTATTGTGGTGAAGGCCAAGCTCGTGTCAAAGATCGCCGAGAAGAAGATTAAGGAGGCTGGTGGCGCAGTGGTTCTTACAGCCTAGGTTTGAGTTACTTTTCGTTATAATAGGGATTTTTGTTCTTGGTGCATTTGAATGTTGCCTGTTTGAACTTATTCAAGATCTTTTTTATATAATTTAAGCTTTAATTGAATCATATGCTCCTCCTGATGCGATGTTTAAGTTGTTTTCTATATCTCTTTTACTTCTTGATCCTTAGGTTAACCGAACTATTCAACATTGTGCAATAAGAATGCTTATTACCACTGGTCGATCAGATTTTGATGATAACAAATGTGCGTTTCTTTGACTGAGAATTTGATGGATTTACTTATTTGTCTGGTCAAGTGATTCGAGAAACTGGTCTGGTTTTATCAAATATCTGTAACAATATTGATCTGAACTTCCATTTTGTAACAAACACATACAGGGGAAGAACTGTTTATATTTTTCTGGAGTTTTAAGACCATATGTTGATGTTCTTATTGCTTGCTGAGGATGCCTAGAAGCTTATAACTAATACCCATATGAAAAGTTGAATACTATGTCGAATTTGCTGATTAATTTTTTTGCTCTAATTCACCCTTTCAAGTATGGCCTAATTGATTCTATCATAATGATATTTTGATTACAAGTTTTTATGTTAGAAATGAATTTTAACAAGCATTTGGGTATGTATATGTATATGTATATATCAATTTATTCTACCATACAAGTTATGTGAATCTTTTAATTAGAAAGCTTAGTTTTTTTAGAAATGAACTCTTCTTTCAGATTTATAATTGAATTATATATGTTAAAAGTTTTTAATTTTGGTTTAAAATATATTAAATAGGTTGAGGATTTATTTTATAGAAAAAATTAATATTTATCGATATATGTAGGTTAGATTTTTTTAAAAAAATTTTAGAAAATTAAATTCTTTTTTCCTTGATATTTTCTTTTCTATTTTTTGATCTCTACATTTTCATTTTTTTTTTTTTTTTCTCTTCTTTTACATTTATTCGTTTTTTTTTTCTTATTATTTTACAATTAATTATTATTATTGTTGTATTATATTTACTCCACTATAGGTATTTGATTATTAAGTTATAATATGAATAATTACTTTTTCAATTTTAAAATTTAAACTTTTGTATAATTTTATTAAAATCAGCTTTAATTTATTAAAAGTTTAATGTACATGAAACTCACTTTTGAAGAAAAAATGATAAGAAAATAAACACAATTATAAAAAATCTAATTTAATCTAAAATTAAATTAGTATAAGAGTACGAAAATTGGGTAAGAACGACATTGAAAATCAATTGGAATGAGCATACACAGTGTTTACTTGGGTTCGAAATTGTAATAAAATGAAAATTGAAATTAAAATTAAACAATATAATTATATTGTTTTAGTAGATTTTCTTATAAAAAAATATAGAAAAATATATATATAAATATATTTAAAGTTGTTGTATCAGGATACAGAGTGTCCTCCCCATTTCCTTATTCTGTCCTCAGCTACAGAAGCCTGCATTTTTCATCATTCCAATTTTCATATATCTTCTAAATCAAACCAAACCAAAATAAAATCAAAACTTACCTCTTTGTTCCAGTTGGTTCGGTAAACTATGAACGTTAAAATGCTCGTTTGTATTACGATCCCGCTTATCATTCCATACCATATTCCCTGTAGTCAACACATCGTTAGCTTAACAAAAATAATCTATCATTTACGGGAAAAAATCGAAAGCTGAAACGTGAAAATTGAAACAATAACTATGGACTTCTTTGACAATTCTTATAAATCTAACTGTTTATCGTATGTTTTCGAATGTAAAATTTATGCTCAAAACCTATCTCATACTGGTGGTAGGCCAGTCGGGTTGTGTCATAATCATACTTGTCCAAGACGTAATGTATGCGGTAGCACATTGGACGTTTCGATTATACTTGTCCAGGACGTGTTGCCCATGGCCTCATGCCTGTTCCAAATCCCTTTTACTTGTTTTCATGTTAGATAAGTCTTTACTTGTTGTGTTAATACAGTGGTATATGACTATATAGGATATAACTAATTGTCAATTTTTCCTACCCAGGCTATATACTATCAAAGTTGATTGTTGTCTCTACTCACTTTTAGCTTATAATAGAGCTTTCTGTAAAATTGTTTCAACCTATTTCCCCACCCACATTTTCTAAAACATTTCTCTCAAACGTGACTCGAACATATGCCATGTCTGCGAAGTGCGAAATTCACACGGCTAACTTGTTCGCTAAGTTAGAACAAGTGACACACAATCGTTATTTCGCCATCGCAAGAGTGCAATTGTGACACCATACACACAGTGAAAACGAGCTTCTCAAAAAGTCAACCCGTTCCGAGATTTTCAAAAACAAAAAACGGGCCATTCTTATACGGGTGTATGAATTGAAAATGGAAGTATAAAACTAGAAGGACTTACCAAAACACCCCAATTGAGCACGAAACCCATCAGCAGACCCAAAGGAAGTCCGAACATATAGTAAGAACCAATGTTGACATAAGCCACAAGAGCCTGCCATCCCGCTCCAACCGCCACTCCTACACCATTTCATATTCACTTTCAGTAGCTCAATCACAAAAACTTCAAAAAAAAAAAAAAAAAAAAAAGATCGAAAACAAACCCGATAGAACGGGTTGAACAATGTCGATTACAATGCACAAACAAAGCAAAGGGGTTAGCTCCTTCACAATTTGTCTCACAGCAGAATCACTCGAAAACAAGAATGGATAATCATTCTTTGTCACAAGAACAACAGCCGCCATTATGAGACCAAGAACAAACGACGATATTACAGCCACAATCAATGAAAACCTTGCTGTTCTTGGATGAGCTGCGCCCAACTCATTGGAGACACGAACACTGCAAATTTAGTCTCTTAATCACTTATTAATTTGTATTAAATTGTAATTAAGAGTGATTAATCTGTTGTGTTTAGTACCTTATGGCAGCATTGATTCCAAAAGATACCATCACCATCCACCCCAAGATGTTCATGCTGCATTAAATTAAACACAAAGTAATTATAAGTCCAAACATTTCATGTCTTTACCTTTCTACATCTTACAATCTCAACATAATTCGAGTAAACGATAGGTACATGAATGAACCTAGATCGCATATAAATGAGAATTATCCTAAGAATATGACTGTGAGATCCCGCATCGGTTGGAGAGGAAGAACGAACCATTCTTTATAAGGGTGTGGAAATCTCGCGTTTTAAAAACCTTTAGGGGAAACCCAGAAGGGAAAGGTTAAAAAGGACAATATCTGCTAGCGGTGGGGTTAGGCTGTTACAATGATGGTTAAGAAATTGTTAAAGAATTTGTTGGATTGATGACCGAAGTGACCCGAATAAAGTTCACAGTCCAAGGTTAAGTTGGCTCGTTGGATTGTTATATTAATAACTAAAATCTCATAAAATTCAAATATCAAACATTTTCAAGTCATAACTCAAAACAGAGTAAAGTTGGCTTGAGTTGTAACTCTATTTTCAACTTGTTGTAACGACCCACACCAAAAGAATCCAGCTCAGGATTCAGAATCCGAATTTGACACATGAAGACCCCGATATTCTCCACATCCTCTACAACATAGTTACGTTACCTATTCTTCTAAGAGCAAAAATGATCCCCACAGATCAACACTCGTCCTTCCAACATGTTTTGTTCTCACTAACATGCATCCTAGTAAGATTCCTACGACTTAACTATGAAATTCCTATGATTGAGGCACCGGAAAGAATGATGCACCTTGTTGGTATAAACAACAACTTTCAGTTCCTTTTAAGTATTTTCCAAGTCATTCTATCCTTTACTCGGGTGTCACAGTTATCATATCACAGGATAAGCTTAGAATCATCAAGTGTCGAATCCGACTTCCAAATCTTAAACATGGGTTCGACATCGATCGGGTTCACCCAAAGTGGTAGGTGTTTTATAAATTTGGTTAGACAACAATTAATGAAAAACATTAATCACTTTTATCATAAATTTGAGCCAACAAATTATAATTATGGCATCTACTTTTTGACTGATTTTGTCGTTTTGTATCAAAATTTCACAAAATCTTATATCAATTTGGCTCTAATTTGGCACTAATTTGGCTCTAATTTGACTCAACAAACACACCACGTATTACTTAAAATATAATTATAATAATTACCTTTAATTAAATTTTTATTCTTTCAACTTTTATGAAAATAAATTTTTATATTAATTAATTAATTAACTTTAAAATTTTCAAACTATAATAATGTTTAAAAATTATAATTTCTCCGATATAAATTAATATATATATTTTTACAAACCCAAACAAAATTTAAAAAAAAAAAAAAAAAAAAAAGTAGTTTTTAAAAATACTTTTTAATTATGACTAAATATATAAATTTTTATTTAAAATTGATTTATTAACATAAATAGTTAAAGTTCGTAAATTTTTAAAAATTAAAAAAAAATTTGAAATAAAATTAAAAAATTATTATTCCATTTTTAAAATTTAAAATTTATTAAATACAAAATATTAATCGGTATAAATATTTTAAAATAATAATATTAAATAGACACTATAAAGTCTTAGACTTGTGTCCAATGCATAAGGTTTTTAATATGTATAAAAATAAAATAATAATAATAATAATAAATAGTGGTATTAATTACGTACCATATAGACAAGGCTCCGATAGAGACTTCTGCATTCTTGAGATATCCCGCAAACAGTATCAGAGACATGAAATACCATATCTCCAAACTGCACGATAATATACCCTTTTCAATTACTTATTCTATAGGGCAGTTCTCGAGAATTTCTCGATAACCCTTAGATATAAATTCAATATTACTAACAGGACGGTCTTTTCAAATAAATTTTCAATATTAGTTAATAAATCTGAGTTATTATGAAATGTACCAGAGCATCACTGCCGACGCTAGAGATAGTTTGACGAAACCCCAAAGGCTTTGAAATGCTCTCCACGAGAAACCCGTCCAAGTTTCCCTACAACTCCCACTCATAATATAAACAATTTGAGCCACCACAATCAACCACCACGACGCGTTTAGTATAACTGCACCTCCCGCTAGGCCCCACCCTAGCTTCAGCATCAGCAACCAACTAAAGAACGCATGGAATACCTATTGGAGATCGATAAAAAGAAAAGGTTGAATTACAAAAGTAGTCTCTCTAACATAGAGAGAACGAAACATTCTGGGTGTGAAACATCTCCTAGATGCGTTTTAAAAACCTTGAGTGGAAGTCAGAAACGGAAAACCCAAAAAAGACAATATCTGCTAGCAGTAAGTTTGAATTTGTTACAAAATGGTATTGGAGTCAGACACGGGTCAATGCGTGAGCGAGGAGGCTGAGCTTCGAAGGAGGGATGGATTAGGGGTTCCCGAGAATGGAAAGTACAAGCAAGGACACTAAGCCTAAAAAAGGAGTGGACTGCGAGATCTAACATAGAATGGATAAGAAAACGAAATATTTTTTTATAACGAAGTGGAAACCTCTCCATAGTATACACGTTTTAAAAATTTAACGAAAAGCCATAAGGAAAAAGATCAAAAATGACCGTTACATTTACTATCGAAATAAATACGGTTTTTAACCAAAATAAGTAAATAAATAAATGAATTTGTTGTGTAATTAAAATTAAAATTAAAATTTAAGCATACCAAAGCGACGGCGGATATGACCGACATGGCCATCATCTTGCTCTGAGCTTGCAAGAACTTGGAGATCGGAAAGTTGAGCGCGTAAGCATACAGCTGAGGGATCATCCAAACCGACATAACTCCGGCCGCCTCTGCCACCTCCGCCGTCTGTCCAATCGCCATCAAAACCGGTGTCGCAAACACGTAAAATGGTGTCAGAATCACAGCCGTTGAAACGAGGATCACGCACGATCTTTGCACGTACACTCCCATCATATCAAGCTGCCCGGCGCCGTACGCCTGCCCGCACAGCGTCTCCAGCGCGCTCCCCATCCCAAGCTGCAGTTAATCATTATTTTAATTTTTCATTAACAATTAAAATTATTATTAATACGAAATTAATTTCATATATAAAAAGTCACGTGCCATGACGCCGAAGGCAAAACCGGCGATGACGGAGTTTTCAATGGAAACAGCGGCGAGGGCGACGGTGCTGACTTGTCCGGCGAAGAGTTGAGTGATGGCGCCAAAAGAGTATTGGCAAACGGACGTGAACACCGCCGGAGCTGCTAAGTACCATAGCTTCTTTGATTCAATACGAAACTGTGTGTAGAAATCACGTGCGTTGTTGATCGGAGGGATGTCGTCGGCGTCGGGAGCGAAAATGGGCGCCGTAGGTTCCCGGTTGGATTCCGGTGAGGAGATCCATTTGGTTTTGTCTGTCGGCGGAAGAAGTGGCTGAGCAAAATCCGTCATAGTGGAAGAGATTGGGGGCGGCGGAGGAAGGATCTTTGAGCGTTGAAATAAGAAGTGACAGCGTGTTAATGAAACGGTTGGCAGCTTGCGACGGCGGGTGAGCTGTGCTGGAAAATCGTGGCTATGGCGGCTTACTTGGACGGTGGGATATGTATGGACTTGTAAATGTTATCTATATTTATAAATTTCCAAAACTTTTAATATTATTATTATATAATATAAATTATATTCATCAACTTCCAAAAGTTTTAAGGAGAAAGATGAGGTGTAAATAAATAAATAATAAAAAAAAAATTTCATAAAAATAAATAATTTTAATATTATTTTTTTTTTTTAATTTGATGGGTATTTTTTTTAAAATAGTATATTCTCTCAAAACATATTAATGAAATTTTTGTTTTTTCTTTCAAATTTAAGAGTATTATTGAAATTTTACTTGATATATATATATATTTTTTAAAAAAAAAAAAAAAAATTAATCTAGCCTATTTTAGAACACAATTTCTTCCATTAAATATACAACACAAACAAGTCATATTGAATTTTTTTTTCGTTAGGATTGAGTTGAATTTTTTAGAAATCGAAAAATTTTAATGGTTCAAGTTGACTTTTTTTGTTTTGGGTCAACCCAAACAACCTGTATGATTATAATCCAATCCATTATATTTCTAGTATTATTACAAAATTTTAAAAATATTTAATTTTGTCATTAATGTTAACTAATAGTAATGATGTGGTGTGAATGGCGAAAGTTTTATATTTAAATTTTATGAAATATTAGTGAATAAGGCGGTGGATAAATGTAATTTTTTTTTAAAATTCAATTTAATTTTTGTCTTGAAATCATCATCAAATCATGTAGAATCAATGGTCTTGGGCAACCCTAAAGGTCATCTTCATGGCCTTCATATGAACCAAGGTCAGCCTCACGTGGCATGAATGGCTCAACATTGGCTTAGGCAGCTTGACCATGTGCTATATTGGTCTTAGTTTGATGGACGAAGTTTGCTTAGTTAGTCTAGTCTTAGTTTAACTCGACTAGTTTTACTTCATCATTTAAGCGAGACTAATTTTAATAAATCAATCTTAATTAACCACTTATTTAAATATCATTTTGTGCCTTAAATTTTTATACTTTCGTTCCTCTTATTATTTTATTTTTATTTTTTAATAATAAAAAAAAACTATACTTTTTTAATAATATAAATTAAAACCGAAGAAAAGGCCAACCGTTTCCTTTCTCCCATCCAAATCCTTTAAATTCTCCAAATTAAATATTCTTTTTTTTTCTATTTATATTTAAAATGTATAATATATTAAATATTGTGAACCATTCAAATTAAATTTATTTATTTATTTATTTATATTTAATATATTAAATATTAACTTAAATCCTTTAAAATCTAAACATTTTAAATATATAATTATATAAAATTAATTACATTTTTTTATACTTAATTAATCAATTTTCATTTATACTATAGATTCATGGTTGATCTCTTATACACGGTAGGATAAGTTATGTCCATTCATATATTCATGGCAAGCAATTTTATGACAACCCACTTTTCGAGAAACTCAAGCCACGAACCGTTGCTCACTGACGTGGAAATAAGTACAAATGCATAAAATTTAAACACGTGCATATACACCTAAAATTTAATTAAAATAGTAATAAAAATAGGCCACAAAAAAATACCCCTTCAAATTATTTAAAATACACTATTTAAATGATAAATACAAAAAACAAAAATCTAAATTTAATAACCACAAGTATATATTATTTTTATTTTTTAAAATTAATAATTAACGAGATTGATTTAATTGAAATTAATTTATCAATTCAAATTCCAACCAGCACCTCAAGCCACGTGTCGTCAGATCTGTAAATATAATTTTTGGATATGGCGTGTCACCATTTGGGCGGGCAAGCAATTATTTCTGACCGTCCTTCTCCGGTCCAGCCTTGAGAATGGAAGACTCAATTATTGATCTCATTTTCACGCGTGCGAGAATTAATAAATATTTTTCAAGTATAATTTATATTAAAAAATATTATTTCATAAATAAAATATATTATAATCAAAACTTCAGTAAAAATAATTATTTATTAAAGAAAAAATATATAATATTAAGTATTATAATAATTTATTTTTTGTATCTTAGTTTATATATATATATATATATATATATAAGCAAAAATTTAGCTTGGTCGGTGCCGGGAAGGCAATGGAGAGCATAATCTCGATCTCTGTCTCTGTTTAGCAGGAAAAAAAAATTTCGTCCCTCTCCCTCCTCTTCTTTCGATTTCTAAATGGGAATAATGTCTCGTGAATTAAATGAACATCTCTGACTAAATCCAATCATAAAATATTTAATTATACACATTATTTATAAAAAAAAAAAAAATTATGTTGCTGCAAATTAAACGTGTTTTATGTAAATTTATAATTTATCTCATAGACAGCTATCATTTCTTATTATTATTATTATTATTATTATTAATAATAAAGAAGGAAAGTCATTATTATTAGAATAACTAATTATTTCACATTTGGACTAAATAAAGTGATGCCGACATTTATATTAAAATTTTGACTTAAATTTATATGAATAAACAAATATTAGATATGACAAAGGTATAAATATACATTTATTTTTATATTAAAATAAATATGGTTTGTTTTCTTTTTCTATTTTGAAATAAAAATAATTAAACTTTATATTTTATATATTTAAAAAAAGAAATAGCACAGTTTCTATTTTTTTTATTATTTATTATATTGTTGTTACGCATGATATAATAAAATATATAACATATTAAAAAAAATAATTATATTAAATTTTAACCTAGGAATGTTGTTTTAATTTGATTCGTCAATTTACTTTACTTTTAATTTAAATTATGTGGACTTAAGTGAATTAGTTTAATTATATTAATTTATTAATTGTCGGTCAACTTTTAATATTCACTTGTAAGCCACGTACACAAATATTTATATAGTTTAATTATAATTTGTCGGACACATTCACAATTTTTAATATAATCTTAATAAATGAATTTTATTTATGATCAATTGATGCTTAAAGTGGACCAACCATTGTGGAGAGAGTCGTGTTTAAGGGTATTTTTTATTTTATTTTTTTTAACTCAAAAGATATTATTGAAACTTTTGAAAGGGAGGTATCTTTCGTGTGGTTGGCAATGGTGTTTGCCAAAAGCTGCTTCTTCCTTCTACAGCTAAACTCCCTGATCATCGCTTACAAAGTGCAATCCAATAATTTTTTTGAAGAACAAGAGTAAAATATGATCATTCAATCCAATAGAACAATTAAGTTCTTACGATAAGGATAAATATGTACGCTTGCAAAAGCTTTACAGTAATGAAAGAGTATATCATGAATTCGGAACGCTACTCGGAAGGAAGCTGCCCCCGATCCGTTCGATCACATTCTTGAATAGCCCCTATGATCTTCATATTCCTCCATGAATGCATCGTTGAACTTCTTGAAACTTTCCATGATTCCAGGCATGTCTTCCTCAGCTGGTAAAATGGTTGTCCTCAAATGGAACACCCTGTATCAAAGAATCAGCCAAAACAGAGTAATATCGTACATTGTTAAGATACAAGAGGATTGTGTTCGAGATATTCAGATTCTAAAAGACGGTTAATGTGAGATTGCATATCGGTTGGAGTGGAGAACGAAACATTTTTTTATAAGGGTGTGGAAACGTCTCCCTAGTAGACGCGTTTTAAAGACTTTGAGGGGAGTCCTGGAAGGGAAAGCCTAAAGAGGACAATATTTGTTAGTGGTGAACTTGAGCTGTTACAAATGGTATTAGAGCCAGACATTTGGTGATGTGCCAACAAGGATGCTGGGCCTCGAAGGGGAGTGGATTGAAGGGTTCCACATCGATTAGAGAAGGGAACGGGTGCCAGCAAGGACGCTGGGCTCAGAAGATGGTGGATTGTGAGATCTCACATTGGTTGGAGAGTAGAATGAAACATTTTTTAAAAGGGTGTGAAAACCTCTCCCTAGGAGAGGCGTTTTAAAAACCTTGAGGAGAAACTCGAAAGGAAAAGCCCAAAGAGGACAATATCTGCCAGTGGTGGGCTTGAGCTGTTACAAGTGGTATCAGAGCCAGACACCATGCAATGTGCCAGCGAGGAAGCTGAGCCCCGAAGGGGTTGGACACGAGGCGATGTGCCAGTAAGGACGCTGGTTCCTGAAGGGAGGTGGATTGTGAGATCCCACATTGGTTGGGGAGCAGGACGAATTTTTTTTATAAGGGTATGAAAACCTCTCCCTAGTACACGGGTTTGAAAAACTTTAAGGGGAAGCACGAAAGATAAAGTCCAAAGACGACAATATATACTAGAAGTGGGCTTTGACTATTACAAATGGTATCAGAGCCGACACCAGACGATGTGTCAGCGAGGAACTTGAGCCCCGAAGAGGGGTGGACACGAGACGGTGTGCCAACAAGGACGCTGGGCCCCGAAGGTGGGTGCATTAGGGCATCGATTGGAGAAGGGAATGAGTGTCAGTGAGGATGTTGGGCCCCGAAGGGGGGTGGATTGTGAGATCCTACATCGGTTGGGGAGGAGAACAAAAACAATCTTTATAAGTGTGTGGAAACCTCTCCCTAGCAGACGCGTTTAAAAACCTTGTCCAAAAGAAAAACCCCCCAAAGAGGGCAATATCTGCTAGCGGTGGACTTAGACTATTACAGTTAAAGTGCTTATGACCTTAAGTACATTGTCGAGATAGAAGACGATCGTGTTTGAGATATTCAGATTCTAGAAGACGGTTAAGTTAAAGTGTTTACGATCTTACCCTTCTTTCTGCCCAAAGCCTGAACCAGGAACAGTGGAGATTCCAGTGGCTTCCAAGAGCTTAAGACAGTAGTAAACATCAGGCACTTTCCCCAACTTTTTGGCAGCCTCAATAGCTCTTGGTGGGAGGCGTATTTGTGGGAACGAATACATAGCACCTGTGAACAAATTCACTCATTTTCTTCATCAAATCTTACAGTAATCACAGTCTGGGAGTGCCCAAAAGCATACCTTCAGTGAAGTTGCATATCACATTCCTACAGCTATTGAACCCATCAGTCATTATTCTAGCTCTTCTCCTCAGTGACTCGAGGATCCCCTTGCTGCAGTGCCCCAAAAGTGATATCAAAACAATTGAACTAATGAAAACTATGATCTTGCACAGCCAAACAGCCATACCTTTCTCTTATGAACTGATCATATGAGATATCACCTGGCTTTGGTGGGTTAACCATCAACCCCATCTGCAAAGAAGTCAGACAATTCAAGTGTGCTAGATCTAAACGTTAAGAAACAAGCATGGAACATGTTGAGTGGACTCACGAATATCTGAGCCGGGACGTTCGGGCTAAGTGATATAGAAGCAACCTTGTATATTTCATCGACTGTCTGTAGAGGCGGAGATCGAATCTTACGTGAGAGTTATAGAATATTGAGAGGTTATTGAATTGAAGAGTGAGGTTGTTAAGTAATCAAACCTTTGGAGGAATGTTGGTCATCTCGAAGTATCCGCCACGTTGTCCACATTCTCCCCAGTATCCTTTTGACACGGTGTGGAACGATATAAGCTGCAGTTCCTTGCTGATGGGTGGACCCATATCGAGTAGTACCTGAGAGATGCAATGGATCAGATCATTGAGTTGATGTAATGATTCGAGTCCACCGTTAGCATATATTGTACTCTTTGGGCTTTCGCGTCCACTAGGGAGAGGTTTCCACACCCTTATAGGGAATGCTTTGTTCCCATCTCCAATCGATATGAGATCTCACAATCCACACCCCCTTGGGAACCCGGTGTCCTTACTGGCACACCACATGATGTATGGCTCTGATACTATTTGTAACAGTCCAAGCCCACTTTACCTTTCTAGAACTAATGAAGGGGCGTTCATCTTGGTATACGTTTTGCTGATACACCTCATCTCCAAGCAAGACCAAGTTTTCTCGGAAGCAGAAGTTGAGTATCTCTCTCAGATTGGCTTCACTAAGGCATTGCCCAGTGGGGTTCCCAGGATTTATGATCACCATGGCTCTTACCTAACCAAAATCCGACATATAAGATACGAGTTATCGGTATGATTTCAGTCATACGAACACACTCAGATATGTGAATGTGTGGAATATCAAAACTTGGCATATCAATGTTTAATGAGCTATGAATGCAAGATCGACTACGATAACTCGGTTTCAAAGTTCGAAAACCGAAAACTTCTATTCCTAATTTCATGTTTCATAAAAAAACTATTAGGATCGTACAACAACGCACACACTCGATCTAGATTAACACAAAGAATAGGACCTCAGGTATGTACAGTAGAAGAGAATACAGAGACGGCAGAAAGTACATTTTCAAAGCACTGTCATATATGGTTCAGTTTACTACATATAGTTTTACCAGAGTCACTTACTGGACATAACTATCTACCATATATAACTTTATCAGATATAACTTTTTACTATACATCTCGATTTACTATTTATGACCAAGTTTTACCAGAGTCACTTACTGGACATAACTATCTACCATATATAACTTTATCAGATATAACTTTTTACTATACATCTCGATTTACTATTTATGACCATTTACGTCATTTACCATATATAGCTTAAGTATGTATAACCATTGACTGAGCTATAAATAAGCAGCAGACTCCATGATCTAACAAAAACGATGCAACAAATATAAAAGATGCACTAACATTAATTCCTTTAGAGCGAGCTTGAGCAACCGACTGGCGAAGATCATTAACATCAAGACCCCAATTTGCAGTCTCTTCTAGGTAGTATGGAACAAGAGAGCCCCCAAGCAACGCAATGGCAGCCGAGTAAAGAGGGTATTGAGGAACTGGGACTAGAATCTGATAAGATATCAATTTAAAACTTAACAACCAGACAAATAAACATTTTCTGAAACAAAAAGCACCCATGAGCTCCCATGAGCTCATGGTTAGTGAAGAAATGGTACCCCGTCCCCTTCGCCACGGATAATAGTATTCAATATCTGCATTACACCTTTACTAGCTCCATCCGTGAGGTATATGAGTTCGGGATCGCTGTCACATAAGGAACGAACACAATGAGCATTTTGAGGTCATTGAACCTAACTCGCACACATATGACACACGAGATTCAAATCAGTATCATCAATATCATCACTATCACCTTGGATAGCCATCTCGCCTTCCTATGAACTCTGCTACTTCCTTCCTAATTGCAGGAATTCCTCGGGAATCGCTGTAAGCACCTAGAAGTGTTTCAAAAGGATTAAACTCCAATCAATTGAATGAAACTCCACAATAGTATGATATTGTCCACTTTGAGCATAAGCTCTCGTGACTTTCATTTTAGTTTCCCCAAAAGGCATCATTCCAGTGGGGATGTATTCCTTGCTTATAAACTGATGATCATCCCTTAATTAGTCAATGCAGGACTTTCTCCCAACAATTCTCAATAAATCATTCAACGATTAAATCGTAAATCACTCTAACTCGTGAAAGCAAATTAAGAAAGTACCTAGGCCTCCCGGAATCAGCGAGAGGTAATGTTTGGCTCTAGCAATGGCGTCGGCAGGAAACATTAATCCTACATTAGGATCTTCTAACAGAAAAGGAGCTTGGCAAAGAGCAACAACCTGTAAAGGTAAGAGTTCTTGAACTTTCAAATTTGTGTTTATTCCAACCTATCGTAGACTTATTGGACAGAAAGCTCAAGGACTTATTAAACACATTTTATAACTTTATAAGTCTATCACACTCGAGCAAATGAAAGTGGCGGTAGTAACGAACCTGACGTGGAAAAGTCAATGGCTTCTGTCCAAGAGCATGAGGATTCCCAACATTAGTGAAAATGATCTGCAGAAATATTTGAGATTATGAGCAATAGAAGTGTATAGGATAAGAGTATCGAATCAACCAAGAACGAAAGCTACTCCGAACGATGTCGAAACAAGAGAACTAAGCTCGAGAAGGGATTGGGATATGCCAAGTTCATTTCAAGAACTTAGCAATAAATCACAGGTAACCAAATAATTGAGCTCCTAAAGAACCAATGAAAATTTTATAAACAGTAGAGGAACTGTTTGATTAACAGATATCTGATTAGATGAAGACGTTATACCTTTTTCCCTTCCTTCTGAAGCTCAGAAGCTCGCAGGTATAGTTCTCCTCTGACAGCATACTGAGTCCTTTTCACATTTTCGTTAATCGACTCGTAGTCGAGTGCCTTGTGTGACATGATTTATTGAACTTCTTTTAGCTGTTACTCCAATACAGTCAAGAACAAGCTTGAATTTACCAACAAAACAAGATCTGCCCTGAACCTGAAATTGAAAAGGAGAGACAGGTTGACAAATAAGAAACCAAAGGGTAAACGCACCATGAACTATCAAGTATCAAAGTAAGTTTTACATAAAGCATTTAGATTCATAATGGCTTGACATGGTATCAGAGCTTTATATCAACATTTGGGGCTGAGTTTCGTGAATCCAATTAATAGTTTTATGTTTACTGGGGATTTACAAACACGAATCCACAGAAAACAGCTGAAAACTGTGAGCATATCAAATGGAGAGAGGAACGAATGCTAGCGAGAACGCTGGCCCCGAAAATGGGTGGATTGTGAGATCCCATGTTGATTGAAGAGAGGAACGAGTGCCCACGAGAACACTGGGCCCTGAAGTAGGGGTGGATTATGAGATCCTACGTCGATTGAAGAGAGGAACGAGTACCAACGAGGATGCTGGGCCCTGAAGGGGGGTGGATTATGAGATCTCATGTCTACTGAAGAGAGGAACAAGTGTCAGCGAGGACGCTGGGCTCTGAAGTGGGGTGGTTTGTAAGATCCCACGTCGATAGAAGAGAGGAACGAGTGCCAGTGAGGATGCTCGACCCTAAAGGGGGGGTGGATTTTGAGATCCCACATCGATTGAAGAGAGAAAAGAGTGCCAACGAGGACGCTGAGCCCTGAAGGGGGGTGGATTATGAGATCCCACATCGATTGAAAAGAAAAACGAGTGTCAGCGAGGACGCTGAGCTTGAACGGGATGGATTATGAGATCCCACATCGGTTGGGGAGAAGAACGAAGCATTCTTTATAAAGGTAGCATATGCGTTTTAAAAACCTTGAGGGGAAAACCCAAACAGGACAATATCTACTAACAGTGGGCTTGGGACGTTACAAAAACGTTCAATGACAGACACCATAAATTTCAAGCAACTAGCTCCTTGACCAAGAATGATTACTAGAAAAGAAGGGCTCAACAAGAATCCCTTCTTCCAATATTGCAGATAAACAAGTAGAACATATATAAATGGATTCAATCAGCTCAGAGCAGTCTAATCTATACAAAAGAACAAACCATGAACCCTATAACTCTTTTGATATCTGAATTCTTGCATCCAAACAACAAGACATCAACAAAAACGACATAGAAATCAACGAACAAACAAAACAAAACAGCATGATTTTGATTTCATCACCAGCCAATCTAATATAGTATAGAACAATCAAAAGGAGAAGCCATTGCCTAATGATCAAAACCCACCAAACCTAAACCACAGCATCACGGATTCATCAATAAATCAACAGAAAAAAAACAGGAGCAATGCAGATTTAACAGTGACAAGGGGAAGAACAAGAACTCGATGAACAATCAGATTAAGGCAACAGCTTGGTTTAGGAGAATCGGAGGTGGGTAGCATTCAAAATGGCGTAGGGAAATGGAACTCACCTGCGTTCGAGGCAAGCGCAGCACAAGAGAGGGGGGGAAGGGGATTTTTTTAGCATAAATTGAACGTAACGATGAAGCAGAGCCACTGAAATTTGGAGTGTGGATTTTTGGGTATTGGAAATTTGAAGAGATAAAGTTGTTGCAACTAAAGTGTGGTGCAGCTTCATACAGAGAGTTTGGTCTTGATAGGCTGAAGAAATTTGGTGGCTCTGTTTCTTTGGCTCGATGTTCATAGTTTGGACAATGAAATCAACAAGTAGTGGTGGGTGTTCTTCTAAGACAACAAATTAATCCGCTACAGAAACCCGCCAAAATGAGATGATCGGAGAAGCCTCCTCATTCTATTTCATTTTCCATTTCTGTAAAAAAGAGAATTTAATTTATTTCTATGCTGATCGCAATGTTCCTTTTTTTTTCTTTTTTTTTTTTTTTAATATATTTATTTTTTAAAAAAATTACCTGATAATTTCTAATATTTTTTTATAAAAAAGCTAAAATAATAATATAAAGTTAGAAATAATTTCTAAAAATTTAAATTTTATTATTATAACGTAGTTTTCTTACGTTCTATATGGTTGAAATGTATAAAATAATTTCACGAATAGAATAAATAAAATAATTAATTTATACGTGTATATGTATATATGTATATATGTATATTGAGAGAGAGGAAAACAAGGAGTAGAAAAGGAAAGCTGATAAGATGAAATCACTGCAAGGAGAGTAAGATTCGGATTACCTTGTTGATCGAATATCTTAAGGCAAGAACATTGTTTGAGATTCGAAACACTGTTCAAGTAAGATTAATGATTCTTGTTGATCAAATATAACGCAAGAACACTTGGTTAAGATTCGAATCACTCTACAAGCAAAATTGATCATGTCGAGCTTGAATGATTCTACATGCAACCTACACTGCATAGAATTGCAAATAAATTTAGTCATGGGCTAAAGAAAGCACAAATGCTTCTTTTATATATATTTTTCCAAGTCTACTTACAAATACAATATACATGGCGCCTCAAAATGAAACAATTCAAGGCATTCTAAAAGTTTAACCTTCATACTTAATGACCATAATTAACCCTCGTGGAATTGTAACCTAAAATAAATAAAAAATTTAAAATACATTAATGAAATAAACTCTAAATTACTAATCCACCCAAAATTTATAATACAATGTGCATGAATTGAAATATCTTTTGATTATTTCATTAACTAACTTATTTTATTATGATATCATGTTATTTTTTTTATTTATAAAATAAATGAATTCTTAAAAATAAAATTATTATATTCTACGGTCTAAAATACACCTCAACTTTGCATTTATCTAAAAAGAATAGCAATAAACTTTCCAAAATTTTAATAATATTCTTCGATTTTCAAAAAAGTCTAAATAAAAATCTATTACAGTTAGTTTTATATGGAAATGGGGAGTACTTTGTTTCAAAAATATCTTTGAACTTTTAACCTTATATTATTGAACGTTAAAAAATTTTATTAGTACTTCCAGCCTATTTTAATTTTTTTTTAAAATATCTAATGTTTTGTACTATGTTTAAAAAATACTCGTAAAATATTAAAATAAATCTTGACACTCTCTACCCTTATGAATAAAAAGGTTTTTAAAAAATTATTATTGTCAATATAGGGACAAAATCGTCTATTGCCGCTTCATATATTATTTATAAATATTTTAAGGTGGTTTGAAGTACGCTATTTTTATTAATTAAAAATAAATGTAATAAGATTTTTTTTTTTTTTTTAAATATTATAAATTAACAGCCCGACAATTCTTCCTAATCTCCCCTGCATTTCCGGTGAGCACATCCACCCTACTAAGCCGAACCAGAGCCCTCGTAAATTTCTTCATCCACATCTTCGGTTCCGCCGCCATTTTTCCGACAAGCTCCGCCGTTCTCGGATCATCCGCCATATTCTGGTCCGACTGCAGCAAGGTTTTTCCTTCTCTCATCCTCAGATAAAACGAATTATCCAGCCTGAAAGGCGACGACGGATCCAAATATACCAGTCTATCACCTCCCTCCGCCGCTAAATCCGCCGGAACCGCATCTGCCGGCGGACACATCGCCGACAGGTAAGAAGCGTACGCCGCCTGCAATTTAGGATCTCGACTTCCCGTTTCGCTGTAATTGTAAATTCTGTCTTCGAAAACACTGCATTGTACTTTTCCGATCGAGTGAGCTCCGGTCAGAGTCACCATTTCGTCTACCGTCATTCCCTTTCTTGTGAATATTGCCGCCATTTCATCGACCGTCATTGCCGGATTTGGGAGGTTGTGGAATACATCGGCGGCGCGTGAGATCACACCGTCGCGACGGCCGGCCGGGATTTTGAAGTATGGTAAACCGGAAAAGACGGTAGCATCTCTTGTTACGTAGGCTGTTATATCTGCGCAAGATACAACTTCGGGACACTCGTTCTCGAGTTTGACCTTTATTTCGTCGATCAATTCGAAGCCTCTCATAGTTTTGCCGTTTCCCAGTGATGCCTTTTGTTTAAAATGAGAAACGAAGTGAGATCGAAAGTAAAATTATTGATCTTCACAACGTTTAAATAGGATACAAGCTAAGGTAACGTAATAGGAAAAAAAAAATAATAAAAAAATCAAAATTGGAAAATAAAAGAATAAGAGAAAATATACCAAATATATTACTAACTAAATAAAAAATAATAAAAATAAAATAAAATATAGTAATTTTATATCTAAAATTAAATTACATAATACCTTTTCTATCGGTTCGCCGGAAAGGGTTGAATCCAGTAAAATTGAAGCGTCGCATCCCTATTCGGTTTCAAATCTTGAATGTAAATCTTCGAGCCATGAAAATTAAAAGGTGAGGAATTCTAAAACTTACATTGACAAAGCAATCGTGAAAAAACAGGCGGAGGAGGCTAGCAGCGAGAGTCGGATCTTGACCAAGGGCGGCGCTGGTAAGATCAGCGGCGATTTTCTCCGCCTGTGGGCAGGTATATTGATAGAATCCGGCGCGCAAGTTCCGGCCTTTGTTCTCACCCACCGCAGAACAAGTTCTGACGGTTAGACAACAAGCGATGAGGAAGGCGGCGCACGTTACCCGCCCGACCCGACCAACCTCCATTGATCGGAATTTTAAGAGTTCTCCGGCGAGGCTTACCGCCTTTCTCTGATAGCGGTAAATGTAGTTATAAATTATAAGAAGAGGAGGACATAAAATTTGTTTGTTAGTTTTCCTCCGGAATCTTGGGAACTTATGAGGTGTTTGTCTAAAAATATTCCTGTCGGCGGTTTTGTCGTAATAATAAAAGTTAAAATGGTTGAGAAAAGGGTAAAAAGGGAAAGAAAAAAAAGAGCGGCCTATTTAGAGTTCGATTACAACCTCAGGTATTGAATCGACCAAAATATTAGAGGTTTGAATCATTGCCCACAAACGTTGTTATTTTGACGTTAAAATGAGTGCTATGAACACAATTGAGCATATCCATCATAAACTAGTATAGTGGTCGTAACTGTAATTTTTAAGGGACTCGAGCCACAGATCGTTACTCATTGATATGGACATAAGTAAATTGTGTAAAATTAAAAACATTTAAACACAGCATACATGTCTCAAATTCAATTAAAATAATAATAAAATATTAATTTTACCGACCAAAATACAATATTAGAAGTTCAAACTATTTAAAATAGAGGGTTTAAAGAACAAGTATGAAAGGAGGTCTAGACTCAAGTGTGACGGGAATACCTATAGCCAACAACCCACATGTGTCTCCACTTGGACCGCTACATCAAACTCCACCTGAAAATAAAACTGAAGTAACAGAGTTGAGTACATAAAATATACTGAGTAAGCAGTTTGCTGGTATTTCATAGTTCGTTCTTAGTTCCTCCACCTATATCGACCTCCGGCCCTTAGAATTTTGTTAACTTCTCTAGGCCTCATCATCATAGTTCCCACCCTAAATCGTAGGCCCTCGAGACACGACCTTCAGTTTCATGGGATTCATGCATTCTAAGATTTGGCCATCTCTTAAGGGTACTACTGCGAACCCCTATCGCTCGTGGCAAGTTCACTAAGAGGAAACTAACTAACAATCCCCTGTATAACCGCTAAAATCACATACATATACAATAGAGACATAACCTAGCGACAAAACACATGGATACCTAGTCACTATTTTAGTTTCGCTCGAATTGGAGCTCAACCCATATCTTTTTCAAAAAACGTGCATCATAACGTTCAACGTGCTCTTATATACAACAAATCAACTAAGTGAGTTAACCAATTCGAAAAGTTCATAAGCCATTGTGCGATACTTATTCTCACCACTGAGTGAGTCAATCAATTCGAAATTGTGTAGTCGTTGGACAGATGACATATACCCACGCCTTTAGTCTCGCTTTGAGAAGGAAATTTTAGAAAACGAGGCAGAGAGATTTTTGAAACCGAGTTTGAAGGCAATGTTGAAAGTAATGTATAGGCTAACAATTAAGAAACACAACACAACGACTTAGATAACATATAACTATAAGAATTGACGACTAGTCAGTATGAGACATTTTAAGCCTATCGAGTGTAGACATGATTTTGTCAAAACATCATACTCTTAGAAAATATAATAAGAAAACTATAAATAGTGAATTTTTTTAAAATTTTTATAAAGTTTAATTTGCCTATTAAATAATTCAATAAATAAAATCCAATTAAACTTGTATAAATTAATAAAACTTAATTAAAAAAAAAAAAAAAGAGAATTAAAAAGTAGAAGGAATTAATGGAATAATAATTTTCAAAGAATTTTCACATCCTTGCGCTGATTATGAATTTTATTTATCAGAAAAAAGGAAGGAAAGGGAAATAACTCGGCAAATTGGAACAGCTTGCCGCAGATCGTCCTCGACTCATGGTTGAGCGTCGTCGGCATCTAGAGGATTCAAGTTTCTGGCTCGACGATGTGTCGAATTGATTCATGTAGATCTACCGTTCTAGCCAGTTGATTCTTCTGGTGGAAATCGCGAGATCTCCATCAATTTCTTATGCTCACCTTGTTTGATCGTGAACAACCTAGCTAGCGGAAGGAAGAATTGTTTCTACTAGTGATTTACAGAGCGTTAACGGATTCAAATCAATGGCGGGGGCGGCCTCCGCGCTGTTCCTATTAGATATCAAAGGGCGTGTTCTCATTTGGCGCGACTATCGTGGCGATGTCTCGGCAGTTCAGGCCGAGCGCTTCTTCACCAAACTCATCGAGAAGGAGGTTTTGGATCTTTGTTTAATTTAACCAGTCCTTCATAGAATCAAAGTCTTATTTACATTTTAGGTTGAGTGATTTAGTTTTTGTTCACTAGTTAATTGATGATAAATGCGACTGAATCAGAGAGAATTGGAGGTGCTCGTTTCGGATTTGTTTCTCTAATGTCATTAGGCAGAAGATTCAAATAAGGAAATGGGGAAATACAACGATTTGAATCACTACGGGACAGTTTGTTTAAAATCTGAATTGCATTAGCTTGTCAAGAATCTTGCTATATGATTTCTTATAGTTAGTTCTTTTGATGTTAGGGTGATCCACAATCTCAAGATCCAGTAGTTTACGACAATGGCATAAGCTACATGTTTATTCAGCACAATAACGTGTACCTGATGGTTGCTGCCAGGCAGAATTGCAATGCTGCAAGTCTTCTTTCCTTTTTGCACCGACTAGTTGATGTGAGTTGTGTATATTATCGTAGCGTTCTCCAAGAAATTATTTAGGTATTTCAAACATGTTTAATTTGCATAAATGATGCACACGCTATCTTCGTTCCTGAAGTTTCATGGGTCACTAATAGTTCGGATAGGATTCCTTAAAACTCAAGGTTACTTATGATCCTTTTTTATTTCTATCAACAGCAGGAGAATTTTTTTTTTTGTCCAATTAGTTTATTTTTCTGGGTTGATGACTGTGGCAACTGAATTTGAACTGCGTTCCTTATAATATATATATATATATATATATATATATATATATATATATATATATATATATATATATATATATATATATATATATATATATATATAAAGTTCACTTTTGGGGCTTCAGAGAAAATATGTATCATGATGAGAAAGAAAAGTAACAAATGGTTTGACATGGATCGCTATGCTACAGGTCTTCAAGCATTATTTTGAAGAGCTGGAAGAAGAATCACTTAGGGACAACTTTGTTGTGGTGGTAAGATGTGCCTATCACAGATTGAACCATTATAAATTTCTTACATTGTTTACCATAGCATACGTTGTGATTTATTTCAGGTGGTTAATGATAATATTGATACTTATATTCTTTGTAGTATGAGTTGCTTGATGAAATCATGGACTTTGGTTATCCTCAATACACTGAGGCAAAGATTCTTAGTGAGTTTATAAAGACTGATGCTTATAGAATGGAGGTTGCTCAGAGGCCACCCATGGCAGTAACAAATGCAGTTTCTTGGCGGAGCGAAGGAATAAATTACAAGAAGAATGAAGTATGTGCTATTTCAACTAATAAGCTGCGTATGTTCATTTGTGATTCTTAAAGCTTAATAGGTAATGTCCTGTTCTTATTTTCCAGGTCTTTTTGGATGTGGTGGAGAGTGTTAATATACTTGTCAACAGTAATGGACAAATAATTAGGTCAGACGTTGTTGGGGCATTGAAGATGAGAACTTACTTAAGGTCTGCTCACTGTGCTTCGAGAAATTTACATATTGACATGGACTATGCTTGTACTTTCCTCACTTGTATGTTGCATGCAAAATCCTTAACTTTTCCTGTAGTCAAGAAGAATTTTGTAGTCATGGAGACATATAGTTATTGGTTTACACTCTTTTTTTACTTCGAAAACTCTGAACTGGGAAAGGAACTACTTAGAAAGTCTGATTTATTTAGTTGTAGTAAGCTTAGAAGATGTGTTAACGTAATGTTCAAAGATCCAAACCCTCAAAAGGATGATATTATATGAACTAGTCTCTTTTTATTATTTCAATAAAAAGTTTCTTTTCTCGTTCAAAAAGAAGAAGTGTTAACTTTGAAACACATGAAGATTGTCTGTGTTGTTACCCAAATCTTCATTTCTTTGCTTTCCAGTCTCTCCTTTCAGTGATTTGTTATAATATCCTTTTTCATTCGATTTGTATCTTAGTTAATTGATAAGCAGAATTCAAGATTTGGTTTGTTTGTTGTTAGTGGCATGCCTGAGTGTAAGCTTGGGCTCAACGACAGAGTATTATTGGAAGCACAAGGTCGAACCACAAAAGGAAAAGCTATAGATTTGGAAGACATCAAATTTCACCAGTATGTATCAACCTTTGGTGTTTTTATTTTCTTGTACTAGTAATATATGTGTATTGTGTTCATAGTAAAAGAAAATCTGTGTATTGTGTTGGACATGGACACTAATGTCATAATGTATGACTTTCAAGTGTTGCCGAAGTTCTAACTAAATGTTCAACTTTTTGTGTTGCCTTTAGTTCTTAACTAAATGCTTATTTTTTGTTTAGGTGTGTACGCTTGGCCCGCTTTGAAAATGACCGAACCATATCCTTCATACCGCCAGATGGAGCTTTTGATCTCATGACTTATAGACTCAGCACTCAGGTTCGGTATATCCATGTGAATTCCTTTTTCTAGTTGCGGCTGGTCATTTCTACTATTTCGTCATATGATGTGTTTCATCCTTCTGTTGTCAGGTAAAACCTCTTATTTGGGTAGAAGCTCAAGTGGAAAGACATTCAAAAAGCCGTATAGAGATTATGGTAAAAGCAAGAAGCCAGTTCAAGGAGCGTAGGTATTAAATATGTCTTTGTGTTTACTTTATTTGCAAAAGAAAAGTTTTGATAAAATTTTTATCTTGGTTCCTTTCTATTAACAAAAAATTTAATCTTACAGCACTGCAACAAATGTTGAAATTGAGTTGCCCGTGCCAGCTGATGCTACCAACCCAAATGTTAGGACCTCAATGGGGTCTGCTTCTTATGCACCCGAAAATGATGCATTGTGCTGGAAAATTAGATCTTTTCCAGGTGGCAAGGTATTTAAAAATTTATTTGCATCTCTGTCAATGACATCTTATGCAGGAAGCTAATATTTTCGAAAAATCAGGAGTATATGTTAAGGGCAGAATTTCGCCTTCCTTCCGTTACATCTGAAGAAGCGACTCCAGAAAGAAAAGCACCAATTCGTGTAAAGTTTGAGATACCATATTTCACCGTTTCTGGAATCCAGGTATCCATATGCTTTCTCTGATTCTCGTTATTCATGTTTGCCATTCAAGAACATGATAGGTCTTGTTTCTCCTCTCTTGACTTTTCCATGCATGAAATTCCCTAAAGTTGGCATGTTTTTCTTGAAGGAAATCGACATAGTCTTGTATATATTCTGTGAACATTGTAAGATTGGGTAGATTTGCATTAGTTTCGAGTTCAAATATATGAGCTACATTTTAAAGTTTTTTTTTTTCGTTGCATCATGTTGGTGGAGACTGGACGATATGGATAACCGGGTTAAACATATTCTTTTTGGTGTCGAATTCGTATACATTTTAGGAGATATAATGTTCATCGTGTTAATGTGCAATACCGTGATTTCGTAGGTTCGTTACCTGAAGATTATCGAGAAAAGTGGGTACCAGGCTCTTCCATGGGTGAGATACATCACAATGGCTGGAGAGTATGAACTAAGGCTCATATGAAATCTACGTACTTCGATTTATACACATTTGGTTCTGCAGAGTTCATATGTGGTGGTGAATTATTGAGTTAATAATCACAGGATGAGTTGAAGATTTGTTGTTGTAGAGGATTTGGTGGGATGGGGAGGGAATTCTGTTTTCCACTCTCTTGTTTGTGAAGCATATTGCAGCTTTTGTAAGTCCATAGTAACCTTTTCTTTTTCTTTCTTGCTACACACTTAGGTGGTCTGGTTGAATTCTGTTTTTGCTCATATTGCTTTCAACTAGCTCCATTTCCATCTTGTTCATTCCTGTTATAACCATAGTTATAACTGTTAAATTTTCTTTATCGTCTAAACCAAGATAGATCGATGTCTAGTTTTTAATTCAACAAGAGGTAAGAACGAAGATTTGAACCTCTAACCTTTTTAGTGGATGTTTTATTGCCTTAATGGTTGTCTGATTTTTTCCGCCTTTCAATGACTCACTTAGCGAGGAATTTCCCTCTTCAAGATAGGATCGTAGGCAGCATGGCCGACCAGTAGGTCTTTCTGGCGTTTGAAAGAGGTAGAATGAGTTTTTTCTATAAATAGTTGAAAGATCAGATCCTTGAAAGCAACCTAGCATCACTATAAATTAGAGAATAATAGATGATTTACAACTTCCAAATGGTATAAAATAACACTAATCTATTCAAAGAGTATGAATGCATAAGAATTCCTTTGAATCGGAGGAGGATTAAGATCAACGTAAATGTAAGAAAGCAACATTCTTTTGATTTTCATTTATAGTTGTGCTTCAACGCACTTGGTTTGGCATGTTTGGTTGTTTCCGTCTACTATAAAGGGGGAAATTACCATGACAAGAAATCGGGTTTCAAAATCCATGGCCAAATGCTTTTAAGAGAGCAAATTTCTTATTCTCATTGTTTTTGTACCATTTTGGATAGTTCTGATCAGATTGAGAGGGAAATTACAAACGAGTGAGCGGTAAACTAATCTAATACTTGATTCTTGAGGTCCGAAAAGGAAAGAAGTCGAGAACTTGAGGTTCAAAAAGAAAAGAAGTCGAGACCAAAGGAGTTATAAGATTATGAAGTCGAACTCAAAAGTTTAAGCCAGTAGATTGGAACGGATATTTCTGGATGATTAATCCAAATCATTACAATTAAATTTTTAGAATTAAACCAAAATACAACTATTAGTACGCGAGGACAATTAAAATTTTTAAGATTGGGCATAATACGTGGACATCAGAGTTAGAAGTGAAATAATTATTCGTATAATAGTGAGTTATATATATATATATATAAAGACGCAGATAGGAGTATAGCCCAATGGGCTTTAGATTTTGGCCCAATTAAGCGGCCCAAATTAGGAGCACCACCCCCCTCGCTTTCTGGAACGTTAGGGTTTTGATTAAACTCCAGGATCTGTAGTAAAACCATTTCGTCTCAGGCGGAGGGAAGTGCCGGAAAATGGCGTTACTTCTACGGCGGCTCAGTCGCACCAAGAATGTGGCAAAGAGGTCGACGAAGAAGTATCTGGAGGAACCACTGTATGTGAGGCTTTTTAAAGATGGTAGCTCAGAGAAGAGCGTTCGGCTACAGTTGAATGTTTTCCTCAAGAGTCGCAAGCGAGTTTTCAAATGGGAGGTTGGAGATACGCTGAAAAAGCTTCGCGATAGGAAGCTGTATTATCCTGCTCTCAAGGTTCGCTAAACTAAATTCTTTCAATTGTGCAGTATGGATGCGAAATATGTGGATCAATGTTATTGTTACGACTCTGTTCTAGTTTAGCTTGGCATGAATTCAGTTTTAGGTACTGTTTCAACTCCTCTTGTTCGATCAGTTAAACCACCAAAATCTAAACAGCTCGAAAATAGCTTCATAATCAATTTTGATTTCTCATCTTTTCCTCCTAGCTTGTTTTCGATGAATTTTCTTTAACTCCTGTGATCTCGAATCTTGATAGATACCTCGTGCCCTTTGATCTAGCTCCATTTCCATCATTCTTCTTGGTGAAAGCATATTTTAGTTTACATTTTGTAAGGATTTAGTCCTGTGATTTTAAAAATCCAACAATTAAGTTCTTAGTATAAAGAAAAACATTACAAAAACATTAACGTTTTTTCTGGAGAAGTATTTTATGGTTGAATGGAGCCAAATCAGCAGATTCACCTTCAGTGGTCAAAAACATTTTGTATGTTGATCATATCATTATTTTCTCTAGGAACTTCATTGTTACATTTCTTTACTTGTGCGCAGTGCAAAAATGACTGAATTGAAGCTTCTAATAGCATCTCTACATTTCTGATACAAACGATTATTTTCTTCCATTTCTTTTTCTATTATTATGGCAAATGATCTTATCTTTCTTGCTTATATTGCTTGTGTAAAACGATTATGCTGAAAAGAAACTGTGATATAGCTTTCAGAAACTATGGCCAAAAGGAGTATGAACAAAACAGTAAGTGATCAAGCAATACATCTTGATTTATTAGCCAAGGCTCGAGGAATTGCTGCCGCCGAGAGCTTCTTTGTTAGTCTTCCCGAATCATCAAAGAATCATCTTTGCTATGGTTCTCTTCTCAACTGTTACTGCAAGGAATTAATGACTGAAAAAGCTGAAGCTATCTCGGAGAAAATGAAGGAACTGAACCTACCTGTGACCTCCATGCCGTACAATAGCCTTATGACACTATACTCAAAAACTGGGCACCCAGAAAAAGTTAGTGCAATCATACAGGAAATGAAGGCGGCCAAAGTAATGTTTGATACCTATACATATAATGTGTGGATGAGGGCACTTGCTGCTTTGAATGACATCTCTGGTGTGGAAAGGGTTATTGATGAGATGAAGGACGGCAGAGCTGTGGGAGATTGGACAACATACAGCAATTTAGCCTCAATTTATGTTGATGCTCACATGTTCGACAAGGCAGGCAACGCGCTGAAGGAATTGGAGAAGAGAAACGCTCGTCGAGATCTTTCTGCGTTCCAGTTCCTGATTACGTTGCATGGACAAATGGGTAACCTGCTCGAAGTCTATAGAGTTTGGCGCTCATTAAGGTTAGCCTTTCCAAAAACCGCAAATATAAGCTATCTCAACATGATCCAAACTCTGATAAAATTGAAAGACTTACCTGGCGCAGAGAAATGTTTCAAGGAATGGCAATCAGGATGCTCAACTTATGATATTAGGATTGCAAATGCTCTTATAGGAGCTTATGCCAAGGAGGGTTTGCTAGAGAAGGCTATCGAACTCAAGGTTCGAGCCCGACAAAGAGGGGCTAAACCTAATGCGAAAACTTGGGAAATTTTTATGGATTATTATCTCAAAAATGGAGAATTTAAACTGGCAGCTGATTGTGCTGCCAAAGCAGTATCCAAAGGTAGACTAGATGGGGGGAAATGGGTGCCATCGCCTGAGGTTATTAGAACATTCATGAGCCATTACGAGCAAGAAAAAGATGTTGATGGAGCAGAGAGCTTTGTTGAAACGGTAAAGAAAAGTGTAGACAGTTTAGAATCAGAGGTCTTTGAATCATTGATAAGAACGTATTCTGCAGCAGGAAGGAGAAGTTGTATGATGAGTCGTAGGTTGAAGATGGAGAATGTGGATGTCAGTGAGGCCTGCAAGAAGCTGCTCGACGAAATATCGATCGATTGAATGAGCGTTTGTTGAACAACATATTTTTATGATTTAGAGAATTCCAAGGTTTGAGGAATTGAATTTTTCAGTGGTTCTTTGATTGTAAGGACTTCCTCTTCTATTTCAATTTGAATTTTTACCATTTAGAGAATTCCAAGCTCTGTTTCTGTAAGATTTACAATAAATTATTATGAACAGAGAGGGAGAGATGGAGGGCTGTGTTCCCAGTTCCAATACAAACACTCAAACAAACTGTCTTTTCTGCGTCAAAATTTGACTCTGTGCTTTTGACTCTGTAGCACAGTCCTCCACTTACAAACCCCATGGCATACTCGCACCAATAAAATTTACTTTACATTCATTTCTATTTGGGTTTGTCCAAAATCTTAAAATTTATAAGAGATGACTCAGATTTGGGAGAAAAAGACATGAGATCCCCTCTCCTAGGAAGGAGAACATCTGTTAGGGAGAAGAACGAAACACCTTTTACAAGAGTGTGAAAACTTT
Source organism: Cucurbita argyrosperma subsp. sororia (assembly GCA_018691285.1). Taxonomy (NCBI): domain Eukaryota; kingdom Viridiplantae; phylum Streptophyta; class Magnoliopsida; order Cucurbitales; family Cucurbitaceae; genus Cucurbita; species Cucurbita argyrosperma. Next base: position 9,738,724 of record CM031898.1, read on the forward strand.
TTACTAGCTAAGAGTTTTTAAAAATCTTAAGGGAAGCATGAAAGGAAAAAGCCCAAAGAGGATAATATCGGCGAGCATGGGCTTGGGTCATTTGGTATCAGAGCCAGACACAGGGTGATGTGCCAGCGAGGAGATTGAGCGCCAAAGTGGGTGGACAAAGGCGGTGTGTCAACAAGGATGCTGGTCACGAAGGGAGTAGATTGGGAGGTCCCACTTTGATTGGAGAAGGAAATGATTGCAAGAGGGTGGATTGTGAGATCCCACATTCGTTGGGAGGAAAACGAAACACCCTTTATAAAGGTGTGGAAGCTTCTCACTAATAGACTTGCACCCGAAAGGGAAAAGTCCAAAGAAAACAGGTCCCGAGAGGGTGGATTGTGAAATCCCCACATTGGTTGAGAGAAGAACGAAACACCCTTTCTATAAGAGTGTTAAACTTCTTTCCCGAAAAGGAAAAGCCGAAAAAGAACAATATCGACTAGTAGCTGAGTTTAATTTGGTTAAAGACTAACCTCATGGCCTTTGGTGGGAGAGTCTCTTCTTACTTTTCTTCCAAATCTCTGAACTGAACTCGTTCTCAACATATCCTTTTCCGTCATTCTTCTGATCGGAACTGTCCCCTCCGGGCAGAATTCTCTGGACATGGGCAGAAGTCTCTCCGGCGAATCCTGAAACAAAATTTCCATCATTAAAAACAATACCCATTTCGAAAATTTAGCCTTAGGTTACTTGAACTTACCAATGGCTTCTTTCTTTTGAGAAATGGATTTCAAAAGCCAGGTGCTGATGAGTTTCAAAACAATCTATAAAGTCACCATCCGGACCCCAAATAAAGCATCACAATCAAGCTCCAAAACAGAGGAGATTAAACAAGAGTTACAAACCTGAATGGTTTTGACAGGGAACTTGTTGATTCGGTTAAGATCAGCTTGAATAAGCTTTAATTTCTTCAACTGATCTCGGACCAGCCAGAACACCGCTGTATGCTTATTGGGATGGATTTTTTTTTGTCGGGATGACAAAACGATGAAACGACAAGAAGGAAAAAAAAACAAAAACAGGAAGAAGAGTAAGGTGGAAAGTTTTAGAATCCATATTTAATTAAAAAAAAAAAAACATCATTTTAGCAATTTTAAGTTTGTAATTCAAAATTAAATTTAAAATTGGAATTGAATAGATTATGGTTCATTCTTTTTGTGGTTTTTGTCAGCTACGAATATATTTATAAAATTGTTTAGTTGAATTATTTTTGAATTTTGGAAATACTTAATTACATTAAAAATTATTCTTGTTACCTATACAGATACAATGCCTTTAGTATGAATGCAAACATGAAATGGATCCCTAAATTTGTGAAAAATAATTTTTTAGAACCAAAACAAGTATAGATACCAAAACCTCAATTTTGAATATTTTTTTTTAGGTTTGTTTGAACGCCTCCAAAAAATGATAAAACGTCTTGAAAAGATTTGTTAGTTTTGTAAGAAGAGTTGAAAATGAAAAAGGCTTTTTAATCTGTAAGAGTGACTATGGAGGAGAATTTGATAGGGTAGCATTTGAAAAAATTTGTGAACATAATAGTTTTTCTCATGACTTCTCGACTGAAAAGAAAAATCGTACTTTATACGAATTTGTTATATCAACGTTAAATGAGTATGATTTACCTAAATATTTATTGGATGGAATCCATTAATACCGCTTTAAAATAGAGTTTTAATTAGATCCTCATTAAATAAAACTTCTTGTGAATTTGGTATAATCAAATCCCAAATATTGGATATTTAAAAGTTTTTTTTGTCACAAAGGTTTGTTTTGAACAATAAAGAAAAGTAAAGAAGAAGTGAACTTAGATGAAAAGAACTGAAGAACTTCTCACCAATGCTAAAAGAATGGAAGTATGTCTTATCTAATTTTAAGGACTAAATTATTGGTGGTTTCCGAACAACCGTGTGAAAACACGTTATTCTATTAATTTTTTTTTAATAATCTTTACCTTTGTTTCTCAAATTGAAGCAAAAAAAATCTTGAGGATGCCAAAAATGATGAGTTTTGGATTTTACTATGCAACAACACTAAATCAATTTGAAATGAGCAAAATTTGGGAATTAGTCCCTATGCCCTCTAATATTTTCATTATTGGAACCATTTTTAGAAATAAAATTGATGAAAATGAGAATATCATTAGAAATAAAGTTAGGCTGTGTAGCTCAAGGTTAATGTCACGAAGAAGTTATAGACTATGAATAAACTTTTGCACCGGTTGCTAGATTAGAAGCTATTAGAATGTTACTTGCTTTTAATTCTTTGGATGAAACAATCTCCTTGTGATTTTGGATTAAAATTTGATAGTGTGCCAATATTTTGTGATAACACTATGCTATTAATTTAGCCAAAATCATGTTCATCATTCTAGAACTAAACATGTTGACTTAGAAATCATTGTATTAGAGAGCAGTTACAAAATGAACATATTATTCTTGATTTTGTAAGCTCTAATAATCAATTAGCCGATATTTTCATCAAGCCATTGAATAAAGTTTGGTATTATTAGTTGTGATATATGTTGAATTTTATAATCTTGTTTATAACTTTTAGCCATTATGTCATTCGTAATTTATTATTTTTAGATTGTTTTCTTTTTTATGATTCTAAAGAGGGAGAAAATTAAGAAAGATACGTTTTAAGTTTATTGTTTTATAATGTATGAATCACTTCGTTTGTTGTGATGTTTCATAATTTATCGAGGCGGGAGAATATGCTCTTGAGTAAATTTCAAGTATGAAATTTATGATAATATATTAAAATGCATTGATATTATTATTTGGACATATGTATTACTTTAGGTTTTATGAATTTCATACTATCTTTATTGAAATCATCATAAAAAAGGGGAGATTGTTGGCTTTTGGCCTATAATCTAATTAATTGATGTTTTGATGATAACAAACCTATACTTCATTATTAACAAATTATCAATATTTTGAATGGTATATAGTGTAAGTTTGAGAATAACGATTTCAACCCCTTTTTCAATCACTCAAATTAGAGACAAAACGAAGGAGTTGCAGTCGAAACAAGATATCTGGCGTGCTGATGTGATGGTAAAATTGATATCATGGACCAATCAAAACAAGTATGGGTAAAATAATTTAGTATGAATGCAAACATGAAATAGATCCCTAAATTTGTGAAAAATAATTTTTTTAGGACCAAAACAAGTATGGGTACCAAAAGGTCAATTTTGAATATTTGTTTTAGGTTTGTTTGAAAGCCTCCAATGAAAGTGGTACTTGTTGTATAGTGGTGGCTCAATACACGTGACCAGAAATCAGTCAAAGTTTGTGAATTATTCCAAGAAGGATGGTGGCTTAGTAACCTTTGGTGATCAAGGGTAAAATAATTGGTGAGAGTACTATAGTAATGACATTTGTACTCTTCTTGAAAATGTACTTTTTGTTGAAGGTTTAAAGGCTGGCTTATCAATGTGATAAAGATTTTAGAATTATATTTGATAAAAAATAATTGCATAGTTGAGAATGGTAGTGATAGAAAAGTTTTGTTCGTTGGAAATAGAGATAACAATGTGTACACTATTGATTTAAAGGATTGTCCTACAAATAATAAATGTCTTTCACTTTGCCTGATAACTCTTGGCTATGACATAGAAGATTAGGACACCCTAATATGCACTTATTTCAAATATCTCAAAAAATTCCCGGATTGTTAAATGCTTAACCAAACCAATTTCTCTTTCAAATTTAAAAATGTGATTTCTACACTATTATAGGTGGATTTATTTGGCCCTTCTAAAATAGCTAGTCGGGACGGGGGAATTACTATGATTTTTCGAGATTTACTTGGGTTTGAAGATAAAACATAATAATGATGTCTGGAAAAGATTTGTTTGTTTTGTAAAAAAAGTTTTTTTTTTTTTTTTATTATTATTATTATTATTATTTTTTTATTTTTTAAGGAGTGTTAATGGAGTAGAATTTGACATTGTAGCATTTGAAAAAAAATTGTGAAGACAATGATTTTTCTCACGACTTTTCGACTTCTCGACTCCTCAACTCTTCAACTCCGCAACAAAATGGTGTGGTTGAAAAGAAAAATCTTACTTTACACGAATTTGCTATATCAATGTTAAACGAGTATGATTTACCAAAATATTTTTTTGGACGGAATCCGTTAATACCGCTTTCAAATAGAGTTTTAATTAGACCCTCCTTAGATAAAACTCATTGTGAATTTGACATAATCAAATCCCAAAGATTGAGTATTTAAAAAAAAAAAAATTCGCAAATATTTTATTTTGAAAAACTGGAAATAGAAAATTTTGATTCTATTGATATTTTTCTTGGTTATTCCGGTAAAGTTTATAGAATTTTTAATAAGAGAACTTTAGTGATTGAGAAATCTATGTAGGTGTATTTTATTAATCTTGTAATAATATTTATAATGAGTCTATTTATAGATGATTTAGAAAGAAACTTTGTAGTTTTACTTGTGAGTGACAAAATGAAAGAACTGTTTTAAGTAAAGAAGAAGTAAACTGAGATTAAAAGGAGGAAGAAGGTTTTCATCGATGGCAAAAGAATGGAGGTACGTCTTATATCATCTCAAGGACTATATTATTGGTGATCTTGAACAAGGTATGAAAACTCGTCCTTCTATTAATTTTTTTTTAATCATCTTACCTTTGTTTCTCAAATTGAAGCAAAAAATCTTCACGATGCAAAAAATGATGAGTTTTGGATTTTAGCTACCCAACAACACTAAATCAATTTGAAATGAACAAAATTTGGGAATGAATCCGTACGCCCTCTAGTATTTTTATTATTGGAACTGTTTTTAGAAATAAAATTGATGCAAATTGGAATATCGTTGGAAATAAAGCTAGACTTATTGCTCAAGGTTAATGTCAGGAGGATGGTATAGACTATGAAGAAACTTTTGCACCGTTGCTAGATTAGAAGCTATTAGAATGTTACTTGCTTTTAATTCTTACGAAAATTTTATATTGTATCAAATGAATGCGAAAAGTGCATTCTTAAATGGTTATATTATGGAGGAAGTTTACGTAGAACAACCTCCTGTATTTGAAAATTTTGATTTTCCACCGGATGCATATAAGTTTTAAAAGGCTCTTGATGGCTTAATACAAGCTCCAACTTGGTAGGATAGAATTATTAATTTTCTTATTGGGAATGATTTTAAAATGGGTAAACTCGACACCACTCTTATTTTTAAAATAAAAGAAATTGATATGCTACTAATCCTTCTTTATATCAAGAAAGTTGATGAGTATGATGGGAGTGCTTAGTTTGTTTCTTGGAATTCAAATCAAACAATTCAAAACGGTATCTTCATAAATTAAGAGAAATACACTAAAGATTTACTCAAAACGTTCAAGTTCAACGAAGGTAAGATTGCAAAAACTCCAATGAGCACATCCACTAAGTTTGACAACGATGGAAAAGGTAAATGTGTGGATATTAATCTTATAGAGGTATGATTGGGTCACCAGTAGACCCGATATTATGTTTAGTATATGTTTTTGTTCTAGGTTTCAATCTTGTCCCACGGAATCTCATTTACATGCAATTAAAAGAATATTTAAATATTTACTTGAGACTATTAATTTAGAAGCGTACTATCTAGAAATGTTGAGTTTAAATTGGTAGGATATTCTGATGCGGATTTTGCTAGAAATTTACTTGATCGTAAAAGTACCTGTGGAACTTGTCAATTTCTTGGCAGTTCATATGTTTCTTGGTTTAGTAAAAAGCAAAATTCGGTTACCTTAGCTACTACCGAAGTGGAATATATTACGGTTGGAAGTTGTTGTGCTCAAATTCTTTGGATGAAACAAACTATTGGTGATTTTGGATTAAAATTTGATAGTCTGCCAATATTTTGTAATAACATTCTCCGGTCAATTTAACTAAAGATCATATTCATCATTCTTAAAACTAAACATATTGACTTGGACATCATTGTATTAGAGATCATGTACAAAATTGACATTATTCTTGATTTTGTAAGCTCTACTAATCAATTAGCTAAAATTTTCACGAAGCCAATAATTTTTTTTTCAAAAATAGGCTTGAGTTTGGTATTATTATTTATGATATATGTTGAATTTTATAATCTTGTTTATAATTTTTGAAGACATATTCTCTAAGAGCCATTATGTCATTTTTAATTTATTATTTTTCAATTGTTCTTTTTATGATTCCAAAGAGGAGAAAATTAAGAAAGATATGTTCTAAGTTTGTTGTTTTGTAATTTACGATCACTTGATTCGTGTGATGTTTCATAACTTATTGAGGCATAAATACAGAGGGAGAATATGCTTTTACCATCTTTCTTGAAATCATCGTACAAAAAAGGGCGATTGTTGGCTTTTGGCCACAATCTAATTAATTGATGTTTTCATGATAACAGACCTGCACTCCCATAATCTAATTAATTATGTTTTGATGATAACAAATCTATACTTAATTATTAACAAACTATCTATATTTTGAATTGTATATAGCCGTAAGGTTGAGAATAACGATTTCAACCCCTTTTTCAATCACTCAAATCAGAGAAAAAATGAAGGAGTTGCAGTCGAAACAAGATACCTGACGTGATAATGTGACGGTAAAATTGATATCATGGACCAATCAAAGTATGACATTTATTAAAAATGGTTGTAAACAAATAGCACGTCCTTCCACTAAAATAGGTTGGAAGGCCTCGATGCCTAATCTATGCAAAGTGGGCACTCTATTTAGCAATAGGGGATGCCCCTGCATAACTTCCTGAAGTATTTCCCATATAATGGGTTCTTTTTCCTGAATTTTACTCTTAGCAACTCCTATGTTCGAAGCAAAATGTTGTCGAATTAGACCACGAATTAAAAATGTCTGAAAAAGCTCTATTGCAGGAGTATCAAATGGTTGAGATTTTAATTACTTTTTAAAAAATAGAAATAAAATTACTTATAGATCCTATATAATCTGAATTATAAAAAATATTAAAAAAAATCCAAATTCAAATCGATTTTTATTATTTTTATACTATATTATATTAAAACTTTAGTGATCTACTTTCATTTCTCTTCCATTTTTCTTCGGACCATAAATATAAAAATATTTTAATAGTTCACTTTTTTTTTTTTTAGGTATTAATAACTATTTTTACCACTTCTCTAAAAGTTATTCTCTTCTCTATATTTTAACACATAATTTCCATAATTTCTTTCTAAGTCTTCCAGAGTGACTTTCCATCTTATTTGAGCCATCAAATTATGAATCTACTGTTTTTCTAGAGAGATGCGGTGTGTTACTGCAAAATTCAAATACTTATATCGGTTTGATCATAAGTCGTGGAAATGATTGAGTTTGCTCTTGAACTAGTAAAAAAAAGCTGTATAGCGGTTGGGCTCTTATTCGAGGAAAGAGTAAAGTTTGTTCCAGCTTTGAAGTAGCTGGTCGGATTTGACTAACCTACTAAAAAAACTATGGTGTTATATTTTTTAACTCTTTCCTATTTTATCTTGAAATTGTTATGGTGATTTATTGCATGTTCTAAGTTTTTCATAATTGCTTACCCGTATTTATTGAACTATTCTAGGGTAATTATCATCTTCTACTCATTTTTTTATCCCAGGTACAGAATTTTTTTTATACATTACACGTATAAAAGGTGGTGCGAGTGGTGATTGGGAAGAGATAGGAGATGAAGATGAGAAATATAATTCATGTCTCGACCTCGTTTACCTATCAAAGATTAATCATTCCATCTTTTATTCTTTGTTTAAATGAGATTTCATCTTGACCCTTTTCAAAAAATGATGAGTTTTGGATTTTAATCAACTTGAAATGAACAAAATTTGAGAATTAGTCCCTAGGCCCTCTAGTATTTTCATTATTGGAACTGTTTTTAGAAATCAAATTGATGCAAATTGGAATATCGCTCGCAATAAAGCTAGATTTATAGCTCAAGGTTAATTTCGGGGGGAAGGTATAGACTATGAAGAAACTTTTGCACCCATTGCTAGATTAGAAGCTATTAGAATGTTCTCGCTTTTAATTCTTACGAAAATTTTATATTGTATCAAATGGATGCGTAAAGTGCATTCTTAAATGGTTATATTATGGAGGAAGTTTATGTAGAACAACCTCCCGTATTTGGAAATTTTTATTTTCCTCCGATGCATATAAGTTTTAAAAGGCTCTTGATGACTTAAAACAAGCTCCAACTTGGTACGATAGACTTATTAATTTTCTTAATGGGAATGCGTTTAAAATGGGTAAACTCGACACATACTCTTATCGTTAAAATTAAAGAAATTGATAGGCTACTAATCCTTCTTTAAATCAAGAGAGTTGATGACTGTAATGACCCAAACAAAAAAATTAATAATTAAAATAATAATTTTCCCTAAACTACTCTCCACTAACCCCTCCTTCCTCTCCCAACTATCTCTCCTCAACCAACTCATCAGTCAATATCCCAAATCAGAATACTGGATCATCCGTGGTTCCTACAATGAAGAAAAAAAAAATACAAACAACCAAATTGATTTACCAGTAGAGCTGGAGATTTAATTTGTGGAGAGAGATCTTGTTGTTATTACCGTAAGTCTTGTTTCAGATCTCTGATCTCTTTTTCATTTATCCAGATCAGATTTCCTTTTCGTTTGTCTAATTATTCAGAATTAGATCACCAGTTCTTTTGCCAAGTTATTTAGATTTTTGGTTATGATGTTAGGTCATAGAAAAATAACTAGAACATATGAGGCAAATATTTGTCAATAGAATAAAAGAAAATACAGAACAGATAGAAAAATAAATACAAAATAGAGAGTAAAAGAGAAGAATCGGAACAAAAAAATTAACAGGTAAATAAGAAAGGAAAGAGGAAAGAAGAAAGGAAAGATTTGGAATGAAAATTTATCTGTGAATTTTAGATTTTAACAAAATTAAAGGAAGAAAAAAAAATAATAAAATACATATAAGATAAAAAAAAAAAAATTGGAAAGAAGAATTAATTAGAATACAAAAAAAATATGAGATGACTGTAGAGAGGGCAAAAATACTGTTAACAAAATCAAAGAAAAGACAAAAAAAAAAAAAAAAATGTATATATATATATATATATTTACAAATAGGAGGCCAAATACGGTAAGCAAAATCAAAAGGAAAGAGAGGAGTAGAAATCAATAAATAAATAAAGAGCAGGAAGTAAAGAGAAAATACAGAGAGCAGGAAAGAAGTAAATGAGAAAATATAGAGAAGGCATACAGAGAAAAAAAAAAATAGAGAGAAGTAAAACAAAAAAAATACAGAGAAGGCATACAGAGGAAAAAAAAAATAGAAAAGGCAGGGAAGAAAATACAGAGAACGCCAGAATAGAAAATCAAAAGAAAAAAAAATACAGTGGAAGAGAAACAAAAGGGAAGAGTTGGGAGTAGGAATGGATCCGAATCGACCAACAATATGATTAAGTAAGAATCGATCAAAAAAAAATTGGTCAAGAATATGTCTTGAACAAAAAATTGAGAGAAAAAGCAGAGTAAAAGAAGTCAATCGAAATAAAAAATAGAAAATGAAATCTTAATATAAATAGAATCGTTCCAAGACTTTATCTATGCAAAGTCTTTAATGCTCGTATGAAGTTTAGCACATGAACCATTGTAAGAGTTAGAGAATTTAACATGAAATTGATGCCATGGATTCTTATAGGTTGGCTTGGATACAAAGGAAAAAAAATCGAACTTTCGTTAAAGATAAATTGGTGACAACCGTATAAGCTAATCAGGTAAGTGGCCTTACTATAGGATAGGCTAAAAATTGTATGAGTTATGATGATGTATGATGTATGATGTATGAGTTATGATGACGTGTGGGTTATGATACCTGATGATGTGCTCAGTATATATATATATTGATGAATGTCGTACTTGATATGTTTGATGCACTTTGTGGCAATATGATGAGTATGATGATTGTGTGACGTTTACCTTAATATGATGATGTTTTCCATATTGAGCATGCTATATGATGATGAGTGCCATATTGCATCATGTCGTTAGATCGACATAGGACACAACCCTAAGAGCGTGAAAATGATATTAATATAAATATCCACGAGTATGTGTTACCTAGAGTAACAAAGAGATGAGATAAGAAGGTTGTGTCAGAAGAGACATTATGATGGATTTAGAGGGACTTCATGCACATGGTATGTTCATAAGCATAGGGCTACTTCCCCTAGAGATGATGAGTGCGGACGCGCACCATATGATGAGCGTGAATACGCACAGGTGCGAATGCACACAGATGAGGGTGTTCATGAGGCGCATGACACTATGGGGTTCCGCTGACCTCCGGACGTCGCTACAGATTAGCTTGACCAGAGGGTCCAGGGGGTGTGCGAGCGCCCTGGGGATTCACACTCGCACGTGTGAGTCGTGTGTAGGGAAGTACTACACATCCAATTTATCCGAGACTGGAGGCCACCCCTAAGATGATTAGAGATAGGTCCCTAAATCATGATTGCATGTGTTTGCATTTGCATGGCCCCCTATAGTGGGGCCACTTACTGAGTATTCTTTGAAATACTCCGGCCGTGTGCCACTTCATTTTTCAAGTAAAGGCAAGGTGCACTTGTACGGAGGACGGCGGCATCGCGAGTAGAGACTGTGGCACGTGCATAGGGTAGACTCATATTTAAATTTCTAGTCTCAGGTTAGAATAGGTTGTTTTGCATTCCATTCTTTTAAATTATTTTGTATTTGTTTTTGTTTTCCCTAAATTTCAGTATTTCATATTTAAACACGTAAGACCATAGCTGTGTTTTTCAGAGAAGAAGTTGTTTTAAACGTCTTTTTTTTTCTGAAATTTTCGTTATCAATTATGTTCATGTAAGAGTTATATTTCCGCATTATAGATGAGCATGAGACGTTAGTAGCGACTCTGAGTATGTGGAAATTTAGGGTCGTTACAATGAGTATGATGGGAGGGCTTAGTTTCTTTCTTGGAATTCAAATCAAACAACTCAAAACGATATCTTCATAAATAAGAGAAATACACACTAAAGATTTACTCAAGAGATAACGAAGGTAAGATTGCAAAAACTTCAATGAGCACATCCACTAAGCTTGACAAGGATGAAAAAGGTAAATGTGTGGATATTAAATCTTATAGAGGTACGATTGGGTCGCCAGTAGACCCGATATTATGTTTAGTGTATGTTTTTGTGCTAGATTTCAATCTTGTCTTAGAGAATCTCATTTACATGCAATTAAAAGAATATTTAAATATTTGCTTGAGACTATCAATTTAGGAACCTCGTATCATAGAAAGGTTGAGTTTAAATTGGTAGGATATTTTTATGCGGATTTTGTTAGAAATTTACTTGATCGTAAAAGTACCCGTGAAACTCGTCAATTTCATGGCAGTTCATTAGTTTCTTGGTTTAGTAAAAAGCAAAATTCGGTTGCCTTAGCTACGAAGCGGAATATATTACGGTTGGCAGTTGTTGTGCTCAAATTCTTTGGATGAAACAAACTATTGGTGATTTTTTATTAAAATTTGATAGTGTGTCAATATTTTGTGATACTATTGTGCGGTCAATTTAACCAAAAATCATATTCATCCTTCTTAAAACTAAACATATTGACTTGGACATCATTGTATTAGAGATGATATATTATTCTTGATTTTGTAAGCTTTACTTATCAATTAGGTGATATTTTCACGAATCCAATAAATTTTTTCAAAAATAGGCTTGAGTTTGGTATTATTAGTTGTGATATATCTTGTTGAATTTTATAATCTTGTTTATAATTTTTGAAGGCATATTCTCATGGAGCCATTATGTCATTCTTAATTTATCATTTTTCAATTGTTCTTTTTTATGATTCCAAAGTTTGGTATTATTAGTTGTGATATATCTTGGTGAAAATTAAGAAAGATATGTTCTAAGTTTGTTGTTTTGTAATTTATGAATCACTTCGTTGTTGTGATGTTTCATAATATATTGAGGCATAAATATAGAGGGAGAATATGCTCTTGAGTGAATTTCAAGTACGAAATTTATGACAATATGTAACGACCCTAAATTTCCACATACTCAGAGTCGCTACTAAAATCTCATGCTCATCTATAATGCGGAAATGTAACTCTTACTTGAACATCATTTATAGCGTAAACTTAAAAAAAAACGTTTAAAACAACTTCTTCTCTGGAAAACACAGCCATCGTCTTACGTGTTTAAATATGAAATACTAAAATTTAGAGAAAACAAAAACAAATACAAAATAATTTAAAACAATGAAATGCAAAACAACCTATTCTAACTTAAAGACTAGAAATTTACATATGAGTCTACCCTATGCACGTGCCACAGTCTCTGCTCGCGATGCCGTCGTCCTCCGTACAAGTGCACCTTGCCTTTACCTGAAAAATGATGTGGCACACGGCCTGAGTATTTCAAAGAATACTCAGTAAGTGGCCCCACTATAGGGGGCCATGCAAATGCAAACACATGCAATCATGATTTAGGGACCTATCTCTAATCATCTTAGGGGTGGCCTCCAGTGATACGATAATGAATCAACTACAAGGGGAATAAGATTCGGATTACCTTGTAGATCGAATATCTCAAGCTAAGAACACTTTGTTTGAGATTCGAATCACTCCAGAAGCAAGATCGATCATGTCTAGCTTATGAACGGTGCGCGTCGCGCTCATCATACGGTGAATCACTTCGAATCACCTGTGCGCATACGCGCTCATCATACGGTGCGCGTCCGCACTCATCATCTCTAGGGGAAGTAGCCCTATGCTTATGAACATACAATATGCATGAGGTCCCTCTAAATCCATCATAATGTCTCTTCTGACACAACCCTCTAGTCTTATCTCTTTGTTACTCTAGGTAACACATACTCGTGGATATTTATATTAATATCATTTTCACGCTCTTAGGGTTGTGTCCTATGTCGATCTAACGACATGATGCAATATGGCACTCATCATCATATGACATGCTCAATATGGAAAACATCATCATATTAAGGTAAACGTCACACAATCATCATACTCATCATATTGGCACAAAGTGCATCAAACATATCAAGTACGACATTCATCAAAATATATATATACTGAGCACATCATCAGGTATCATAACCCACACATCATCATAACTCATATACCGCATCGTACGACATAGTTCATACAACATCGTAACTCATACAATTTTTAGCCTATCCTATAGTAAGGCCACTTACCTGATTAGCTTATACGGTGTTGTCACCAATTTATGTTAAATTCTCTAACTCTTACAATGGTTCATGTGCTAAACTTCATGCGAGCATTAAAGACTTTGCATAGATAAAGTCTTGGAACATTATAATATACCTCTAAATAGATATATACATATTATATATATATATATTCTATTTATATTAAGATTGCATTTTTTATTTTTTATTTCGATTGACTTCTCTATTGTCTTTTGATATTCTTTCTTTACTCTACTTTTTCTCTCAATTTTTGTTCAAGATATATTCTTGACCAATTTTTAATCGATACTTAATCATATTGTTGGTCAATTCGGATCCATTCTTACTCCCAACTCTTCCCTTTTATTTTTCTCTTCCTCTGTGTTTTTTTTCTTTTGATTTTATATTCTGGCCTTCTTTGTATTTTCTTCTTCCCTGCCTTTTCTATTTTTTTTTTTTACTCTTATGCTCTCTATATTTTTTTTTTTACTTCCTGGCCTTCTTTGTATTTTCTTCTTCCCTGCCTTTTTTTTTACTCTGTATGCCTTCTCTCTATTTTTTTTTTACTTCTTTCCTGCTCTCTTTATTTTCTCTTTTACTTCTTTCCTACTTCATGCTCTTTAGTTTTTTTTTTCTTTTCCCTGCATTTCTACTTTTCTCTCTTTACTTTTGATTTTGTTTATTGTTTTTGGTCTTCTATATATTCTCTTTTCTTTTGATTTTGTTAGCAGTACTTTGCCTCTCTACCGTCATCTCATATTTTTTTTGTATTCTAATTAATTCTTCTTTCCAAATCTTTCATTTATCTTATATGTATTTTATTTTGTTTTTCTTCCTTTAATTTTGTTAAAATCTAAAATGCATAGATAAATTTTCATTTCAAATCTTTCCTTTCTTCTTTCCTATTTCCTTTCTTATTTACCTATTAATTTTTTTTTTCCGATTCTTCTCTTTTACTCTCTATTTTGTATTTATTTTTCTATCTGTTATGTTGACAAATATTTGCCTCATCTGTTCTAGTATTTTCTATGACCTAACATCATAACCAAAAATCTAAATATATGGGCAAGAGAACCAGGGATCTAATTCTGAATAATTAGACAAAGGAAAAGAAAATATGTTCCGGTTATTTTTCTATGACCTAACATCATAACGAAAAATCTAAATAAATGGGCAGGGAACAAGAGATCTTATTCAGATTAATTAGATAAAGGAAAAGGAAATCTGATTGGGATAAATGAAAAAGAGATCTGAAATATGACTTACCGTAATAATAAAGCAAGATCTCTCTCCAATAATTAAATCTCCTCTCCAATAATTAAATCTCCAGCTCTCCTTGCAAATCTGGTTGTTGGTATTTTTTTTTCATGGTAGGATTGCATCCAGTATATTTTTTTTCATTGTAGGAACCTCAGATGCATCCAGTATTTTTTTTTTTCATTGTAGGAACCTCAGATGCATCCAGTATTCTGATTTGGGTTTTTTTTTACGGATGAGTTGGTTGAGGAGAGATAGTTGGGAGAGGGAGGGGGTTAGTGGGGAGTAGTTTAGGGAAAATTATTATTTTAATTATTTAATTATTTAGTTTTTTTTTTTGGGTCGTTACATAATATATTAAAATGCATTGATATTATTAGGACATATGTATTATTTAGGTTTATGAATTTCCTACAATCTTTCTTGAAATCATCGTAAAAAAAAAAAGGGGCAATTGTTGGCTTTTGGCCCACAATCTAATTAATTGATGTTTTCATGATAACAAATTGATGTTTTCATGATAACAAACCTACACTCTCATAATCTACTTAATTATGTTTGGATGATAACAAACCTATACTTAATTATTAACAAACTATCTGTATTTTGAATCGTATATGTAAGGTTGGGAATAACGATTTCAACCCCTTTTTCAATCACTCAGAGAAGAAACGAAGGAGCTGCAGTCGAAACAAGATACCTGACGTGATAATGTGACGGTAAAATTGACATCACCGATCAATCAAAGTATGACATTTATTACAGAAGTATCAAATGGTCTAGTTTCAAATTACTTTTTAAAAAATAGAAATAAAATTACTTATACATCCTATATAATTTGAATTATAAAAAATATTAAAAAAAAACCAAATTAAAATTGATTTTTATTATTTTTATACTATATTATATTATTATATTTTAAAAAACACAAAAAATAAATAAATAAAACTTTAGTGATCTACTTACATTTCCTTCCTAACAATAAATATAAAAATAATTGAATAGTTTTTTTTTTTGTTTTTTTTGGTACAGTATTAATAACTATTTTTGCCACTCCTCTTAAACTCATTCTCTTCTCTATATTTTAACACATCATTTCCATAATTTCTTAAATAGAGTGTCTAGGGTGACTCTCCGTCTTATTTGAGTGATCAAATTATGAATCTACTGTTTTTTTAGAAAGTTGCGGTGTGTTACTGTAGAATTCAAATACTTGTACCGGTTTGATCATAAGTCGTGGAAATGATTGAGTTTGCTCTTGAACTCGTAAAAAGAGCTATGTAGCGGTTGAGCTCTTATTCGAGAAAAGAGTAAAGTTTGTTCCCGCTTTGAAGTAAGGTGTCGAGTTTGACTAATCTACTAAAAAACTATGGTGTTATATTTTTTAACTCTTTCTTGTTTTATCTCGAAATTGTTCTGGTGATTTATTGCATGTTCTAGCTTAGGGGTACTTATTGAACTATTCTAGAGTAATTATATCTTCTACTCTTTTTTTTTATCCCAGTTAGAGATTTTTTTTTTATCCGAGTTAGAGAATTTTTTTTTATCGATTATACGTATAAAGGGTGGTGCGAGTGGTGATTGGGAAGGGATAGGAGATGAAGATGAGAAATATAATTCATGTCTCGACCTCGTTTACCTATCAAGGATTTTTCATTCCTTCTTTTATTCTTTGTTTAAATGAGATTTCATCTCGACCCTTTTCAACTATTAGGGTTTTTTCACTCTCTTCTCACTCTCATTCTGCCCCGTTCTAACTATCAAGATGAGATTTTATCTCGACATAATTTATTTATTAGGTCTTTTCACATTCTGATTCCGCACTGTTCCACCTATAAAGTCTTTTCATTCCCTCCTTTATTCTCTATTTAAATGGGATTTTATCTCGACCCTGTTAGCGGTCTTTTCACTCTATCTCCCCATCTTTAGCTTATTTTCGCTCTCTACCATCAAAGTATTTTTACACTTTTATCTTGCTCGCAAGAGGTCTTCACAAGTTAAATGCTAGTCTTTAATAAATATCACAACCATAGTCCAACTCTATATTTCTTTCATAAAAAATATACAATGATCCCCTTTTCTCTCATTTTAGTAATCTAAATTTGAAAGGACAAAAAAAAAAAAAAAAAAAAAAAAAAAAAAAAACTAAAATTAAAATAAAAACCCCAAATTGACCCACTAGAAAATTAAATTAATTAAGGGCAGTTCACATTTCTTCCCGCCCCTCCATAGTAAAAGTAATTTCCAAAGACTCTATCATTTCGAGGTTGAATATTATAGCAATTTGGCTTATCTGCCCAAACATTGAAATCCGACAATGGAATCAACCTATTATCCAAATTCACAACCTTCATATTACGAAAATAAGCAGCTTTTCGGAACCCCTCGCCGGCGAAATGCCCACTCCCCATTTCCGTCGCCGTGTGAAATCCCCACGACCTCTTATTCACCACCTCTCCGCCAAACTGTCTTCGTTGCGTGGCTTCGAAGGTGAGTGAACAACAACGCCGGCCAGTACCCGATCACCACACCCGACCCGTATTCCAACCACCAATCCCCGTGCTTCGGATCCTTTGAACAACCACAAACAACAACCCCCAATTCAATTTGGACTCACAATCTTCAAGAAAACGCATGGAATTGAAATCGGTTACCTTCCAAACCAGTAAGCTGATATCGAATTGGGTGCCGTTGTAGGAGGAAGTTGGAGCAATTGCAGCTCCAAGGGCGATTCTACGGTTGGTTTGAACGAAGCCTGGACAGACTAAATTGTAGCAGCCTGTTGCTTGATATGCGTCGGACTGTTCATCCAAAAAGTTACCGTCATTTCATTTTCAATCTGATTTTGTTGCTAATTTTTGTGTTTTAGTGTTCTTACTGTCCAATAAGTGAAGAATCTTGGATTGTTGTCTCCATACATCCTCGGGTAAACCTGTAGAGAAAAGTTAGGCATAGAATTAAACTTTGTATGGATTAGAAGATTGACTCGGTTTAGAAAGTTACCTGCCACCCAGCTTCAATGCTGTTGAGATCATGTGGGAATGTACCGGAGACGAGCCATATCTGTGAGAGGCTGAACTCGAATGGGTAGTTGACCCGTGGCTTCCATACGGTCATGCTTGCCTGGGCTCCGTAGTACTGTCCTCCAACTACAAACCCCACTGCATACTGCCACCAACAAAATTTACATTCATTTCCATCTGGGTTTCCCCAAAATCTTAGAATTTACAAGGGAGGACTCTATATTTGGGAGAAAAAGACGTGAGATCCCACATATGCTAGGAAGGAGAACATCGGTTATGGAGAAGAACGAAACACCTTTTACAAGGGTGTGGAAACCTCCTGCTAGCTGAGGCTTTTTAAAAATCTTGAGGGAAGACCGAAAGGGAAAACCCCAAAGAGGATAATATCTGGTAGCGGTGAGCTTGGGCCGTTTGGTATAGAGCAAGACATCGGGCGATGTGCCAGCGAGGAGATTGAGCCCCAAAGTGGGTGGAGAAAGGCAGTGTGTCAACAAGGACGCTCGGCCCCGAAGGGAATAGATTGGGAGGTCCCACTTTGATTGGAGAAGGAAATGATTGCAAGGGGTGGATTGTGAGATCCCACATTCGTTGGGAGGAAACCAAACACCCTTTATAAAGGTGTGGAAGCCTCCCACTAATAGACTTGCACCCGAAAAGGAAAAGTCGAAAGAGAACAGGCCCCGAAGGGGTAGATTGTGAGATCCCCACATTGGTTGGGAGAAGAACTAAACACCCTCTTTATAAGAGTGTGAAACTTCTTGCCCGAAC
Source organism: Cucurbita argyrosperma subsp. sororia (assembly GCA_018691285.1). Lineage (NCBI taxonomy): Eukaryota > Viridiplantae > Streptophyta > Magnoliopsida > Cucurbitales > Cucurbitaceae > Cucurbita > Cucurbita argyrosperma. The sequence continues at coordinate 9,757,057 of CM031898.1, forward strand.
GGGAAAAGCCGAAAGAGAACAAGATCGACTAGGTAGCTGAGTTTAATTTGGTTAAAGACTGACCTCATGGCCTTTGCTGGGAGAGTCTCCGCTGGCTTTTCTTCCAAATCTCTGAACCGAACTCGCTCTCAACATATCCTCTTCTGTCGTTCTTCTGATCGGAACTGTCCCCTCTGGGCAAAATTCTCCGGACATGCTCCATAATTGGAACACTTCCGTCTCCACCTCACCAGAATGGCTCTGGTTATACGGTCTCTCCGGCGGATCCTGAAACAGCATTTCCACAATTAAAAACAAAACCCATTTCGAAAATTTAGCCTCAGATTCCTTGAACTTACCAATGGCTTCTTTCCTTTGAGCAATGGATGATCAAAAGCTAGCTGCCGATGAGTTTCAACACAATCTATAAAGTCACCATCCGGACTCTGCACCCAAATAAAAGCATCACAATCAAGCTCCAAAACAGAGGAGATTAAACAAGAGTTACAGACCTGAATGGTTTTGACCGGGAACTTGTTGATTCGGTTAAGATCAGCTTGAATAAGCTTCAATTTCTTCAATTGATTCTCCGACCGAAACGCCGCCGTATGGTTATTGGGATAGATTTTTTTGTCGGAACGACAAAACGATGAAACGACAAGAAGGGAAAAAACAAGAATAGGAAGAAGAGGACGGTGGAAAGTTTTAGAATCCATATTTAATCCGAAAAGAAAAACATGGGTCATTGTCTTTTGTGTTTGTCTTCTTCTTTTTCTTTAATATATATATATATATATATATATATATATATATATATATATGAGTTTTAGAACAGCGGAGTGGGAATTAACTGTTTCATTCTTTTTGTGGCTTAAAGTTGGGTCCTCTCATCTGGCAGCTGTTTCAACAAAATAATAATAATAATAATAATAATAATAATAATAATAAATAAAATAAAATTAAAATTAAAATTGGATTTGAATACGGTATGGTTCATTCTTTTTGTCGTCTTTGTCGGTGCGATTATATTTATGAAATTGTTTAGTTGAATTATTATTGAAGATGGGAAATACTTTAATTACATTAAAACTTATTCTTGTTACCTATATAAATACAGTGTCTTTCGTACCAATGCAAACATGAAATGGATTCCTAAATTTGTGAAGAATAATTATTTAATTCCAAAACAATATGGGTACCAAAAGGTCAATTTTGAATATTTGTTTTAGGTTTGTTTGAAAGGCTCCAAAGAAAGTGGTACTTGTTGTATAGTGGTCCCAATCAATCAAAGTTTGTGAATTATTCCAAGAAGGATGGTGGCTTAGTAACCTTTGGTGGTAAAGGGTAAAATAATTGGTGAGGGTACTATAGATAATGACATTTGTACTCTTATTGAAAGTGTACTTTTTGTTGATGGTTGAAAGCATGACTTATCGATGTGACAAAGATTTTAGAGTTATATTTGATAAAAAATAATTGCATACTTGAAAATGGTAGTGATAGAAAAGTTATGTTTGTTGGAAATAGAGATAACAATGTGTACACTATTGATTCAAAGGATTGTCCTACAAATAATGAATGTCTTCCGACTTTGCATGATAATTCTTGGCTTGACATAGAAGATTAGAACCGGCTAATATGCACTTATTTCAAATATCTCAAAAAATTCATTAGTGGCAGTCTTCCTAAATTTAAATTTGAAAAACATAAAATTTGTGAGGATTGTTAAATGCTTAAGCAAACCAATTTCTCTTTCAAATTTAAAAATGCGATTTCTACATCTTCAACTATTGCACGTGGATTTATTTGGCCCTTGGAAAATACCCAGTTAGGAAGGGAATGACTATGATTTTTCGAGATTTACTTGGGTTTCGATGATAAAACATAATAATGATGTCTAGTTTTGTAAAAAGAGTTTTTTTTTTTTTTTTTTTTTAATTATTAGGAGTGTTAATGGAGGAGAATTTGACACTGTAGCATTTGAAAAAAATTTGTGAAGATAATGGTTTTTCTCATGACTTCTCACTCCTGGACAAAATGGTGTGGTTGAAAAGAAAGATGGTACTTTACACGAATTTGCTATATCAATGTTAAACGAGTATGATTTACCAAAATATTGTTTTTTGGACGGAATTCGTTAATACCGCTTTCAAATAGAGTTTTAATTAGACCCTCCTAAAACTCCTTATGAATTTGGCATAATCAAATCCCAAATATTGGGTATTTAAAAGTTTTTATTTCCAAAAACTGGAAATAGAAAATTTTGGTTCTATTGCTATTTTTCTTGGTTATTCCTGTAAAGTTTATAGGGTTTTTAACGAGAGAACTTTAGTTTTTGAGGAAATCTATGTATGTGTATTGGATGAATCTTCTAATAATATTACTAATGAGTCTATTTATAGTGATGATTGAGAAAGAAACTCTGTAGTTTTACTTGTGAGTGACAAAATGAAAGAAACTGTTTCAAGTAAAGAAAAAGTAAACTGAGATTAGAAGGAGGAGGAAGGTTCTTCATCAATGCTAAAAGAATGGAGGTATGTCTTATCTCATCTCAAGGACTATATTATTGGTGATCTCGAACAAGGTGTGAAAACTCGTCCTTCTATTAATTTTTTTTAATAATCTTACATTTGTTTCTCAAACTGAAGCAAAAAATCTTAAGGATGCAAAAAATGATGAGTTTTGGATTTTAGCTGGGCAACAACCCTAAATCAACTTGAAATGAACAAAATTTGGGAATTAGTCCCTAGGCCCTCTAGTATTTTCATTATTGGAATTGTTTTTAGAAATAAAATTGATGCAAATTGGAATATCGTTGGAAATAAAGCTAGACTTATAGCTCAAGGTTAATGTCGGGAGGGAAGGTATAGACTATGAAGAAACTTTTGCACCCGTTGCTAGATTTGAAGCTATTAGAATGTTACTCGCTTTTAATTCTTACGAAAATTTTATATTGTATCAAATGGATGCGAAAAGTGCATTCTTAAATGGTTATATTATGGAGGAAGTTTATGTAGAACAACCTCCATTATTTGGAAATTTTTATTTTCCTCCGATGCATATAAGTTTTAAAAGGCTCTTGATGGCTTAAAACAAGCTCCAACTTGGTACGATAGACTTATTAATTTTCTTAGTGGGAATGCGTTTAAAATGGGTAAACTCGACACATACTCTTATCGTTAAAATTAAAGAAATTGATAGGCTACTTTCAATTTCTTTATATCAAGAGAGTTGATGAGTATGATGGGAGGGCTTAGTTTCTTTCTTGGAATTCAAATCAAACAACTCAAAACGGTATCTTCATAAATAAGAGAAATACACACTAAAGATTTACTCAAGAGATAACGAAGGTAAGATTGCAAAAACTCCAATGAGCACATCCACTAAGCTTGACAAGGATCAAAAAGGTAAATGTGTGGATATTAAATCATATAGAGGTACGATTGGGTCGCCAGTAGACCCGATATTATGTTTAGTGTATGTTTTTGTGCTAGGTTTCAATCTTGTCGTAGAGAATCTCATTTACATGCAATTAAAAGAATATTTAAATATTTGCTTGAGACTATTAATTTAGAAGCGTAGTATCACAGAAAGGTTGAGTTTAAATTGGTAGGATATTCTGATGCGGATTTTGCTAGAAAATTACTTGATCGTAAAAGTACCTGTGGAACTCGTCAATTTCTTGGCAGTTCATTAGTTTCTTGGTTTAGTAAAAAGCAAAATTTGGTTGCCTTAGCTACTACCGAAGCGGAATATATTACGGTTGACAGTTGTTGTGCTCAAACTCTTTGGATGAAGCAAACTATTGGTGATTCTCGATTAAAATTTGTGGAATATATTACGGTGGACAACTGTTGTGCTCAAACTCTTTGGATGAAACAAACTATTGATACTATTCTGCTGTCAATTTAACCAAAAATCATATTCATCATTCTTAAAACTAAACAAATTGACTTGGACATCATTGTAATAAATCAAAAGACAGAGAAAAACAAAAGGGAAGAGTTGGGATTAAGAATCGATAGGATTGACCACTAATATGATTAATAAGAATTGATTAAAAAAATTTGTCAAGAATATGTTTTGAACAAAAATTGAGAGAAAAAGCAGAGTATAGGAAGAATATCATAAGACAAGAGAATTGAGAGAAAAAGCAGAGTATAGGAAGAATATCAGAAGACAACAAAGTAGTCACTCGAAATAAAAAATAGAAAATGAAATCTTAATATAAATAGAATATATATATAATATGTATATATATTTAGATGTATATTATAACTGTAAATGTTTGATTAATCCACCACACCTAAATGGTGTGAAAGTTATCTTATTTATAATCAAATAAATTACAAGGATATGGAAATAGTAATAAATGGAAATAACAATAAATGGAAAGATATCTATAGTAATAAGGCAAATATTAGATATTTGTCTTATAATAAAATATCAAATATAATATATATGAGAAAGTATAATTTATTACTAAATATCCTTAACACCCCACCGCAAGCTGAGCGTCAGATTTGAACGAACGTGAAGCTTGGATCTGAAAAATTCAAAGAGGTTGCGAAACACTTTTCGTGAAGATGTCAACAACCTGGTTCAGAGGAGGCGTAGAGAAACACTTTCTTGGCCATCGAAAATTGCAGAGGGATTGCTGCTTAGCGGCGATGCTGCCTTGGCTTCGGCGAGAATATGTCTAACCCATGAAGAGGGATTGTCGCTTAGCGACGATGCTGCCTTGGCTCTGGTGAGAATATGTCTAACCCCAAGAAGTAGAAGGGGAAACCTAGAGCAAGGGACAAAGACAATGTTGAAGCCGAAAGAGTCGCCACATTGGGCGAAGGAGCCAATTTTGGCGAGAAGGGCAGCTGGAAGAGTCGCCACATTGGGGCGAAGGAGACAATTTTGGCGAGAAGGGCGGCGGCAACTTTGGTTGGCGAAGATGCCAGTGCGGCGCCCAGATTCCAAAGGTAAATCTCTACAGAAGGTCGATGGACTTATTGAGATTCTGTATATTTTCGAAGAGGAATGCTGATGAAGATCCTAAGATTAGGGTTTTTGTGAAGGATGAAGGATGAAGGATGAAGGAAAAATTGGGAAGAAAATGAAAGAGGCTATGTTTGGAAAAGGTGAGGTTGTATATACAGAGTATGGCGAAGGATGATTTGGAGGTCAAAAGGGTGGAGCCGAAGAATAATCAATCGGCTCTGCATGTGGCAGCCATGACGACTGCCCCTGCGGCGTCAAAGCCAACAGTGGTGGTGGAGAAGAACAGTAGAAGATTTCAAAAGCCATTGAAAAGAAAGAATCCGGGTTGCTAAACCAAAATGGCTCTGATACCATGTAAATGTTTGATTAATCCACCACACCTAAATGGTGTGAAAGTTATCTTATTTATAATCAAATAAATTACAAGGATATGGAAATAGTAATAAATGGAAATAACAATAAATGGAAAGATATCTATAGT